>OY282450.1:69624097-70148335 GCA_958295655.1 Palloptera scutellata
ATTTCCGGAACGGAATCGAGCAAACCACTGCTGGGTCCGGCGTTCACTCCTACAGCATCCTCACCGTAAGCCGCACAAATATTTCGGCATGTTTTTGTATCAGTTTTACCTTTTCTAATAATAATAAAGCATCAGAACGCGTAATCTTCTAATATTTCACTCTTTTTCAAATCGATGTAACTTTTTACACTAGCACAACTTTCTTCACACAACTGTCTTTACGCAAAATGTAACACAATGAAATGCCACCTCTCAAACATGTGTTCATTTGACATAATCGAATTTGTGTTGCATGATTTGTGTTGCAAAAAACCGCGGATACTTTTTATATGACCCAATACATATATAAAAATTACTTACATAAACATTAGGAAGCTCTGAATTTGGAGTTCAAGTAAAGGGTGTGTTTTTTTAGAAGTGTGATTTTCGATCTGGCAATATTTTTTAGTAGTTGGTCTTTTTGACAGCTTCCACTTGGTTTATGCTCAGTTTGGTTTGACATTTCATATCGAATAGACTTACGCCTGAACAAAGTTTGCAAATTATTGAAATTTATTATCAAAATTCATGCGCTGTGAAAAAAGTGTTTTGCAAGCTATGTCCATTTAGCGACGCGGCTCAATTTTGGCTCAATGGATACGTGAATAAGCAGAATTGCCGTATTTTGAGTTAAGACCAGTCAGAGGCAATGCAGCAGCTACCAATGCATCCTGAAAAATGAACTTTTTGGTGCGGTTTATGGGCAGGCGGCATCATTGGGCCGTACTTCTTCAAAGACGACGAAGGCCGCAACGTTATGGTCAATGGAGAAAGCTACCGTTCGATGAAAACAGACTTTTTTTTGCTGAAAATGCTAGAATTGGACTCGGCCGACATGTGATTCCAACAGGGCAGTGCCACATGCCACAATGCACGCGAAACCATGCATCAATTGAGTGGCGAATTTGGTGAGCAGTTAATCTCACGTTTTGGTGCAGTCAATTGGCAACCAAGATTGTGTGATTTGACTCCATTAGACTATTTTTTATCTGGGTATGTTAAGTCTCTTGTCTATAGGGACAAGCCAAACACGATTTCTGTTCAGTGTGCCAAAATTGGACCTTCAGAATGGATCACTTGATGCATAGCCGCGGGCAAAATTTAAGTGAAATTATATTTAAAAAGTATGTAAATGGCAGAAATAGATTTATCGATCCAAATAAAAATTTCATTCACTTTTGTAAAATTTCTGTGTTTTTTTTTTCATTTTCAAAATCCAAACTCTTAATAAAATCACCCTTTACAAAGAATAAATGCAAATTTTTTAATATGTATATGCTAATTCAAAGGAAGTAAACTCATATTGAATTATGTACACATGTAGTATTTGTTGTCCACATCAAATTTATTGCTACAGAGAGCTGTAAGAATTTTTAACATTTGAACGAGCCAGCGAAATAGATGAAAAATTGCTGAATGAGACGTGAAAGTGTCAATACCTAACTGTTTTATGAGCGGCTTTAATTCTGAAGGTGGCTTCCCATATGAAGAAAACTGAGTAGAGAAGAGAAATTACTCACTCGAAGAGAGCCGTTTGATATTTAAGCAAGCATTGTAGGGCAACCAGTGTTGCCAAATTAGTTGTTTTTATATCGAGTACATTGTTATAGCAAAACCCCTTAATATAATATAATAAAATACACCTCTCTTGAGATCAAGCGGAGACTAACTCTTGCCAACAGGTGTTACTACGGGCTCAGTAGGCAATTGAGAAGTAGAGCCCTCTCTCGACCGACGAAAATAACGCTCTATAAGTCCCTCATCCTTCCCGTCCTATTGTATGGCGCAGAGACGTGGACATTGACCATCAATGATGAGAGGCTGTTGGCTGTTAGGAGCGTTCGAGAGGAAGATACTCCGTAAGATCTACGGTCCAGTATGCGTGGACTACGTGTTTCGAATAAGATGGAACGATGAGCTGTATGAGCTGTACGCCGACACTGACATAGTCAAGCGTATAAAACTCCAGCGGCTTCGCTGGCTGGGTCATGTTGAGCGAATGGAAGAAAGCGCTCCGGCTATAGGGGGGTTTTATTCGAACCACGGTGGAGGAACACGCAGAAGGGGACGTCCTAATCTCCGTTGGAAAGACCAGCTGCAGGGCAGCCTGACTGCGCTTGGCCTTATCAACTGGCGCCAGCGCGCGCATAGCAGAGGCGACTGGGGAAGCTTTGTAGAGGCGGCCCAGGCCGATCATCGGTTGTAGTGCCAGTTAAGTAAGTAATTTTCCAGTGAAGAAAAGTGTACATCTGGTAGATTAAAAAAACTAAAACGCGATAATATGTACATATTTTCATTTGGTGGCAGTGCTTGTTTTCAGTGCTTTTTTTCGACTTGAAAACATTGTTTTAATTTGTAGAAGTGCTTTTTTTTCGACTTGACAACCGGTTTGCGTAGTAATGTCTCAGTAATGTTTTTATCAAATGATTTGTGTTTAATTTCTTCTCTAAAATTTTAATGAATAAGTAGTTCATTATCTGGTGGATTTTTGTAAAAGCGTTTTTTTTCCAAATTGTATATAAAACGTTGGTATAAAAATCTGGTAAGCTGGTATAAAAATCTGGTGGATTTTTATTTAACATTTTATTTAAAGTTTTGGTGGATTTTGAAATTGTCGATTTGGTAACACTGTGTAGGGTAGTCACTTGCACGCAAACATAACTGTTCTTGAGCATGGCATACTACTGTGGGCAAAAGTTAGTAAGACTTTGTTCATAATTTTAAAAATTTTTATTCATTCTTCCAAATCTATTTCATCCCCTTCAAAGTAATCCCCCCCGGCCCCAATACACTTGTGCCAACGTTTTTCCCAATTCTCGAAACAGTTGTTAAAGTCAATTTCCGGAATAGCCTTCAATGCGCTTAGCGATTCATGTTTAATGTCTTCAATTGACTCAAAACGGTAACGAGGTCCACGAAGCGGTTTTTTGAGTTTAGAAAATAGCCAAAAGTCACACGGTGCTAAGTCAGGCGAATAGGGTGGTAGGGTGGTTGCGGAACAATATCAGTCGAATTTTTGGCAAAATGGTCTCGTAAAACCAATGCAGTAAACCAATCGTGCATTCACTCTTCTTAGGCCCAAATGATGTTTTAAAATGGTTTTCACTGATCCTATTCTGATCCGATATTCCAACGATGCCAGTAAGGTCTCTGACTCTGACTGTTAATCGTCGATTCTCGAGCACCAATTCCTTGATTTTATTGACGTGTTGATCATCAGTTGATGTTGATGGCCGTCCTGGACGTGGTTCGTCGTCACCAGGCGTTCTCGACCATCTTTGAACAATTTGTACCAATCAAAAACACTTGCTCGCGACATACAATTATCACCGAAGGCCTTTTGCAACATTCTGAACGTTTCGGCACCAGAAATTTTATTTCGCACATAAAATTTAATGGAACTGCTTTGTTGAATAATTTCACTCATTGTGAAAATCGCCGAATGCACTTTTTGTACTTCAGAAAGACAAGCGTATACTAAACACTAATGATTATTTTGATGTGACATTGGGCACAGATGTCACCGACATTCATACCAACCTTAAAAAAATAATATTTTGATGAGTGGGTTTCCGCGCGAAATTTAAATTAAAAAGTCTTACTACTTTTTGCCCACAGTAATATGAATTACATTGAAGAGAGTGTTCTCTTTACGCTCTTTGAAGACATTCTTTTCTTTCACCTTAAATTGCAGTACTCGATCGTTTGTTTCAAGACTTTTATACAAAAAAAAAAAAAAAAAAAAATTACCAGTTAAGTACAGAGAAATATAACTGTTATTTAGTGTTTTCTCGTGTGTAAAAAGAAACATACCATATCTGTATCTCATGAACTTTTCAAGTTAGCAAAGTGTTTGTCCTTAGTAATTAATTGTATGAAGTTACAGCGTCTCTCCCAAAATTTATGTTTTTTGAGTTAAGACACTATTTGCAGCAAACGAGCGATACGTAACTCTATCATGGTCTCTTCTGCAGACCTGCTTTCTCTAATTTTCTCCTGGTTATTGATTTAGAAAACTGTGTAGTCGCTAATGGGATCAGACCGGAGCTTAATAAAGCTTTTCATATCAGTCCAAGAATAATCTTAACAATCCTCTCAAATTGGGCATCACAAAAAGCTACTCTAAACTACTGAGCTTTAAGCTAATCTAAGTCACAATTTTCCGCTGAAATAGCCAAATCATTATCGAACAAATTAAGCCAGTCAAATAATCAAGGTATTTTCTTTCTCAACAACATAATCGCAAATAATGATAATTCTTTTTTCTCTCAGTAACAAACTACATACTTACATATG
This sequence comes from Palloptera scutellata, assembly GCA_958295655.1. Lineage (NCBI taxonomy): Eukaryota > Metazoa > Arthropoda > Insecta > Diptera > Pallopteridae > Palloptera > Palloptera scutellata. Next base: position 69,628,433 of record OY282450.1, read on the forward strand.
TCAAAAACATGAAAAGTTATACAAATACTTTCAATTTAGACTTAGATGTTTTATCGATTTGCTTCTCTCCTTTCGAAAAGAGAGTAACCACACAGACGCACATGGACACACACACATTTATACACAAAAAAACAGGCTAAAATTACATTAAATAAAGAAAAAGGAAAAAGCTTTTTACGACGAGTTTCGGCCAGCCAACATCGAATCAGTTTTTGTACTTTTCTGAGTTTATTTGCAATCGAAATCTTACAACACAACAAAGTTTTATTTTGCGTGTTTGGTACTATGTGTGTATGGTATGCAACAAAAAGTAGTTACAACAAAAAGTTGCAATACAAAAAAAGGAAAGAAGAAACGAGCACATTGTTGTAGTTCACACAATTTTTTAACTTATTTGGATGGATATATGGTTGGTTTCGGGGACATGAGCGAGGATTAGATTCAAAGGAGATACACACACCTACACACACACACACACACACACACACACACACACACACACACACACACACACGCATATAATGGCAAAAGAGTAAAGCCAGTTCTTCTACCCAACCGAAATGGTTGGTGTTTTTAAACGAAAATAGCAATGGATTGCATAATCATACACCCACACACACACACACACACACACACATACTCACACATTGGTAAATGTGGATAGTTATACAGCGAACTATAATATTTTATTATATGTACAATAAACGTTATAACAACAGCAAAAACAGCACCAACATTGACCCGAATGAAGAGAGAAATGTGGAAAAATGTAGGAGAGATAGAAAGAGGTTTGTCAAATACATGCACACACACACACATACACACATATATACATACTCGTACCTACCTAGGACATACATATGCACGTAGGACATTAAGAATATAAACAAGAAATAGATAGTTGTTGTTGCTGCTTCAGTTGTTAGCAGGAAATAAACGTTTTTCGTTGATAATGAGAAAATTTCCAAAAAAGATGCGCCACAAAATGAAATTAAATAAATTTTTAAATAAATTAGAAGAACTTTTCCATCTTACTTTACTTTTAATGGCAAAACAGCCCATGGAGGGCCTAGGCCGATCTTTTCGTATCCAGTCATGTTGTGCGTGTTATATTTGTACATGAATGGAAGGGACCTACAGTTTAATGCCGAATCCGAACGGCGAAGTGAAAAGCTTTTCATAGGAAATTTTTACTCTTGTAGGTTTGCCATTGCCTGCCAAGAGGTGGCGCCGTGTTTAAAAATTAAATTTTCCAATTTTTTTTTTTTGATTTTGCCTGTGCGTAGATTCGAACCCCGGACACTCTGCGTAGCAGTCCAACGCATTACCACTACTCTACAGCGACCACGCCCATCAAAAGTGTTTATAAAATTTTGCAAATTTTAGTTGAATTAGAAACAAGAAAAAGAAAGAAACTTTGACAAAGCTCAAAGCGCTTAAGCGTTAGAAAATTTAAAAAAAAAAAATAAGAGAGTTAAAAAATTATATTTAAAAATACTAAACGTTTACAGGGTGGTCCACAAGCCAATGCGCTTCAGCGTTTGAAAATTGAAAGAAAGGGGAAAGATGAAAAATTATACTTCGAAATTACTACAATATATGTATACAGGGTGTTCCAAAAGTTAATGCGCCTAAGCGTTTGAAAATTGAAAGCGGGAAAGATAAAAAATTACACTCAAAATTACTATGTATATCGAGGTATACAGGGTGTTCCAGAAGTCAACACCATCCCGTGGAGGGTAGATAGGCCAGGTCAAAACCGAATAGACTTACGGCTGAACAACGTTTGCAAATTATTGAAATTTATTATCAAAATTCGTGCTCTGTGAAAAATGTGTTTCGCAAGCTACATCGCAAAATGGTCTTCAGCGACGAGGCTCATTTTTGGCTCAATGGATACGTGAATAAGCCGAATTGCCGTATTTCGTATTTGGAGTAAAGACCAGCCAGAGGCAATTCAGCAGCTACCAATGCATTCCGAAAAATGCACTGTTTGGTGCGGTTAATGGGCAGGCGGCATCATTGGGTCGTACTTCTTAAAAGACGATGAAGGCCGCAACGTTATGGTCAATGGAGAAAGGTACCGCTACCGTTCGATGATAACAAACTTTTTGTTTGCCGAAAATGAATGAATTGGAATCGGCCGACATGTGGTTCCAACAGGAAGGTGACACATGCCACATGCCACACTGCACGCGAAACCATACATCAATTGAGAGGCGAATTTGGTGAGCAGTTAATCTCACGTTTTTATGCAGTCAATTGGCCACCAAGATCTTGTGATTTGACCCCGTTAGACTATTTCTTTAAGGGCTATGTTAAGTCTCCTGTCTAGAGGGACAAGCCAAACATGATTGCTGCTGTGGAAGCCAACATTGAACGCGTCATTGCGTCATTAGTGAGATTCCAGCCGAAATGTGTGTAAAAGTGTGCTAAAATTGGACCTTCAGAATGGACCACTTGAAGCATAGTCGCGGGCAACATTTAACATTTAAGTGAAATTATCTTTAAAAAGTAAATGCCAGGAATTGATTTATCGATCCAAATACAAATTTCATTTACTGTTTCATTTACTGTAAAATTTCTGTGTGTGTTTTTTAATTTTCAAAAACTAAGCTCTTAAAAAATAAGTATGTAAGTGCCATTAGGTGCCTCTCTCTTAAGTGTCATTCACGCTTAAGTGCCTATTATTTGCTACTTTTTTCTACATACTTAATAGAAATTTCCCCTTTTAACTGCCTTCCCGGCTTAAGTACCTCATCGAAAGCTTAACATCTTCCGCAAACGGGGTTTACTGCCTTCCGATATTCTGGATCAGTTACCAACTGGCCTATCTGGCCTCTAAGAGATGACGGTGACTTTTTGAGAAACCCTGTATATAAGATAGAAACTCCCTCCCGACTGAGAGTTACAGTTTTAATAAAAGAAAGTTACAATCAGCAAATCATTAAAATCTATCTAATGATATACCACCAATTGTTTTCAATTGATACCAATTTGATTACAAATATTTAAAAAAAAAAACACACACACAAGCATTCAAGGGGGCAGAAATGTTTATTGTTATTAAGTGAGTGAGTTGCATGCATCCTAATTTAGACACGTTATGGATAATATCAACTTATATTCTCAACATTCAACTAATTAAGTTCTAATTAAACTTTCAACACTGCTCTCACATTTACAAAACAACAACAACAACAACAACAACAACAACAACAACAACAACAACAACAACAACAACAACAACACCACCAACACCACCAACAACACCACCAACAACAACAACAACAACAACAACAACAACAACAACAACAACCAACCAACCAACCAACCAACCAACCAACCAACAACCAACAACAACAACAACGCCAACAACGACAACAACAACAACAACAACAAGAACAACAACAACAACACCAACAACGACGACAAGAACAACAACAACAACAACAACAACAACAACAAAAACCAACAACAACAACCAACAACAACAACCCCAACAATAATAACAATAATTAAAATGTGCTTCAATTCAAAACTCATGAAAAAAAAAGAAATCTGAAAAATTTAAGCATTTCAACACGAAAATTTATGCGAGTTCATGCAATGAAAATTAAACGCACACATGCTGACACACATACACATATCCATACATTGATACTTTCACACATACAAACACACAATCGCTTTTACATTCATCTTCACGCAATCGAAAATACGTGCTGGGAAAATGTGTGATGAAGGAAAAAGAAGAAAAGTGGAAGAAGGAAAAGGAGCAAAATTTCATCAACAACAACAACCACGACGACGACGACAACAACAACGACGACGACGACAACCGAAGTAAACACATTTTACGCACAGAATGCGTTTATTTGGGGGCCTTCAATTGTAAAGATGAAAGCTGGATGACGTAAAAAATAAACAATAAACGCACTGCCGAGAAGAAAATCCAAAAAACAAAAAGGAAATAACACAAACAAAGTGTAGGAAAAACATTTTCATTTCAGTTAAATTTTGTTAACAATGCACGGTTGATTTTTAATATTTCAATGAAATGTTTCAAATAGAAAAGTAAAATGAATGAAAACGCGGTCGAATGGAATGGGGAAGGGGGGGCAGGAGGGGAAGGGGGACTTGAGGGCTGAAACTTTAACGAAGCTATGCAAATATTTACAATATATGCGCGTTCTGTTTTAAGAACTTGACATTCGCGTTCAAAGTAAATAAAAAAATTAAATTTGCGCTGATTTTTGTTTTTGCATCGTCCAATTTATGTATTTGTCTTTTGGAACTTTCAAAAATTAAATTTGTTCATTTGCTGTTTTGTACTTTATGGTATACAGTGGAGAAAAGAATGGAAAGAATCTTTGTAAAAATATACAATTTACTTAATATTGGGCCATATAGAAAGCATTGGCGGTTGGTACCCACAAATCGTGTCACGTGTTTGATTTTTAGTGCCTACGCTATCTCCTGGCAGCTTGCGTGTCGATCTTGTTTTATCACTAGTAAAATTTCATAGGCTTTTTCAGTGACTGGCCGACCAGAGCAAGGTGCATCTTTGATATCGAAATTTCCGGAACGGAATCGAGCAAACCACTGCTGGGCCCGGCGTTCACTCCTACAGCATCCTCACCGTAAGCCACACAAATTTTCGGCATGTTTTTGTAGCAGTTTTACCTTTTCTTCTATAGTAATAAAGTATCACATTGCGTATTTCTTCAGATATTTCACTCATTTTCAAAACAATGTAACTTTTTACACTAGCGACAAATTACACAACTTACACAACAACTACACAACTGCCTACAAAATGTAGCCGGAAATGCCACCTTTCAAACATGTGTTCGTTTGATATAATCGGATAAGTGTTGCCAGATTTGTGGGTACCAACACCAAAATCCCAATATGTATGTAATGACTCTCATTTCGGTCTAGGCCCTCCATGAGTTGTTGTGATATTAAAAGAAAGAAGAAAAGGGAGAGTGAGAGATGAAGTGCTGTATTGTAAAAGATTACACAAAAATAGCAACGAAGAGAGACAAAACAAGGGGGCAAAAAGGATGAGAGGAAGAGAAAACCATTTTTCTATACGACACCATCTCTTGGCAGGCAATGGAATACCTACAAGAGTAAAGCAAGTAAAGCCTTTCACTTCGCCGTTCGTATTCGGCATAAAAAACTGTAGGCACCTTTTAAGTATTCATGTAAAAATATAACACAAAAAAGCTCGGTCTAGCACCTCCATGAGATGTTGTGATATTAAAAGAAAGAAGAAAAGGGAGATTGAGAGATGAAGTGCTGTATTGTAATCTCTTGTAAGCAATGACTCTCATTTCATATTCATCTTATAGTATGTTCACACTGTGGTCGTTGTAGAGTAGTGGTAGTACTTTGGAGAGTGTTCGGGGTTCGAATCTCAGCACAGGCAAAATCAAAAAAGTAGAAAAGACAATTTCTCTACACGACACCACAACTTGGCAGGCAATGGAAAACCTACAAGAGTAAAAATTGCATATGATAAGCTTTTGAATTCACCGTTCGGATTCGGCATAAAACTGTAGGTCCCTTCCATTCATGTTAGAAATAATACGCACAACATGAGTGGATGCGAAAAGCGAAAAGCTCGGCCTAGGCCCTCCATGGACTGTTGCGCCAACAAAAGAAGAAAGAAATATGTTCCCACGGACTCGATTTTTTGTCTTTTTTGTTACATTCAACACACAGGGTGTACCCTTATGAATGCAGAGCATTGTGTTGAAGCCAAGAAGCGATAATCGCATGAAAATTTTTCTGTTTGCCAAATAAATTTACGAAATACAATCTGTTTAAGATAACTTCATTTTCCATCAAGCCTATTGTATTCTTTGTATTTGTCTATGATAGCTACTTAAATTTGTATTGTACAAATTAACTTGGAAGATAACATTTTTAAAACAAACTAAACAAAACAGTGAACAAAAAAAAAACTGGAAGATGAAAATTCAGTTGTCGTACGACATTATTGAGAATCGAATTTTGGTTTCCAAAATTGAATTTTCAGCCACCGTGTGAACGTACTGATAGCGAAAATTTAAAAACTTTTTGCTTTTTAAAAATTCGCATATTAATTATTTAGTATTTGGTGCTTGCAACGCTTTAGACGAGTGATGTGTTGCTCATTCTCTTCTCTCTTCTTTTGCTATCTTTCTCACTCTCGCTCTTTTTAGATTGTTCTTATCTGTTCATTCATCTTTTCGAACGCGCTGCCGTATCAGAGACTCTCTCAAGCTCACTGAGTGAAGAACGTGTACACGATAAGCATCGAAAAATGCTGCTTCAAGTCTTGATTTTGCTTCAATTAATTTCAATTCTAAAATGTACCAGCAATCAGCAGCGAGAAGCAAGGGGCGATGAAATAATACCGAAAGTGGAAATAAGCATGACGGCGAACGGTAATAAGACGACAACAACAACAACAACAACAACAGTAATTGGCACACTCAATGCCACATGGAACGGATGCGGATGCGGAGAGGAAAGAGTCTTTTATGCTTTCCGTGGTATACACTATGTGCAGCCACCCACTGGAGAATTCAGATTTAAGGTAAGAGGAGTTTGGGAAGAAATTGCATAAGCAAAATTTAATTTTTTTTTTTTTTTTGATTTGAAAACAGGATCCTCAAGCTTTAGATGAGTTACCCGCGATTATAGACGCCCAGCATGATGGTCACGATTGCCCATCGATATATGCGACCAATGAATCCGAAGATTGTCTCGTTTTAAATGTGTACACCAAAAATGTAGGTGGTTAATAAAATATGTAATTTGTGAAGCGTGAAAATAAATGATTTTCTTGATGCAGCTTACACCGAACAGCCCCCTGCCCGTTTTGGTCTTCATTCATCCCGGTGGCTTATACGTTGGCTCCAGTTTGAGCAGCTTTATAGGCCCAGAGTATCTGCTCACAAAATCCATCGTATTAGTGACGTTTAACTACCGCTTAGGTACTCTGGGATTTCTAAGTCTGGGCACCAAGGAAATCCCCGGCAATGCCGGCTTCAAAGATCAAGTTCAAGCGCTACGCTGGGTACAAAAATATATTAAATATTTTGGTGGCAATGCAGCCGATGTGACACTAATGGGTTACAGCGCCGGCGCTTTAAGTGTTAGCTTGCATTTGGTGTCGCCGATGTCTCAAGGCCTATTCCACAAAGCTGCCATCATGAGCGGTTCGCTACCGCCACAAACTATACTGCCAATTGGTGAGCAAGAGCAGTTGCTGCGAAAGCAAGCGCAAGCGCTGAAATGCACTTCGGATGAAGTGAACACAAAAGTGAGCATACTCGACTGCTTCAATCGTCGCAGCGGCTCAGATATCGCTGCCACTTTGCGAAGTTTATTCGATTTTGGCAAAGATAATCCCATGTATTTATGGCTACCGGTTATCGAGCATGATTTTGGGCAGGAGAGATTTATGACTGCTGACTTCTACGCATCATTGCGAGCAGGCAACTTTTCACAAGTCCCTTTACTGTACACTTTCAACGATGGCGAATTTTGTACTTCCGCTGCAGATATTATGCGGAGTGAAACTTTGAAGCGACGATTTTATGCGGAATTTGAACAGCTTGCGCCGCAAATCTTCATGTATGAGGGTCGCAGTAACGCCACTCACATGACTGCAGTATTACGTGAGCATTATTTGGAGGGCAGTGCTGCAAATGGCAGCGATTTCTCAAAACTCTGCGATCTCTTCTCGGATACGCTGATACGCTACGGTGAGCAGTGCCAGCTTGATTTGGCTGCCAGATATGTGAAGGTGGTGAACTCATTTCGATTTGTGTATAGAGGAGAGTTCAGCAATTTGAATTATGAGGCAAAGAACGAAGGTAGCACAAGCACACATATCGCTGGCTTAAACTGCTAAAGCAGTAACATTCAATTTTTCATAAATATTTTCTTGGATTATGATTAAGCGTATCCGCTTCTGTGTCCAAAATGTTCAAGCCATATACCAAAAATTTACATATTTTTTTTTTTTTTTAATTTTAATATAAAAGTTTTAAAGTTAAAGCTTTTTGCTTCTCCTGAAATATTTGAAAAATGATTGTTAGGGCTTCTGCAAATTGAGGCAGCACAAATGTAAATCGATGAATTTGAGTACATTTAGTACATGCCACATTTCACATTTATAAAATTTGTAGCACGTGCTGAGCATTTAGATGATCTGATGTACCTTTTTAAAATGCAACCACATCATTTCGAAATGCACGAGAAAGACGCAGAAATTGTGAGACTTTATACTAATCTAATTTACGATTTTATAGAAAATGGGTAAGTCTAGTCATGTCGAATTGAGGAGAAGAACACAATGCAATTTTCACAATTCTTCTTATAAATTTTAGGCAAATTTCTTCCTCCGCTTTAGCAGCTGCAGACTTTGTGACATCAACGAGCGATGCTTTAAAAATGTATAAGAACTTTTGTGTTGAATTTTAGCTTTATGTAGTTTTTTTGCCGCTATTAGTAACTGACATTTTCATGGGAAATAAAAGAAGAACACAAAGTCTTGAATCATCATCAAAAAATACAGAGTATGTAATTAATACGCTCAGTGGTTTTCATATTCTTTCAAAAAGGTCAGTATTCTGGAGCAAAAAAAACACAACAAAAAAGCAACAAAAAAAACTTTTTGCTTCTTGGAATAAATTTGCCAAATTTCTGAATGATATAAAAACAAAAAAGTTTCAGTTGGTTGCGTACTCTTCTGTATACACATAAATATCTATGTATGTATGTATAAGTACATTAGAGTGGATCGACACACAGGGAACTTTTGTAGCCCCCACTTAAAACCACTTTTTGAGAAGAGGGAATAAATCGGCTCACTTAAATTGAGTCGGTTCACTAAAAATTGAGCCGCATCACACAAATTGAGCCGGCTCACTCAAATGGAGTCGGCTCACTCAAATTGAGCCGGATCACTCTAATGGAGTCGGCTCACTCAAATGGAGTGGGCTCACTCGAATTGAGTCGGCTCACTCAAATTGAGCCCGCTCACTCAAATAGAGTATGCTAACTCAAATGGAGTCGCCTCACTCAAATTGAGTCTGCTCACTCGAATTGAGTCGCCTCACTCAAATGGAGTTGGCTCACTCAAATAGAGTCTGCTCACTCGAATTGAGTCGGCTCACTCAAATTGAGCCGGCTCACTCAAACTAAGTCGGCCCACTCAAAATTGAGTCGGCTCACTCGAATGGAGTCGGCTCAACCGAATTGAGTCGGCTCACTCAATTTGAGTCGGCTCACCCAATTTGAGTCGGCACACTCAATATGAGCCGGCTCACTCAAATTGAGTCGGCTCACTCGAATGGAGTCGGCTCACTCAATTTGAGTTTGCTCACTCAAATTGAGTCGCCTCACTCAAATGGTGTCGGCTCACTCCAATTGTGTAGGTTCACTCAAATGGAGTCAGCTCACTCAAATTGAGTCGGTTCGCTCAAATAGACTCGGCTCACTCAAATTGAGTCGACTCACTCAAATTGAGTCTGCTCACTCGAATGGAGTCGGCTCACTCATTTTGAGTCGGCTAACTCAAATTGAGTCGGCTCACTCTAATTGGGTCTGCTCACTCGAATTGAGTCGGTTCACTCAAATTAAGTCGCATCAATCAAATTGAGTCGGCTCACTCTAACTGAGTCTGCTCACTCGAATTGGGTCGCCTCACTCAAATTGAGTCTGCTTACTCGAATAGAGTCTGCTCACTCGAATGGAGTGGCCTCACTCAAATTGAGTCTGCTTACTCGAATTGAGTCGGCTCACTCGAATTGAGTCGGCTCACTCGAATGGAGTCGGCTCACTCATTTTGAGTCGGCTAACTCAAATGGAGTCGCCTCACTCAAATTGAGTCTGCTCACTCGAATTGAGTCGCCTCACTCAAATGGAGTTGGCTCACTCAAATAGAGTCTGCTCACTCGAATTGAGTCGGCTCACTCAAATTGAGCCGGCTCACTCAAACTAAGTCGGCCCACTCAAAATTGAGTCGGCTCACTCGAATGGAGTCGGCTCAACCGAATTGAGTCGGCTCACTCAATTTGAGTCGGCTCACCCAATTTGAGTCGGCACACTCAATTTGAGCCGGCTCACTCAAATTGAGTTGGCTCACTCGAATGGAGTCGGCTCACTCAATTTGAGTTTGCTCACTCAAATTGAGTCGCCTCACTCAAATGGTGTCGGCTCACTCCAATTGTGTAGGTTCACTCAAATGGAGTCGGCTCACTCAAATTGAGTCGGTTCGCTCAAATAGACTCGGCTCACTCAAATTGAGTTGACTCACTCAAATTGAGTCTGCTCACTCGAATGGAGTCGGCTCACTCATTTTGAGTCGGCTAACTCAAATTGAGTCGGCTCACTCTAATTGGGTCTGCTCACTCGAATTGAGTCGGTTCACTCAAATTAAGTCGCATCAATCAAATTGAGTCGGCTCACTCTAACTGAGTCTGCTCACTCGAATTGGGTCGCCTCACTCAAATTGAGTCTTCTTACTCGAATAGAGTCTGCTCACTCGAATGGAGTCGCCTCACTCAAATTGAGTCTGCTTACTCGAATTGAGTCGGCTCACTCGAATTGAGTCGGCTAACTCGAATGGAGTCGGCTCACTCATTTTGAGTCGGCTAACTCAAATGGAGTCGCCTCACTCAAATTGAGTCTGCTCACTCGAATTGAGTCGCCTCACTCAAATGGAGTTGGCTCACTCAAATAGAGTCTGCTCACTCGAATTGAGTCGGCTCACTCAAATTGAGCCGGCTCACTCAAACTAAGTCGGCCCACTCAAAATTGAGTCGGCTCACTCGAATGGAGTCGGCTCACTCAATTTGAGTCGGCTCACCCAATTTGAGTCGGCACACTCAATTTGAGCCGGCTCACTCAAATTGAGTCGGCTCACTCGAATGGAGTCGGCTCACTCAATTTGAGTTTGCTCACTCAAATTGAGTCGCCTCACTCAAATGGTGTCGGCTCACTCCAATTGTGTAGGTTCACTCAAATGGAGTCGGCTCACTCAAATTGAGTCGGTTCGCTCAAATAGACTCGGCTCACTCAAATTGAGTCGACTCACTCAAATTGAGTCTGCTCACTCGAATGGAGTCGGCTCACTCATTTTGAGTCGGCTAACTCAAATTGAGTCGGCTCACTCTAATTGGGTCTGCTCACTCTAACTGAGTCTGCTCACTCGAATTGGGTCGCCTCACTCAAATTGAGTCTGCTTACTCGAATTGAGTCGGCTCACTCGAATTGAGTCGGCTCAATCAAATTGATTCGGCTCACTCTAATTGAGTCTGCTCACTCGAATTGAGTCGCCTCACACAAATTGAGTCGGCTCACTCCAATTTTGTAGGTTCACTCAAGTGGAGTCGGCTCGCTCAAAATGAGTCGTATCACTCAAATAAAATCGGCTCCCTCAAATTGAGTCAGCTCACTCAAATAGATTCGGCTCACCCGAATGGAGTCTGCTCACTCAAAGTGAGTCGGTTCACCCAAATTGAGTCGACTCACACAAATTGTGTTGGCTCACTCGAATGGAGTCGATTCAATCAAATGGAGTCTGCTTACTCAAATAGAGTCGGCCCACTCGAATCGAGTCGCCTCACTCAAATTGAGTCGGTTCACTCAAATGCAGTCGGCTCACTCCAACTGTGTAGGTTCACTCAAATAGAGTCTGCTCACTCGAATTGAGTCGCCTCACTCAAATTGAGTCGCCTCACTCAAATTGCGTCGGTTCATTCAAATGGAGTCGGCTCATTCCAATTGTGTAGGTTCACTCAAATGGAGTCTGCTCACTTAAATTGAGTCGGTTCACTCAAAATGACTCGGCTCACTCAAATTGAGCCGGCTCACTCGAATTGAGTCTGCTCACTCGAATTGAGTCGCCTCACTCAAATGGAGTCGGCTCACTCAAATTGAGTCGGCTCCCTCGAATTGAGTCGGCTCACTCAAATCGAGTCGGCTCAATCAAATTCAGTCGGCTCACTCTAATTGAGTCTGCTCACTCAAACTAAGTCGGCCCACTCAAATTAAGTCGGCTCACTCGAATGGAGTTGGCTCACTCAAATTGAGTCGGCTCACTCAAATTGAGTCGGCTCACTCAAATTGAGTCGGCTCACTCAAATTGAGTCGGCTCCCTCGAATTGAGTCGGCTCACTCAAATCGAGTCGGCTCAATCAAATTCAGTCGGCTCACTCTAATTGAGTCTGCTCACTCAAACTAAGTCGGCCCACTCAAATTAAGTCGGCTCACTCGAATGGAGTTGGCTCACTCAAATTGAGTCGGCTGACTCAAATTGAGTCGGCTTACTCAAATTGAGCCGGCTCACTCAAATGGAGTCGGCTGACTCAAATTGAATCGGCTCACTGAAATGGAGTCGGCGCACTCGAATTTAGTCGGCTCACTCAAATGGAAGCTGCTCACTCGAATTGAGTCCGGCTCACTCAGATTGAGTCGGCTCACTCAAATTAAGCCAGCTCACTCAAATGGAGTAAGCTCACTTAAATAGAGTCGGCTCACTAAGACTAAGGAGAACAAGATGCCTAAAGATTTTTTTTAAACGTACCGCCCAGCATTATCAGTTTTTTTTATGTATACTAATTTCTGAGCCCCCGTCAGAAAATAATTTTGTACCAAAATGATTGTCAGAATTGGATTATTTGACTCAAAAAACTCAGGTACACAAAATTTCAACAAAATCGGTCTATCCAAATTTTCTTTTGTTTTACTAACTTTTGCTCCGTAGCCCAATCAGGAATAATTTTTAAATAAAAATTAATATAAGGAATTGGTTTTTTTACCAAAAAAAATCTGTAATTCTCAAAATTTCAAGAAAATCGGTCGACCCATATGTGGCACGCCCATACCACACAAAAGTCAACTTCCAGATTAGATTTAGCTTCGGAGACCCCTCAGGAATGAGTTGAAAATCAAAATTAATACTTGAAATATAACTTTTAGCCCAAGAAACTCTGGTGTACACAATTTCAATGAAATCGGTCTGCCCATCGATGGCGCTCCAGTACAAGGAAAAATTATACTCTTCTTTTATTTTACTAAGTATTGCTCAAGAGCCTATACTCCGGAAATAGATTGAGATAAATATCAATTTCGAAAATAGAATTCTTGGCTTAAAGAACCGTCATACACAAAGCTCCAACAAAATCAGTCAGCAAAATTTCAATATTTTTCTTGTTTTACAAAGTTTTGCTCTGAAACCCCCTCAGGGGAATAATTTTTAGGATTAAAATTAATGACAGGAATTGATTTCGTGGTCTAAAAAAAAACCGTGGTACTCAAAATTTCAATAAAATTCGGTTGGTCCATAGATTTTCTAGTATTAGGAATAATTCCAATTTTTAGCTTTGCCACCTCAGAAATAAACTTAAAATTAATATTATTATGAAATAGATTCATTGGCCTCAAAAACCTAAGTACTCAAAATTTCAATAAAATCGTATATCACCGAAATTTTCTTTGAATATATCATAGTGGATGTTTACACTGGCGCAAGCATAAAAGAGAAACAGGTAGAAAAGTAAAGCAACAAGAAATATATTCCAAGCTTCTATATCTTTCTTAGGACCTTGCTTTTCCGCCTGTCTCCCTCTCGCACTGTCTTTCATGCTGGCGCCAGTTTAAGCACCCACATAAATGGACAGCGGCTGCCATCCATCCCAGTTTGTTGAAAAAGGCAGGCATCTTGTATTAGCTTCCACGTATAAAAAAAATTGCGGTTAAGTGGGGGGTAACCAATTTCGATTCACTCTAATGTATATAAAGACAATGTGAATACGGTATATGAATATATTATATACATATGTAAAGGGTGTTATTTTTAGAAGTGTGGTTTTCAATGTGGCAATACTTTTTTCGGAGTTGGTCCTTCTGACAGCTGTCACTTGATTTATGCTCAGTTTGGTTTGCCATTTCATAATGAATAGACTTACTCCTGAACAACGTTTGCAAATCGTGCAAATTTATTACCAAAATAATGGTTCGATTCGACGCATCGTGCGCTGCGTCCAATATTCGGTCGACATAATCGCCCAGCAGAGTCGGTAATTCAAGCAACCATGGATCGGTTTCGCAACACGTTTACTCTAGTGGATAATGCGCATCCTCAGAGATGCCGTACAGTGCGCACCGAAGACGCTATTGCTGCTGTGGAGCACAAGACCCGAATCCACCATCGCGCGCAACAATTGGAGCTGTGTCCATCCACTTTATTGAAGATTTTGCGGAAGGATCTTAGTTTGCGATCTTACAAAATCCAACTCGTGCAAGAATTGAAGCCGACCGACCAACAAGCGCGTCGCACGTTCGGCGAATGGGCCCAAAACGAGATGGCTACCTAACCCGATTTTCACAAAAAAATTTTGTTCAGCGATGAAGCTCACTTTTGGTTGAATGCGTACGTTAATAAGCAAAATTGTCGCATTTGGAGTGATCATAATCTACAAGCCATTGGTGAGACGCCGTTACATCCTTAAAAAAATCACTGTTTGGTGTGCTCTATGGGCAGACGGAATCATTGGCCTATATTTCTTCAAAGATGAAGCCGGTCACAATGTTACAGTCAATGGGGAGCGCTATAGAGCCATGATTAATGTCTTTTGCGTGCCTTAATTGGAGGATGTTGATGTGGACGACCTTTGATTCAAACAAGACGGCGCTACATGCCATACAGTTAACGAAACAATCAATTTATTGAAGGCAATTTTTGGTGAGCGCAGTATCTCGCGTCGTGGGCTTCTGGCGTGGCCTCCAAGATCGTGCGATTTAACACCGCTGGACTATTTTTTGTGGGGTTATGTGAAGTCGCTTGTCTACGCAGATAAGTCCGAGACGATTGACGTCTTGGAAGAGAATATTCGGCGCGTTATTACTGACATATGGCCCCAATTGCTGCAAAAAGTGGTCGAAAATTGGGTCTCTCGGCTGGAATTTATTCGAACCAGCCGCGGCGGCCACTTGCCCGAAATCGCTTATCTTTATAATAAAGCAAAATTCTTGGCCATAACATTAAATTATATGCGTTTTATTTCATCTTGAAAACCACACTTCTAAAAACAAAACACCCTGTACATACTTACATAGTTCGCTACTGAAGAGGTTGGCATGCGGGCAAAGTGATATATGCAAGTTTTATCGATATGAATCTTATTCAGATATTATTTTAATACTTCAGTTGGCATCGAAAATGATGATTCTGATGAAATATTAATAACAATAATTCTCATTGTGATTTATTTTATTGTTTGAAAAACCTAACAAATAGGGTTGGGGGGTACTGGAATATTTATCCAATGTGTTTTTACTTAATTTTGTTGTTGTTGTTGTTGTTTTTCTCAATTTCGGCATTTCACAGTCGAATCTTATTCCTAGGATAAATTTAAGGCTTGACAAATCGCTGCTATCTCAGTCTGCCTGCCTAACTGGCACTATTTACTTGGCCGTGACATAACCACGCTCGCTTCCTCAAACTGAAGCGTTTCTATTCTGTTCGCGACAATGACTTCACAAGCGACGATGAGCTTCAGCGTGAGTTTTGTGAAACGCTTTCAGGAATATTCTGATTTGCTGTATTTCATTTCATTTTATTTTATTTATTTGTGATATTTATCTTACATATGTATGTATGTACATCTACAGCCCGCAATTCAACTCAGTCAGTGACATAAACTTGTGCATAGGAAATAAAAATCTTATGCCATACTTTAAAGCTAACAGCCGCCACTCACTGAGCGAGCAATTCACATCAACAACTTTTAATATGCTTGAGTTTCAATTTGAAATAAAAAAAAAACACATTATATGAAAACACAAATCAACTCAAAAACATTTGAGTTAATTAAGAAAATTACAAAAACAAAACAAAAAAAGAAAAGAAAAAAAACAAATTTAAATGAAGTTATAACAACAACAACGACCAATCGTTTATCTTAAAGATTAAGTCGTGCCCTTGTGTGTGTTTGTGTTTGTGTGCGTGTGCGTGTGCGTGTGATTGTGTTTTATTTTCAATTCTCATTTAATTTCTCATTCTACGCTTCTGAATTATGTGCCTACATATTCTGCATTTGACAGCAATTGACACAATTTGATTTAATGGAATTGCTTCTCATATTGTTGTTGCACTTTGTTGTGGTCGTTGTTGTTGTTCGATTGTTTTTGATACTTTCGAGGCGTAAACAAACACAAACACACACACAAACAAATAAACCACCAAACACTGGTGTGCATAACTAAGCGTCAGATTATTTTCACCGCCGCCAAGTCATTGACTTTAAACGCTTAATTGAAGCACTTGAAGCGTGAGCATGCATCACATATTTTTCGTAATTCAAAATGAAAGGATTAAAGAATTCGGAAAATATAAAAAAGAAATAAAAATAAAAACAACACAAACAAAAGCAAAAACAGAAAAAACAAAACCACACACGATTCGCACATTGACAGGGCTGCAAAGTTTAAGCACAAAAACAACAAAAACAAAAGTTCTACAGGAAATCCACAAAAAAAAAAAACCCTACCTAAAAGTCGTGCAAAAAGTGGAGAGATTAAATAAAAAACAAAAACCAACCAAGTGGAGAAATAAAATAAAGAAGGAAACACAAAGAAGCAGCAATTATGGCAGCACTAACAACTGTAAAAACTGTAGTAAGAAATAGAATTTTATCTCTAAAATATACACACACACAAACTTCAGGGAAAGAGAGAAAAAGAGAGAGAGAGAGAGCGTACTCAAAAAGGAAGCTACGCAGCCAAACACAGATTCACCTTGAACTCAAATATGAACTTCATTGCTGCTGCTGTTGCTGCTTTGTTGTTGCTGTCATATGCACTCGTAGGTAAATGTTTCATTGTTCCTTGTTCTCGCTGACATTACCAGAGTTTTTATGATATTTGTTTTTGTTTTTGGTTTCTTTCTGCTTTTGAGTACGTGTGCGCAGTGCGTGTAGCTCTGTTCGTTTTTAGCAGGTTTTCACTTTTTCTTTTAGCACAACGTGATGCAATCGAATTAGTAGAATAAAAAAAAACAAAAAAAGTTTTAAATTTTGTTATGTGAGCATTTTAAGTCTTCAAATAAATATTATTCTCTTGAAGGCAAAACGAATTGCTTAATATAATATTAGAATTAATAAAGAGTCTAGTTCTGGTTCTGCATTCATGCTGAAACTCTCAAGATTTCAATAATAGCAGCCTGCGTTTTATTCGCCATTCGCTCTTAGCTATCTATAACCAGTATTAATTATATGGGAATCAAAACCAGAAGTTGTAGAGATAATGCGTAAGATTTAAGCTTGTTGTTTCTCATCGCCGGTTTCTATGAGAATCTTTCGGTGAACTGGCAATAATGAAAGAAGAAGAACAGTTTGGCAAAAAAACAAAGAAATAATGTGTGAAAATATCCGCCAGAGAGAAGAAGTAACTTGGACGGCCAATTGCTCTACCTTTAAGTCTTATTTTCAATAAATCACTATCTTCTGGTGTTCTTGTTGATGATGATGGAAATTTTCGGCCATCACTCTAATCTTTAAAAAAGGAAACATGAGCAATGTCTCTAACTGCAGATCAATTTCGAAGCTATCCACTTTCTCGAAACCGTTTGAAAGCATCGTAAAAGACAATCCGTCAAATACTTAATTTGTTGTAATCAGCATGGTTTTGTTCCTGATAGCCTTACTACATGCAACCTAGCTGTCTCTGTACCGAAGACTGTATTTCTGCATTATAAAATGGATATCAAATTTTTACACTGAATTCTCAAAAGCCTTTGATTACATAATTACTTAACTGGCACTACATCCGATGATCGGTCTTGGCCGCCTCTACAAAGCGCCAGTTGATAAGGCCAAGTGCAGTCAGGTTGCCCTGCATCTGGTCTTTCCAATGGAGATTAGGACGTCCCCTTCTTCGTGTTCCTCCGACATGGTTCGAATACTTAAAACACCCTTCTAGCCGGAGCGCTTTCTTCCATTCGCTCAACATGACACAGCCAGCGAAGCCACTGGAGTTTTATACGCTTGACTATGTCAGTTTCGGCGTACCATCTTATTCGATACACGTCGTCCGCGCATACTGGACCGTAGATCTTACGGAGTATCTTCCTCTCGAACGCTCCTAACAGCCAACAGCCTCTCATCATTGATGGTCAATGTTCACGTCTCTGATGGGACTTATAGAGCGATATTTTCGTCGGTCGAGAGAGGGCTCTGCTTCTCAATTGCCTACTGAGCCCGTAGTAACACCTGTTGGCAAGAGTTAGTCTCCGCTTGATCTCAAGGCTGACATTATTGTTGGTGTTTATGCTGGATCCTAGATATACGAAATCCTTGACGGCTTCTAAAGTATAATTGTCAACAGATATATTATATATTAAATTATATTATTCCTAAAGCTTTTATTCAGAGTTTTCGCAATAGTTCAGAGTTTTCTAACCTTTTTACGGGCAAAATACAGTTTACTTCTTTAGTGAGATCTCGTTCTGAATATGCAACCGTTATATGGAGACAACATTATCTCGGTCATATTAATAGGCTTGAACGGATTCAAAAAGTCTTTATTCGACTTGCATTGAGTTTTTAATATGTTGCTGAACTCATTCCCTTTAAGAATGTCCGTTGCAAACTCGTCAATTTAAAGTCTTTGAATAACAGAAGAATTAACTTGTCTCACGGTACTCATTATGAGATCATTATGAGATTGCCAAATAAAACACACCTAATAACGAAAAGGTTATCGCTTTCGCGAAGCTTTTTACTTAATATGGAGATAATGCATCTGCTTCAACAACAAAACTGTTACTTTTTAAATTTATAGCAGCAATTATCAATTCCTTTATGAATATGTAACGATAAAATGTAAACTGCTTTTATGAATTTCAAGCACATCCTATAAATTAAATAAATGCATATAGCATTCAGACATTTTGAGTGGCATTTCAATGCGCTCTTCGCAGAAGCCAGAACACCACATAATTGCAATACATAAATAAGTATTTTAAAATTTCAGCACACAACTCTTTTTCATTTCCTCACATGTCACTTTGCGCACGGTCTGGTCTAACAGCTCGAAAATTCCCCAAACGTCAATTTTAATAATACGACTTGATGAAAGATGATGGCAAACTGAAAGGGAAAGGCAGAAGGGGAGGGGAAAGGCAGAAGGGGAGGGGAAAGGCAGAAGGGGAGGGGAAAGGCAGAAGGGTAAAGGGGTGGAGCAGGGGGAAAGGGTAAATGGGGTAGGGGAAGGGGAAAGGGGAGGGGAGAATTGAAAAGAAATATTCCCCCCTGCCAAAGCACAAATTACCAAAAACGAGTATGTCAACAACATTTGAGACGTGCTTAATAAAATACTGCCATGGATTTGAATGTTTCAAGCAAGTGTATGTGTATGTGTGTGTGTGTGTGTACGAGTGGTTATGTGTGCGTTTAAGAACCCCATCGCCCTCCCCCTCCCCTTCTCACTGGTATTTGTCTAAGAATTTTACAAAAATACAAGAAATTCGCATCACGTTTTCAATTTAAAGCACATTATTATGATTTGATACAACAACAACAAAAAAAAAAAAAAACAAAAACAAAAACAAAAACCAGAAAATAGATGGAAAAAAGGAAAATTCGCAAGGAAAGCTCGAAGCTCGAAAATTGTAATGATGTGCTAGAAAAGAGGGAGGATGAAATTCGAAAAGGGTTAAGTAAAAGCTGAGAGGCAATAATAAAAATTTTAAAAACGGCATAAAAACAAAGACGGTTTATTGCATTGTGATGAGCAAGCGATTGCGGTGTGAAATTGAAATAACGATTAAAAATTATTTAGGTTGAAATGGATTTTATAGGTGCAGTTTTAAGCAATTGAAACAAATTAAGCTGTCAAATAGCTATAAAAAACAAAAAACAAAGCAGCAGCAGTGCCGGAGCTCTTTCCATAAAACACTTTAGTAACATCATAAAAACTTGCACGGGGCTTTTATCAGGAGCAAGTGTGATTGCATTACATTTTTTCATATTTATTTTGGGTTAAGCAAATTGTCACGCAATTCAAAGTGTTGCGCCACGAGCTACCACAAGCCAACCACTGAAAAGCAACAACCTCCGACAACCTCCCAATAATTAAATGTCAACAGGTTTAATACGTGCTGGGATGGATGGATGGTGGTGGTGTTGTTGTACCCTGCTGCCTGGCTGGTGGCAATGGCCAAGCCGATGACGACGGCACAAGGCGCTTGCCAGCGTTTACACCCAGAAAACAATTCATTGGTTTTTTTTTTCATTTTTTTTTCTCTTATTTATTTACAATTTATTATTTAAGCTGTAACTCGTAACTCCGTTTGAGATATTGATGAAGGTAGAAATTTTTTTATGGTATATTTTATTTTATGGTTTTATTGACACGCCTTAAAAATGTACAAAATAAAAAAAAATGTAAAATGTGAAATGTTAATAAGAAAGTGTTTACATCAACCAAAATTAAGTGTCACATTAAATGAAGCCTCAATAGTTCTGCCACTTTAATAACAATTATGAGTAATTAAATTCCACTACAAATTATGCATGCTTCAAAAATTTAAATGAACTGCATATTTATTTTTCTACTTTTCTACGCTTCTTAAAAATAATACAAATATATTTTTCAACAACAGCAAAAAAAAAAAAAATTATTGAAAAAAAAACTGTGACGTCAATTAACACAATTTACAATTTATGTGCCGCACAACATTTGGCGACTGCTCTCTTGGAATTTGTCATAAAATCAATCACGACACAATTCCGAATGTTTTGAAATACTTGTGTTTATTGGCTTTTCTATTACTCACAAGTGCGATGCTTTATTTTGCCATTTTTAAACGATAATTTTTCATTGCATCACACCAAACGAACGAAAGAATCTTCGCTAGAAAATGCTCAGCAATAATGTTCAAGCGATGCGAACGGTTACTTACTCCGAACGAATGAAAAAATCTTCGTTCAATCACGACACAATTCCGAATGTTTGAAATACTTGTGTTTATTGGCTTTTCTATTACTCACAAGTGCGATGCTTTATTTTGCCATTTTTAAACGATAATTTTTTATTGCGTCACACCAAACGAACGAAAGAATCATCGCTAGAAAATGCTCAGCAATAATGTTTAAGCGATGTGAACGGTTACTTAAGTACTCCTAACGAATGAAAAAATCTTCGTTCGGAATGATCGGACTGACAATTTGATGTAAATAAAAAATGTTCCCTTTTTTTATGTGCAATTTTGGACTTCTAATATTTAAAAGTTCGCTTAAAGGATTATTTTTGCCCTATGCCGATCTTATACCATAATTTTCAATAATATCGCATTAACTTTAAAAACAAAGCAAAAACAACTGAGTGAGAGTTAAAATGAGAAAAGGCAAAGCTACATTCTCATTTGGCATTAAACTCAGTTAGGCTATGGCTACGTAACGGTTTTGCTCGGCGAACACCATGAAATTGTTGTTGCACCGAACACGAGGAGAGAGAGAGCTTTTACTCACTCTCACAACGAACACGATATGATGGGTGAAATGTATACCGAGCACACCGAGTATTAAGGGTGACGATTTCATCGCCTTTGTTTTTTTTTATTGATACATTTAACACACAGGAATGCAGAGCATTGTGTTGAATGGAAGGAAGATTGATAAGTGAGTGGAAGACGGAGGGAGGAGAATGAGAGAGGGAATGCAATCACACAGGACACCGATAAAGAGATAGACAGCCATTGTGGCAAGTGTTATGCCTTTACCACAATGAACTTCAGTTTATCAGTGTCGACTATGACCGCATGTAGCGCCAAAGTCCAAACTTTTCGCATCCACTCATGTTGTGCGTATTATATTTACACATGAATGGAAGGGACCTACAGTTTAATGCCGAATCCGAAAGGCGAAGTGAAAAGCTTTTCATAGCAATTTTTACTCTTGTAGGTTTGCCATTGCCTGCCGTGTATAAATTTTGTTGTTGTTGCCTTTTATATATTTTTTTTTATTTTGCCTGTGCCGAGATCCGAACCTTTGACACTCTGCGTAACAGTCCAACGCACTACCGCTACGCTACAGCGACCACAACGGCCTTTATAGATTGGCGATGAAATATAAGTAAGTATATTAAGGGGAAAATGTTTGAAAGTAAAATTTTATGTAGCTCGGCCTTACAGTTTGATATTCTAGGATAACCCTGGAAGCAGTGGGAGTCTATTTAAAAATTTTGTATGGTTGCCCTCCCTCTTAAGGTTTTGAGATGGAGGTTGAGTGTGATGGAAAGAAGTTTTGGCTATTTGAAAATAAATGGAGTTCGATGTTACATTTTGACATTCTACGATAAATCAAGAAACAGAGGGAGCCTTTTTAAAAATAAAAATTGTATAGCAGCACCCTTAGGGGTTGGAGGTGGAAGGGTAAGTATAATGGAAAAAATTATAAGCAATTGAAAATAAATGCAGGTCGTTCTTACATTTGAACACTTGAGAGCCAACTCCTGACCAGTTGTGGAGTAATTTTTCCATTGTTTAAATTCCGCGCTACAACTTTCACTGCGTCAGATGATGGTCTTTGCCTGTTGACTATTTTGTTGGTACAAGTGTCAATTATTAACTATCCAATTTTCAACCGATATGAAACCACTGACTAACATCTAATTGTTGCATGTTTGTATAACCAGCTGTAGTATTATGCCCCGTGTTTGTTCCGGCCAGCTGACTAGTTTTTTTAAATCATATAACACGTAATTAAAGATTTAATACAGTTTTAGCCAATTTGGTTTCGCAGCCAAACACCCCTTTGTGCTGCAGCTGACGTTGACGAGGGCTCCATTGCACCATCATGCGAAGAACATAAATGAAGACTAGTGCGGCACCACCTCTTGGCAGGCAATGGCAAACCTACAAGAGTAAAAATTGCCTATGAAAAGCTTTTCATTTCGCCGTTCGGATTCGGCATTAAACTGTAGGTCCCTTCCATTTATGTACAAATATAATACGCACAACATGAGTGGATGCGAAAAGCTCGGCCTAGGTCCTCCATGGGCTGTTGTACTATTAAAAGTAAGTAAAGTAAGATTTTGGTCATACATAGCATACATAGAAGTATTGTTTGACATAGATCCCGGGGTTCACTAAACACGGGATCGCGAAGCATCGCTCGAGTATAAATTTTTCTTTTCACAGCCGACATGAAAAACTCAATTGAAGCGTACTGAGCTGAATTCACTCACAACTTTACAATGTGAGAAGTGAGTAGCTTTGATTATAAAATTAAAATTTTATTGTTTCTGTCTGAGAGAAAGAAAGAGACAGAAAGATGTAAAAAATGTAAAAATCAATGTTAACTACAGACAAAAATGTTTTCCCTACTAACGCATTAACGACTAGAGCCTAAAAATTTGTGAACCTATTTTATTTAAGTATTTATTTTTTTCGTCTTATTGCATTATTATAATAAATTTCCTGCAATAAAATGGGTTGAAGGGTTACGTTACGTACACATATGCAGCATTGTTCGTTGATGGGATAATGACTTTATAACCGAAGTTTTAGGGCCCAATAAGTACCGAGTAAGGGTCTAAACGTACTTCATATCTCAACATATATACATAAGTATTATATGTGAATAAAGAACAATTAGAAAACATTTTATGGCACGGGCATATTTGATTTTGGTTTATTTAATTTTCGGAAAAATTTCATATGATTTTGACAACTGAAGTTCAAACTACATAAGTTCAAAGTCAAAATTGGGTTCAATTCATATTTTTCTGTACAGCAAGAACTTGAACACTTAGTCGTTCCCTCTCTCATTCTCCCTGAGCTGTTTGTGTTGTTCTTGCAGGAATGGATTTTGTTTATTCGCTCTTTTGTTTGCGCCGTTCCAATCCCGACCACTCCAATGTCTATCTCTTTATCGGTGTCCTGTGATTACATTCCCTCTCTCATTCTTCCTCCTTCTTCCTCTTTACCTATCATTATTCCTTCCAATCAACACAATGCTCTGCATTCATAGGGGTACACCCTGTGTGTTGAATACAATACAAAAAAAAAGTTGTTAATTCTTAAATATTATTATTGCTTCATAAATTTGATAGAAGCGTTTAATCTAGATACCAACAAACTCTTAATTTCTGTACATTAACCCCATTAATAATTGAGCTCAAAAGACAGGCACCTTCCGTCCGCCCCCCTTCCCTTTCTTTCCAGCTTGAATCACAAAGAGTGCTCTAAAAAATGTTGACATAATAATATTCGTTAAGTATTTCAATTCCTTCTTGTTCCAAAATTCGGTGCTTTAGAAAACAAAACAAAAATAAAAACAAAAATAAAAACAAAATAAAAAAAGGAATTTTATTATAAACTCGTGCTGTTAATTTAAGCACAAACATTTTGACACCTACCTTCCAATAGCTAGCGCAGGTAACTCCAAGCCAGAGAGAGCGCAACAAAGAGAGCGTTAGAGAGAGAGATCGAACGGAAGCAAGAGTGATTTACTTAATTTCAACCGGTATTTTTTTCATAATTTATGTCGTACACGGCATGAATCTTTAAAATATTTTTAATAATAATTAGAGATAAAAAAAAACATATTTCAAAAAAATTTAATTTATTCTAAAGTTAAATCGCTCTTACTTTTGTTTGCATATTTTGTTTTAATTTTAAATAAAATATTTTTGATTTTTTTTTTGCATCATTATTATACAATAAATGTAGGTAACCTTGTATGTCTGCTTAAATAAATGCAAAAACAAAAGCAAATACATGCATGTGTATTGGATTCATTGTTAAAGAGTTCTTCTTTTCGTTGTTGCTGTTGCTGTTGCTGTTGTTGTTGGCTGACTGATATTTTTGCTGTAGTTGCTGTTGTTTGTGACTTCCATTTTGACCGCTTAATTGGATTATTAAACTGCATATGAAGTATAAAAATCTTTTTTGCACAATATTATGCATGCATATGCATTTAATGTAGGGGAGTGGCGTCAGGGTTGAGCCGGGTCGTCATATCAAAATTTTTAAGTGAAAGTATTTTTTAAGCGAGTGTATTGAAATCTGTGGTCGCTGTGGCGTAGTGGTAGTGCGTTGGACTGCTACGCAGAGTGTCCGGGGTTCGAATCTCGGCACAGGCAAAATCAAAGAGTAGAAAAAATAATTTTTCTACACGGCACCTCCTCTTGGCAGGCAATGGCAAACCTACAAGAGTATAAATTGCTATGAGAAGCTTTTCACTTCGCCGTTCGGATTCGGCATTAAACTGTAGGTCCCTTCCATTCATGTACAAATATAACACGCACAACATTAGTGGATGCGAAAAGCTCGGCCTAGGCCCTCCATGGGCTGTTGTGCCATTAAAAGTAAAAGTAAAAGTATTGAAATCTGGATCGGCAACCTTTTGTGTGACGAATTATTTTATTTTACTTGACTCTCTATGCAAATATGAAAAAAATACAGCAAACCCATTTTGTCTCACTCTCTTTATTGGAGGAGTAAAATCTAAATGGTACACTGCAACACATTTTTTTCATTGATGCATTTAACGCACAGGGTGTACGCATAAGAATGCAGAGCATTGTGTTGATTAGAAGGAAGATTGATAGGTGCGAGGAAGAAGGTGGCAGAATGAGAGAGGGAATGCTATCACAGTGGTGGGAAGTGGTACGGCGTAAACAAAAGAGCGAGTAAACAAAATCCATTCCTGCAAGAACAACACAAACATCACTCTCTCTCTCTCGTATTTATGTTTTAGCACTTAAATAATTTTTCGCAAAAACAACACGACTAATAATAACAGTAAATCCCTCTGAAGTCAATCACTCGCTAATAAGGAAAATACACGAATGATCACAGTCGACATCGTGTATGTACATATATGTATGTATGTACAAGTGAGATAGCCACTTTACTAAGAGAATCTTTATGCTACGCTTTAACTCTTATCTCAAGCGATAAAAGCTTACAAAAAAAAAAAAGAGAATGATGATTTGTCAATGTACATGATTATACTTTTTAGAAATCAATGTCTCATTTTTGTTTGGTCGGTGTAAGATTAACATCAATAATTGAAAGCTAATTATCACTAATGTAACTAAGTAGAAACTACGAATAAAGAATTAGTTTTAATAATAAAACAAAGATTTAATTACTTTCACATGAGGATGACATTGAGAGAGCCGTCATCTCTGCTTGTACTGTTTTTGGACACGATACCTATACAACAAGTTTTTCACAATACCTGGCTCTCACTCTTCGTTCATGTACTCTTTGATACTCTCTCTCATATTTAAAAGGAACGAAAGGATAAACACCAACAATAATGTCAGCCTTGAGATCAAGCGGAGACTAACTCTTGCCAACAGGTGTTACTACGGGCTCAGTAGGCAATTGAGAAGCAGAGCCCTCTCTCGACCGACGAAAATATTGCTCTATAAGTCCCTCATCCTTCCCGTCCTAATGTATGGCGCAGAGACGTGGACATTGACCATCAATGATGAGATGCTGTTGGCTGTTAGGAGCGTTCGAGAGGAAGATACTCCGTAAGATCTCATGTTGAGCGAATGGAAGAAAGCGCTCCGGCTAGAAGGGTGTTTTATGCGAACCACGGTGGATGAACACGCAGAAGCGAACGTCCTAATTTCTGTTGGAAAGACCAGGTGCAGGGCAGCCTGACTGCACTTGGCCTTATCAACTGGCGCCAGTGCGCGCATAGCAGAGGCGACAGGCGAAGCTTTGTAGAGTGTGGGCCAATCATATAATTTGATTATTCCAATGAGTTAGTTTTATATTTTATCATTGCATTCAGTCAAATAGAAAGAACATGGAAATTGGAGAACGTGAGGAAACATAGGAAGTGTAAAAAACAGATTGATGCATAGAAGTGAAGCAATTTGGTCGTGATATGATCCACTTCATCCGAGTGTAATGTCAGAGGCTTTATATACGACAACAAGGAGAGCGAAACTTATCCAAATAGATAACATTTCCATAAATTGGTTACTTACTTACTTACTTTTAATGGCACAACAGCCCATGGAGGGCCTAGCCCGAACTTTTCGCATCCACTCATGCTGTGCGTGTTATATTTGTACATGAATGGAAGGGACCTACAGTTTAATGCCGAATCCGAACGGCGAAGTGAATAGCTTTTCATAGCAATTTTTACTCTTGTAGGTTTGCCATTGCCTGCCAAGAGGTGCCGTGTAGAAATATTATTTTTTCTACTTTTTGATTTTGCTTGTGCCGAGATTCGAACCACGGACACTCTGCGTTGCAGTCCAAAGCACTACCACTACACCACAGCGACCACACACATAAATTGGTTACATTGGTTACAAAACCACATTTAATATAACATAACAGAAAATAACAATATAGAAAAGATACAATAGACAAGACTAATGATAATAAAATTGATCAGAAGAAGATTTAAAAAATAAACAACTGATAATAAACAAAAAGCTCGGCCTAAGCCCTCCATGGGCTGATTTGCCATTATAAGTAAAGTAAGTAATAAACACTTTCTCATAAACACAATGGGTCACAGCGAATACGACAAACAACTAATAACAATAAGCAAAATGTAAACAAGAAATTTTGATGTAAAAGAGGCACCTAAATTTGCTCGACCATGCACCGAAAAAGTGGACGAAATTCTTGAAAAGGTGGAGGATGACCGATACATAGGCAGTCGCGAAATCGCTATGGATCTTGGCATTGCTCACCAAACCGTTTTGTACCATTTAGAAAAGGCTAGCTATTCCAAAAAACTGGATATTTGAGTGCCACATGATCTGAGTGAAAAAAGTCTTACCAACCGCATTTCAGTATGTGAATCTAATCTGAAACGGAATGATCTCGAATCATTTTTGGTTACTGGTAAAGCAAAATGGATAACGTATGATAGATAATAATGTGCGTAACAAATCATGTTCAAAACGAGGTGAGTCTACCCAGACCGTCGCAAAGCCGGAACTGATGACAAGGAAGGTTTTGCTTAGTATTTGGTGGGATTGCAAGGATTCCTGTGTACAACGAGCTGTTTCCGCGTGACCAAACATATACTTAGTATAGGGGAATGTCGTCAGGGTTGAGTCACCTTTTAACGTGTTGAATCAATGATTATCAGTAGAAAGGTCTTGGGTTGAAAGTAATATTACTGCGACAAGTTGATTAGGGGAATAATTAAAATGTTATAGGGCATTATACAAAAAAAAAAAAATTCTGTTAGGGTTAAGTAACCACTGAAAACCGACATAATATGGTAAGCTAAAAAAAAAGTTCGGAAAGGAAAAGTGTGCAAACTTTAACCAATTTTTTTTTATTCATATATCAAAATAACTGTAGTTAGTCAAATATTTTCCATTGTTATTGACCATCTCTTGCCATCTTTTGGGCAAAACCATAATATCGTCCCCTTAAAGAATTGGTGTGGTTTCTGCTCGGAAAACTCGGCCAAAACCTTTTCGCAGTTCTCTTGGGAATTCAACTTTACGCCATTAAGATAAGATTCTGCAACGAGTAAGTGCAAGGCAAGGTAATCCGTAAGCTGTAAGGTGGATGCATTTAAACTTCCCAGCCAAGCTCCCTCAGCTTTTGGCGGGTCACCAAAGAAGTATGTGGTCTAGCGTTGTCGTGATGAAAGACGACGCCCTTGTTGTTGACCTATTCCGGACGTTTTTCGTTGAGCGCTTCATTCAATCTTGTTAATTGTTGACAGTACAGTTCCGAATTAATCGTTTGGTCACGCAATCTGTATTGATTGCCGTATCGACCTCGTATAACTGGGTCGATACGATTTGTCATTTGCGAGCTTTCATAACAATTTTATTCCCGTGTAATGATAAAACTCCCATAGGCTCAATTGTTATTTGAAGCATTAAGGATTAAGGATTTTCCTTTGCCAAAAGTATGGGCACAAAAACTTTAAATGCTGCTCATTGAAGAGATTGTGTTATGTACTATAAACTCTCACTTATGGTAATCAGTGAGTGATATTCCATGTTTTTGCATTATTACAGCATAATTGAATAATTTAGCTTTACTATGTACTTTTTCAATTAGGCTTAAATATTTACTTTCTTACTTACATACACACCTATATACATATGTATGTACTTGTACATAGCTATGAAGGTATACGTTTCGTTTATATTCTTAGTTATTTTCACATATTTCTCTATTAATATTTTACTCATGACCTACTTTCTGTTGCAAATAACTACTTTTGCATTTATCTAACCGCCCGCCCGCCAACTGCCAACTGCCAAACGCTAAACCGCCACCCGCTACCCGGCACCTGCTATCCTCACCTCCGCCGCTCCCATTCTTTAATGGTACTTAAAAATGCAAAAATCCATTAAACAAATTGATACTTTTATGAATACCAGCCAGCCAACCAACCAGTCAGTCTATATGCAGTCAGTGTATATGCCCGCCCGCCCAACCTCCCACCCACCATCTGCAAGGACGGAGGACGGCTACATAGCTGAAGAGAGCGATTGGTAGAAAATGAAGAGGTTTGCAATTTACATTTACAAAGCATGTAAAAAACTAGGAGATACATTCAAAACGCTACTAAAACAAAGCATTAGCAAAAATAGAAAAATCTTCTTCTAAAATATTAAAATACCCGTAATTTATGACGAAACAATTATTTCAAGTAGAGAATATATGCTACACAAAATAAAATACTAGCTGCAAATATTTCATTTGTGCACTCAATGAAAAAAACTTAGTCAACACACTAACGAAAACCAAACTACTTAAAAGCAGCGTGAAACTTTGACGATTGCCTTGCCTCCTAAGGGAGTTACTCCGGTAAGTGTGCCTACGGAATAGAATGCAGCTGTGGTAAGGAGCTCTGTCCTAATCAACCACTATATCACGCCTTGCCAATGAACCGGTGCTGTGATTTGTATGTCGGTCGATATATTTTCTCTTGTCCTTTTCATTGTCCTTCTTCATTAAGAAGAACAAATCTGTACAAGGATTTTTCGTTGAGTATAATGCGGAAAAAAAATGCAAAAGATGAACGGACAGTAAAACAAAAAAGAAACGGAAGTGCTTATAACGCCATGTTGGATATGCACAGCAGTAATCTGCACACACACACACACACATACACACACATACTTGCCCTTACTTGTAGCAGTAGTTTTCTAAATTAGATAACAAAAATACCATTACAAAAATTTCATACTTTTTTGTTGTTGTTTACAAATGAGCAAAATTATGGCGAAAAATTGTGAATAGAAGAAATGAAGAGAGAATGAGTGAGGACGTAGTAGTCGTCCCATTTATGTTTTGGTAGCAAATAGAAATAGTTTCCGTTTGAGTTTGTTTGCAATTCTGTAATACAGGATACTTGAAAAGTTTCTACCCTAAATATGAAAACACAGTTATTTTGGTTTGAATTTTGGTTTTCTATATTCAGTATATATAATCTCCTAACAGTTCCATACACTTAGTTCAGCGGTCCTCCAATAAAACTATCCCATCATTAAAGTACGATTGCGGAATGTCTGCAAAATATGCCTCCTCTACGGCTGCTATAGCTTCTTCATTCGATGAAAAACGCTTTCCACGAAGAAACTGTTTCAGGTTTCAGAACCGGTAGTAGGCGCTGGGAGCCAAATCTGGTGAATAAGGTGGATGTTCCAGCAATTCGTACTTTAATTTATTGAGTTTAGCCACATTGTGAACACATTTGTGTGAGGACGTGCGTTGTCTTGATGAAAATGGATTTTTTTTTTTCTTTAAACTGGGTCCTTTTTTTTCGCGAATTACTGCATCAAGTTTATCCAACAAGTTACAATAGTATTCTGAGTTTATTGTGTTACTTTTCTCAAGATAATCAATCAACAAAATCACTTTTGCATCCCAGAAAACAGTAGTCATAACCTTTTTTGCCGATCGTTCGTGCTTTGTCTGCTGCTTTGACGCCGAACATCCAGTTTCAGTCCACTGTAAACGTTGCTGTTTCAATTAAGGATCATGATGGTAAACCCAAGTCTCATCCTCAGTTATGACACATGGATTATTCTGCTTAAAACGTTACAAATTCCACAGAGAAATTCGTTTTCAATCAAGTTTTTGTTGAATTTTTAAAGAATGTAGCACTACTTTCCAAAACAGCTTTTCCATTTGTAGTTCTTCATGTAAAATGTGGTTTACTCATTCCTCTGAGATGCCTATGGTATCAGCTATTTCAGACATAGTCGCACTTGATTTTTCACAAACAATGAATAACATGTACTTTTTCAATGATTTCTGGTGTCGCGGCACTGTTTGGACGTCCAGTGCGTGGTTCATCTTCAATACTTGTACGACCACGTTTAAATTCAGCAATCCAATTTTTTACTGTTTCATCTGAAGGAGCACATTCACCTAACACATTTACCATATCGGTATGGGTTTCTTGTCCAGATAAACCTTTTTTAAAATAATACTCAATAATGGCATGATTTTTAAATTTTTCCATTTTAAAAAAACACTGTGATACGTCAACTTCAAGCAGCTGTTAAACAACGAGAATGGATTGCCAGATTGATTGGAAACTTTAAACGTGTCCATACGAAAGATGAAATCATACATTGAACAGAAATTCACTGCTCCACTAGGGCTATCTATGTATGTCTCAGGCTAGAAACTTTTCAAGTAACCTGTTCATAGTACTTAGTAGGGACATAACTACGGTTACAACATTGAACACACCCATTCCAATAGTAGAATTGAACATACCCTGTTATTACCACATGATTTATGAAAGCTAACCTCTATACTTAGTGTTAGTCTGTAAAGGGAATTCAAAATTGTGTCAGCTTTCACCATGGAGTGGTCAGATAATGAGAAGCGTATCGCTGTTATAGCACTTTTCAAGTGTGAAATGAAAAAATGCGATAATTTCAAAACGCTCCGCTCGCTCGGGATAAGTTGCATGTTCTTTTACCGGTGCATAAAACTGTTTGAGGAGACTGGAGATTTCAAAGACCGCCACCGGTCGGACCATCCACGTACAGTTCGCACGCCGCAAGTCATCAAAGCAGTCAAATCAAGAATTCAGCGAAATCCGCTCCGAAAACTGATAATCATGGCCCGTTAGATGAATATCACGCAAAAGTCCATGAGTCGAATTATTGAAAAAGACTTGAGACTTGGTGCCTTCAAACGTCACACCGGACATTTGTTGACTGCAATTTTGGAAAAAAATAGGGTAGAAAAATCCAAACGTCTTTTGGTGAAGGACGCTGATAACGTGCACAGAAAAATCTTGTTTACGGATGAACAAATTTTTACCGTTCAGGAAAATGTTAACAAGCAAAAGAATAGGATGTATGCACGGTCATCTAAGGAAGCGTCTGAAATGATCCCACGGGTCAAAAAGGAACATCACCCAGCTCCAGTCATGGTTTGGTGAGGTGTTTCTTACGATGGGGTCGCTGACTTGCATTTCTGAGAACAAGTGGTCAAAACTTCGGCCAAAGTCTACCAAGAAACCGTTTTGGAAACGATGGGGTCACTGACTTGCATTTCTGAGAAAAAGTGGTCAAAACTTCGACCAAAGTTTACCAAGAAACCGTTTTGGAAGATGTTGTGAAGCCACTTAACCATTCCCTGCTCCAAAACCAGCTGTGGACTTTCCACCAAGACTCTGCGCCAGCCCATAAGGCTAAGACGATCCAGACAGACCTGGCTTCAAAACAATTTGCCAGCTTTCTTTTGCTCTGAAGAAAGGCCTTCGGGCAGCCCTGATCTGAACCCACTGGATTACAAATTATGGACAGTTTTAGAAGACATGGTTTGCCACAAAAGATACGATACCCCAACATTGATTCTTTGAAGACTGCTTTGATTCGTACTGTCAGCACTTTACCAATGCACGAGGTGCGCGTGGAGCAATTGATGATTTGCCAGTGCGACTTAAGGCGTGCGTGAAAGTCAAAGACGGGCATTTCGAATAAGTAATAAGTTTTTTTATACAATATACTCGTATATCAATAAATATATTTTATAAAATTGGTCCAAAAAAAGTTAATTATTTTTAATTTTATTACATCAAATGTGTGTAACAGTATTTATGTCCCTACTAAGTATGTCTGTATGTATGTAGTTACTAGAACACAAATTATTCAAAGTAATTTACTTTAAATATTAAAATTTATTATGCCTTGACATACATACATAAGATTATAACATAAATACTTGCTTGGTATAGTAAATGGGCTAGTGATGGGCGGCTAGCACTGGCGTGGGCATAACTCAAGAAAAGAAAGTGAGAAGGTAAGAAATATCTACATAAATACTATAAGTATTTTGCCTGCATACATACACACAATAAATGTAAAGAAAATATTATAACATATTATATTTAGAAAGTAACAACAACAAAGTGATTTTTAAAAGTTGAAACTTAGTTGTTGTTTTTGTTTTTTCCGCCCCCTCTGCCCCCCCTCCAGCTAATGCCGGTACACTAAATATGTACTACTTTACTGTAGCATACTTTTAAGCGCGCGCAAACTTTAAATATTTCCTTTGCATTGGTATTGCTGGGCAACAACAACAATGCATGCATGCATTTGCACACAAAGTGAAAGAGTAAAGAAGCAAAATGGCAAATTGCAGACATTCTGCAGTTGTTTCGCTCTTTGCTTGTTTGTTCGTTTCTAATATTTATTCTTATGTTTTGAAATTTAGATTGTTGTTTTATTATACTTATTTTCATTTTTGCTTTTTTCTTTTTGTAAAGAATACATTTTCATGTGATTATTTTTCTGTAAAATGCTTTTACGTATTGCACAAATATCCATTCAGATGTGTGTGACAGTGTGTGTGTGTGTGTGTGTGTGTGTGTGGTAAAGTGAAAAAATGCATTAGTAATCTTTTAGTGCATCCTTTATGTTGCGTTCTTGTGTTTTTGTTTGTTTAGTTGCTGGCTGTATTCAGCGATCCTTTGTGTGTGTTTGTGTGTGGTTACTATTATTTTAAAAGTGTTGTATGTGTGTGTGTGTGTGTATGTGTGTACATGTGTTATTAACTTTTTGTGGTAAATTGAACATTTTCATTCTCTTTTGTTACCGTAAAAGAAAAAGAGAGTAGATTTTAAAAATTTTTTACGCTGCTTTGAAATTTATGAAACATTTGGTTCTTTCTTTTATTTTTTTAACGTTTTTTGTGTGCTCAAACATTTTAGATAATTCTTAGAAACTCATAATAAAATAAAAGCTGCTGCTGGTTATTACAAACTTTTTCCTAAAAGAACTCATAAATAAAACTGAGGTACGCGCACCGGAAAAACACAGCAAACACAAACAACATTCAGTTTCATATACTCCTACAACTGATGGGCAGCGCCCTCTATCAATCGAGTATGATTCATACTCAGCGCCCTCTATCAATCAAGTTTGAACCATACGGGATTCAGCAACCTCTATCAATCACATTCGAATCAGCGCCCTCTATCAATCAAGTTTGAATCATACGGGATTCAGCAACCTCTATCAATCACATTCGAATCAGCGCCCTCTATCAATCAAGTTTGAATCATACGCGAAACAGCGCCCTCTATCGTAAATATAAAAAAGGTTCTTATGAAGTAAACTTAAAAAAAACACATACACAAAATCGTAAATGCATTTCCACAAAAAGAGAAGGATAAAAAGTCTTCAATAAAGTCTGTTGGCAATATTGTCTAAGGTCCGCAAAAAATCATTTGAAAGTAGCTAAAATCAGTCATTGAAAATAAAGGTAGCATTCCCATCCGCCCGATAGGGTTTCGAACAAAACCTTCAACAATTGACCAACTGCACAGGGTCACAAGCGTCGTAGAAGAAGTTATCTTCTTGCCTGTGTCGGCAAATTGTAATGCCGATCTCTTTGTCTAATGGTAAGAGTTCTAGGTGAGAGTCAACTGCTTTCGAAAGCTTGTACTCCTCCAACCTAAAACCATGTTTGAATGTGCGAAGGGGACGCTTGCACGTGCTGGTTTGCTTGCTAGCTAGTTCGGGAGATATGGGAGGGGGGGGGGGGGGCGGGTGGGGATCTTGTACCCTGCACAATTCCACACATTACGAAATAAGATTCGCGTGCTTGGTAAACAAACAAAAATAAAGGTATAAAAAGAAAAATATAAGAGGTATAAGAGACAGGTTTGGCAAAAAGAGATATGTTGGAGCAAGCTAGTCTAAGTAAATGCTGCTCATGCCCATGACGATTCCCACCCTACCTTTGGATTCTAGAGGGCTAACTTCATTAGAATCCCCTTATTTAATATTATTTCTTATATTTAATCTATTTTCTTTTCTTTTTTTTCTATTTTTTTTTGTCTTTCTTAGATATAATATTCTTCTTTTAGTTATCTTAATTATTTCAATTGATTTTATTTATTATACGCATGCTTATTTTAAGTTTTTAAGTTAATTTTAGACTACTGTGTTGCATGTTGAATTGTATATGTTGATTTGGTAAGGGTCGCTTATCCTCCAACTTGCCAAAGAGTGGTCGCTTGGAGCCCTATGATTTCTCTGAGACTAATTAGGTATCCTGCAGCTAGGTAATCCATCCAATCCTCGTTTGCACTTATTTTCGCCAAAGCAATTGTCAAGAAATATGTACGAGTATGTATGCAGTGTAGTGGTCTAACTCAAATCGACTCGTCTCCGTCAGTCCTGGCAACTTTCTCCTCATTTCATTTTCAAAAATTCCTCGAGTTACAATGTCTCCAATGAACTTTGGACTCGAAAACGGTAAAATTACACAAAATGTAGTTTGCATACAAAAATGTTGCTATGGAATTTTGCGCAATGTTGCCCTTTACTGTGAGTCTCCACTAACAGAATAGTTTAGAACACCGCTAACATTTACAATTAACCCAGAGTTAAATAGTTTATGTGTTTACAGGTTTTAACACATTTTTAAATCTTTATGAAAATACAACCATTACAAAATACTACCTTCAACAGCAACCTTCTCTGACGATACCTGCTGCATCTTAGCAGTCGCTGAAGATGAAGAACAATCAACGCGGAAACTTCAAGACTCTGTCAACCCCATTGTCAGATGGACTAAGAAATGGTGCTTGAAGCTTAATCAATCAAAATCGACCCTTGTGAATTTCACTAACAAAAAGATCCGCTACTTGATCATAAAAAACATATCGACATGTCAGGTTTGCTACTCCAATGCGGCGAATTAGTTGAGAATGACACTGGTTGCAAGCAAAACTGTTTTCGTAGGATCATTTGAAGATTAAAAAAACAGGGTTATTAATCAAGCTTAGAAAAATGCATTGGCTTATCGGGTGCAAGTCAATCCTCTCTACTCACAATGTATTACTCGTACTTATAGGTTACAAATAAGTTCTAAAACCCCAGTATGGTCTTATGGAATACAGCTTTGGGGTGGTGCCAAACAAACTCTGTTATTGTAATTGTAATTGTAATTGTAAAAATTTCTAAAAAAAAAAAGGGAAAAATTTAACCACAAGGAACTCGGATTTACAATGCTAGCTTGATATAGCAACGGTGGCTAAAGTCGTTGAACAATAAGCATCAGCTCATGTGACTAGGCTAGGACTACACATCAACCCGAGGCGCTAAACCTTCTCCATACATTAGAGCTCACTCGAAGATTGTGGCATCTAGCGGCACTAACATGGAATTGATGACCAAAGGATATATCCCCTAAAGCCATCTAAATTACTAAAATTTAAAGGCCTTTATTTTATGTATGGTTCCGATACTGTAGCACAACAACACTTGATGACGAAGAAAAGTAGTAAAGGGTATTTTAATAGGGACTTAACAATTTTGTATGATATGACAATGTCATAACCTCATTCAAGGTTTACCATACATGAACGAGTAACGTTCGGAAATTACTTCAAATTACTATCGAAATTCTGAGGCGGTGGTCGCAACTTTACGTTTGAAGAAAATCCTGAATTTCATCGAAAAATCATCAGCAGCGATGAAGCTCATTCTTGGCTTAATGGCTTTGTCATTAAGCAAAATATGCGTTAGTGGACAACAATAAACCCACATGTGCTTCATTGCATCCACAAGTCCATGTGACCATGTGGTGCGGATTTCATGCCGGAGCTGTGATTGGACTGTATTTGTTTCATCCAAGAAAATGTTCACCATGTTACGGTGAATGGAGTTTGCTCGGTTTTTGAGCAAAATTCGATGAATTTGACATCAGTGATATGTGGTCCGTCCCAACAAGATGGTACCACACGCCAAACGGCTGGTCAAAAAATCGATCTACTGAAAGGGAAGTTCGGTAATCGTGTAATCTCAAGATATGGTTTGGTCGCTCATGAGATTAGATGCCGTTGGATTTCTTTTTATGGGGGTTACGTTCAATCGTTGGTTTATACAAACAAGCCAACAACATTAGAGGACCTCAGGAACAATATCGAACGCGAAATTGACAACGTTCCGTACGATATGTGTGGAAGAGTGGTGAAAAATAGGCTCCAAAGAAAAGATCGCTGCAAAGGGGTTCGCAGTGATCATATCAGCGAGATCGATTATCCATTAAATGTGAGTATGTAATATATATACTACACCTGCAATAAATTATAGCCCGATAACTCAATTATTCAATTTTTTTATTATATATAGTACGTCCCTATTGAACAACCCTTTAACTAACTTTATTTTATACCAAGGAAAAAAAAATGTATTTTTCATACTTACTTACTTAGCTGGCACTACAACCGATGATCGGTCTTGGCCGCCTCCACAAAGCTTCGCCAGTCACTTCTGCTATGCGCGCGCTGGCGCCAGTTGATAAGGCCAAGTGCAGTCAGGTTGCCCGGCACCTGGTCTTTCCAACGGAGATTAGGACGTCCCCTTCTGCGTGTTCCTTCACCGTGGTTCGAATAAAACACCCTTCTAGCCGGAGCGCTTTCTTCCATTCGCTCAACATGACCCAGCCAGCGAAGCCGCTGGAGTTTTATACGCTTGAATATGTCAGTGTCGGCGTACAGCTCATACAGCTCATCGTTCCATCTTATTCGAAAAACGTCGTCCACGCATACTGGACCGTAGATCTTACGAAGTATCTTCCTCTCGAACGCTCCTAACAGCCAACAGCCTCTCATCATTGATGGTCAATGTCCACGTCTCCGCGCCATACATTAAAATGGGAAGGATGAGGGACTTATAGAGCGTTATTTTCGTCGGTCGAGAGAGGGCTCTACTTCTCAATTGCCTGATTGAATACTACTGAGTAGTATTATCACGTAGTAACACCTGTTGGCAAGAGTTAGTCTCCGCTTGATCTCAAGGCTGACATTATTGTTGGTGTTTATGCTGGATCCTAGATATACGAAATCCTTGACGACTTCAAAAGTGTAGTTGTCAACAGTGACATTTTGTCCATGACGCCGTGACTCTTTGTTTGTTGAAACAAGGTATTTCGTTTTGTGCTCGTTCACCACTAGACCCACTCGACGAGACCCCCTTTTCAGGTTGGAGAATGCTGCACTGACTGCTCGAGCGTTTATGCCAATGATGTCAATATCATCAGCGTATGCTAGCAGCATGACACTCTTGTAGAAGATAGTGCCAGAGATGGCGATGTTCGCAGCTCAAATTATTTTCTTATGTATTTTTCATAGAAATTTAAGAAATTTTTATTTTTAGTGGAAGGGGTTGAGTCGATTCGATTTTCGTCAGTGTTTGCCCTTTTCGCTGGACGATTTAAATTTTTCTTTTTTAACACATAAATTTTTTTTTTATTTAAATATCTGAACTGGTAGTTTCAATCTATTTTTTTTAGTTCCTGTAAACTTTTATAAAATAAACTTAACCCATTAACCTTTTTTTCCACCGGGCCCTTACTTGATAGTTCTCAGCCTTAGTGTTTTTCAATAAAAAAAAAAAAAATAAATAATTATTTAAAATATTCTACATATTACATACTTTTGAGAGCTAATCTTCTTTCTTGTCTTGTGTTTTTGAAAACTGGACCACGGTCTTGGAATCTCTCCGCTTCGATAATAATTTTCACATAGATTGTACAAAAATATTAAAACAAAAAACCATTTTAAGGAAAAGAAACCATCTTAAAGAAATGACTATTGAAAATAATATTACTTTGGCACAACAGCCCATGGAGGGCCTAGGCCGAGCTTTTCGCATCCACTCATGTTGTGCGTGTTATATTTGTACATGAATGGTATTGACCTACAGTTTAATGCCGAATCCGAACGGCGAAGTGAAAAGCTTTTCACCTGCCAAGAGGTGGGTGGTGCCGTGTAGAAAAATTTATTTTTCTACTTTTCTTTTTTTTCGATTTTGCCTGTGCCGAGATTCGAACCCCGGCCACTCTGCTTAGCAGTCCAATGCATTAACACTACGCCACAGCGAAAAAAAAAGTATCCGCAATCGTGTCACGTGGTTGATGTTTAATGCCTCCGCTATCTCCTGGCAGCTTGAGTGTCGATCTTGCTGCACCAGTTGCAAAATTTCATCGGATTTTTCAGTGAGTGGCCGACCAGAGCGGGGTGCATCTCTGATATTGAAATTTCCAGAACGGAATCGGGAAATCCACTCTTGGGTCCGGCGTTCAATAACACAGCATTCGCACCGTAAACCGCTCAGCGGATTTACCTTTTCTATAGTAATAAAACAACACAGAGTGTATTTCTTCAGATATTTCACTCGTTTGCAAATCAATGTAACTTTTTACACTACCGACGAATTACACAACTGTAATAACTGCACATAAAATGTAGCCTGAAATGGTTACCTTTCACACATACTTATGTTCGCCTAACTTTACTCGGACTAGTGTTGCCAGATTTGTGGTTACCAACATCGTCTTATTATTTTTTTACTTCTGTTATTGTTACATTCGAAATACAGGGTGCACCCCTATGAATGCAGAGCATTGTGTTGAATGGAAGGTATATTGATAGGTGGGAGAAAGAAGGAGGGAGAATCAGAGAGGGAATGCAATCACACAGGACACCAATAAAGGGATAGACAGGGATAGATAGATTGTGGCAAGTGTTATGCCTTTACCACAATGAACTTCAGAACTTCTTGTAACGAACAACCGCGGATACTTTTTATATGACTCAATAATAAATGTTGTTGTTGCCATTTCAGAAATTTAATAAAATTAAAAAAAAGAAAAAATTAAATATTGTATCTAAATAAAACTATCAGAATTTCATGTCCATTAGAAGGTAGGAATGCAATTATGGAAGATTTTTAATTTATGCCAAGCTCAAGCATAAATTTGTTCAAAACATTTGAGAAAGATTTTGTAAACGTGCAGTGCTCAGAACTCTGGCATATATCAAAGGTGAACAATGTTGCATAATGTGAAATATTTATGCAGAAAAATAGAAAGAAAAAAAAACACTGAGCTTTATAAAAATTTATGTTGATTTTTCTTTTGGCGGAAAATTTGTGCAATGCATGCACCGACCAAAAAAGGAAACTATTGACATATGACACACACATAAAAAACTACGAGTATGGATGTGTGCGTTACCAGGTACTCGGATCTTACACAAAGAAACAAAAAAGAAAACAACAACAACAACAACGTTAACGTCAACGACAACTATAATCTTTGCACATATAAGGAAATCGCATAAAGAAGAGTTGAATGTTTTTTATTTCATACGAGAAACTAGAGAAAAAAAATGAAGAAATATGCGAGCAAAACAAAACGCACCAAATTGAGTCAATGGGTTTTTTTTTGTTGGTTTCTTGGCTTGTGTTTTTGCGTAATATTCGTCAACGAATCAAATGCGGATACAAAATTGGTTGTATCTTTGAGATACATTGTACATATAAATTTCTATTATGGCCTGGTTATTGTTGTTGTTGTAGCAGTTGTTGCCCATATGTACAACAATTACACAACTTTCACTTTAGAGATTTTGTGTTGCGGCTAATGTAACTACATACATAAATACATACACACACCACACACACACACACACACACACACACACACACACACACACACACACACACATACACACATTAAGATTCACGCGTCTGTTGCGCGAAATGCCACTTGAGGAGTGGGCGACTTCTATACGCATAGCGACCACCGAGCCATTATTATTGAGCTTCGGGAACCCAACCGCCCTCAGAGGGTACATATGGCTGAAACAGAAGGTTGGAAACAACGGTCCTTTGACATTGAGATTTTCTTGATGGTGTGGAATGAGGCAACGACGACAGATGACGGAGCAACCAATATGGCAACAAGCATCAGACGGCGACTGAGCATAGCATTTGACGCAGCAATGTCAAGAAGGACGCGTAAACCAATCGGGAAACCAGTTTACTGGTGGAATGAGGATATTGACATATGCAGAAGGCGTTGCCACCAGATGCGTATAAAAGCGCAGCGGGCGCAAAATCTCCCAACGTGGCAAACTTTGTACAATGAATACAAAGTATGCCGCCAACAACTGAAGAAAGCCATTCGCGAGAGTAAACCACAAATCTAGCAACACTACTCCGAGTAAAGTTAGGCGAACATAAGTATGTGTGAAAGGTAACCATTTCAGGCTACATTTTATGTGCAGTTATTACAGTTGTGTAATACGTCGCTAGTGTAAAAAGTTACATTGATTTGAAAACGAGTGAAATATCTGAAGAAATACACTCTGTGATTCTTTATTACTATCGTAAAGGTAAATTACGGTGCGGATGCTGTGTTATTGAACGCCGGACCCAAGAGTGGATTTCCCGATTCCGTTCTGAAAATTTCGATATTAGAGATGCACCCCGCTCTGGTCGGCCAGTCACTGAAAAATCCGATGAAATTTTGCAACTGGTGCAGCAAGATCGGCACGTAAGCTGCCAGGAGATAGCGGAGGCTCTAAACATCAACCACGTGACACGATTGCGGATACTTTTTTTTTTCGCTGTGGCGTAGTGTTAATGCATTGGACTGCTACGCAGAGTGGCCGGGGTTCGTATCTCGGAACAGGCAAAATCGAAAAAAAAAAGTAGAAAAAATAATTTTTCTATACGGCACCACCACTTGGCAGGCAATGGCAAAACCTACAAGAGTAAAAATTGCTATGTAAAGCTTTTCACTTCGTTGTTCGGATTCGGCATTAAACTGTAGGTCAATACCATTCATGTAAAAATATAACACGCACAACATGAGTGGATGCGAAAAGCCTCGGCCTAGGCCCTCAATGGGCTGTTGTTCCATTAAAAGTAATGTAATCTGATTACCATCAGTGAAATGCTGCTGAAATGCAACGAAATCGAACCAATTTTTGAAGCGAATCATTACGGGCGATGAAAAATGGATTCGATACGAGAATATTCAATGCAAGCGATCATGGCCAAAGCGCTGTGACACTTCACAAATCACTTCAAAGCCTGAATTGACGGTAATCAAGATTATGCTGAGTGTTTGGTGGGATTGGAAGGGAAGTGTCTATTATAAGCTGCTCCAGCCAATTGCAACGGTTAATTCGTTTCTCTACGACTCTCAACTCGACCGCCAGAAGTGGCCTACTGGAAAGGAGTTGTGTTCAATCAAGACAATGCCAGGCCACATATTTTATATGAGGTGATATAACACGCAAAACGTGTGTGGATGCGAAAAGCTCGACCTAGCCCTCCAAGGGCTGTTGTGCCATTGAAAGAAAAAGATGAAGAAGAAGAAGTCTGATTACAGTGGACAAAAGTTGCATAAACTATTTGGAGAAACTAGTAATTTTGGTGGACTAGATTGGTTTGGCCCTACAGGGTTTTTTTTTTGAGATACCTCTCTGTGGCGTTGCCTCCAATCTAGCCTAATTTGAACTAATTGGGTTAATAATGTCATTCAGTTAAGATCGCTCTGGCCTTTGTTTATCTGAGTGATTTATATTGATTTAAATTGATCAGTTGTGACATTGTTGCAACAGACGCCACCACTCCACCAATTTTTTCTCTTTCCTTTTGATATCAAATATTTTTACATAAATTATTTTTTTTTCGTTGTTTTTAATTTGCATAATTTATTAATTTATATTTTCTTGGATTAGAATAACGAATCGATTTTTGTATTATTTTTCCATAACAAAAAAAAACC
The DNA here is from genome assembly GCA_958295655.1 of Palloptera scutellata. Classification (NCBI taxonomy): domain Eukaryota; kingdom Metazoa; phylum Arthropoda; class Insecta; order Diptera; family Pallopteridae; genus Palloptera; species Palloptera scutellata. Next base: position 69,671,532 of record OY282450.1, read on the forward strand.
GATTGAACTTTTAAGTCTAATCAATTTGGCTTTGTTTGATTGTTTGTTTTTTTTTCTGGTGGCTGCTTTTTGTCTTAAATTGTTTAATAAAGTAGCTGAAAAGTTTTAAATTAACACATTTTTCATTTTCTACACCTTTACATCTTCATAAAATTTCTCATTTAATTTGCTTAACAATGGCATTCATTCGACTTAAAGTCATCTGATTTCAATAAATTCCTTTCATAAAAAAACAAACAAATCGATTTTCAATAAATTATAACGTGAAATTTTGAATGCTATTGTTGGCAGATTGTTCCAATGCATTGAATTTACAATGCCTAGTTAATTTAGGGCGCCTTAGCTAAACGAGATATCTGTTTTGTTTTACAATTATTTAAGGTATGCTAAATAACTAAAAGTACAAAGGCTCCAGATTAGAACTGGGTGAAGGTGTTGAATTGAGTAAAGGTGTTGAAGTGAGGCCATCTCTCTCTCTCCTTTTTGTTTTAGACTAGGTGACTTCTTCACCTTAATCACTTGGAATAAGCTCACATGAATATAGGGTGCACCATCTTTTATGTCGGTATGTAAACTTTGAATAATTTTAACATTTACCAACCGATTGACTGGAGTAAACATGTTTTTGAAACGTCAATTCAGTACAATTTTAACCATGAAACAACGCGCCGAAATAGTGACGACGTTGTACATTGGAAATAGTCGTTCAGTTGTGTTAAGTCAACGTGCATATTGTCGAAAATATCGTGGCCAACGAGCACCGTCTGACGACACTATTTTGTTGATCCCGGGACAGTGGGAGATCGCCGACAAGCCGTTCGTCAGCGCCCAAGACGTTCCAATGAACTGGTTGAGGCGGTAAGAGAGAGTGTTGCCGAGAACCCACCGGTGTCGTATCGCCACTGCGCTCAACATTTTGGGGTCATTTGTGACCACCTTGTGACGCATTTTGAAGGATGATTTGCATTTGTTTCCGTATAAAGTGCAATTGACTCAAAGACAGACCGTCGACGTCGCTTGGAATACGATGAAACAGTCGCTCGAAAGCTGGACACTGAACCTAATTTTTGGAAGGAAATTTTAATGACCGACGCGGCCCATTTTACGGAGAATCCACACGAGATCCATGAAACATTATTGCCAGATGAAAAAGTGACTGCTTGGGCCGGCGTTTGCGACAGAACCATCATTGGACCAATTTTCTTCAGCGAAAGCGAAACACTCGATGGGAATCGATATCGGTGGATATTGGCTCATTATGTCTGCCCACAAATGTGTGAAAAAGGTCTGGGCGGTTAGTGGTTTCAACAAGACGGTGCGCCATGCCACACTGCAAATCAAACAATGCAGTTTCTGCAACTAAAATTCCCTGGACGTGTGGTGTCAGAATGTGGCGATTTGACACCTTCGGATTTATCGTATTATTTTTTGTCATGCTGTAAAAGTTGCATTTTACTTTTCATTTTCTGCATTTAAATCCATATCGTATTCATATGAAGATGCACAAATTCAAAGCGCAGGTACCAGTATGAAAAATATTAGGGTGGATCGAAATTGTAAGCCCGCACCACCTCAGAAATCATGAGATCATGATTATGTCCAAAAACTTATTTTTTTTTACTTTTTGATGGCACAACAGCCCATGGAGGGCCTAGGCCGAGCTTTTCGCATCCACTCATGTTGTGCGTGTTATATTTGTACATGAATGGAAGGGACCTACAGTTTAAAGCCGAATCCGAACGGCGAAGGAAAAGCTTTTCATAGCAATTTTTACTCTTGTAGGTTTGCCATTGCCTGACAAGAGGTGGTGCCGTGTAGAAAAATTATTTTTTCTACTTTTTTTTTGATTTTGCCTGTGCCGAGATTCGAACCCCGGACACTCTGCGTAGCAGTCCAACGCACTACCACTACGCCACAGCGACCACCCAAAAACTTATTCCCTGGCTTAAAAAACCGCAGTACACAAAATTTCAACTAAATAGCTCGGTCCATAGATGAGAGCCTCCACCTTAGGAAAACCTGTAAGATCAAAAATCCTTGCTACACAAAATTTCAACCAAATCAGTCGGCCCATAATTTGTGGTAACAGGTTTTTTTAAGCCATAAAATGCAATTTTCTCTTGTACTGGATAGGGGCTATATGCACTGACCCAGTTGATTTAAAACTTTTCAGAGGTTTTATAAACTAAGGAAATTATTTTTGAGCTTAGATTTCTGCTTAAAATTATTCGTGAGGGAAATCAGGAACAAAAGTTAGTAAAAATATCATACAAATAAAAATGTACTGGAGACCTCTATATGGACTGATCTAGTTGATTTCAAATTTTGTTTACCAGGGTTCTTAAGTCAAGGAATTCATTTTTGAGCTTAGATTTATATTTAAAATTATTCCTGAAGGGGCTCCGGAACAAAAGTTAGTTCTGATCTAGTTAGTTAAAATTTTTTAGCAGGGTTTCTTAAGGAATCCTAAGGAATCCTTTTCTGAGCTTAGATTTCTATATAATTATTCCTGAGGAGTCTCAGGAACAAAAGTTAGTTCTCATCTAGTTACTTAAAATTTTCTTAGCAGGGTTTCTTGAGCCAAAAAATCCATTTTTGAGCTTAGATTTCTGCTTAAAATTATTCGTGAGTTGGTTTAAATTTTGTTTACCAGGGTCTCTTAACCCATGGAATCCATTTTTGAGCTTAGATTTCTGTTTATAATTATTCCTGAGAGGGCTCCGGATCAAAAGTTAGTTCTTATTTAGTTGGTTTAAATTCTGTTTACCAGGGTTTCTTAAGTAAAGGAATCCATTACGTATGCTCAACAAGTGCTGTTAAGTAAAGGGTTACAAAAGTTCCCTGTATGGCGATCCACTCTAATGCACACGGACAAGCAGTTGGGCGGGTGCTGCCACACACACACACACACACACACACACAATTTACCACATTTTTAGCTTTTTTCTTCGTTTTCTATTATTTCCATATATTCTTCTATGATTTCTACGACACAAATTTTATGTCATACTTTCAGAGTTTTTCTTGCACAAATGTAATTCAGAGTTTAAATTTCAAGCAAAATCTGATATGTTGCATGTGTATGTACATATGTATATTAATAAATATATTTATGCAGTATAAGTATAAGATAATACAGGGTTTGATAAAAACAAAAAGAAAGCAAAAAATTCTTATTTACCAATCTGATGTCCACTGTTGCCGTCCTTGTCTTAAAGCTTTTTCAAGCTCATAGATTTCAGCAAATGCTTCATTGTTTTCTAGCAGTAAATCACAAAAAAGAATAGTAGCTTTTCTCACAAAAATGCGTAACAACTTCTCAGAGAAAAATAATTTGTATTCAATACTCTCAGCAAAGATCTTAACAATATGAGAGGATCTTAACAATATAATGAGAGAGCAAGAAACGAAAAGAGCAATGCTACTGCGTCCGACTCAGCGCAAGGGAAGGGTGACGAAAGTGGCGTCCGACATAAAAAATAAAGAGAAATATGACATATCATCGTAATTACATATTGTCGTGTGTACTCGTTAATTCTGACGAAATATCAAAGTGCAATTGTTCTTACTTTCAGGCACCTGCTTCGCTGTAGAATAATTACTACGTCGACATGATCTCTCATTTTTTTTTCGTCTTCCGAAAAGAGTAATATGATATAATCTAGAGTTGTTGCGATCCATGATTGGTATAACATTGCCACTCACCCACACATCTGTTTTTCTTTGTAAAGGGTGATTTTTTAAGAGCTTGGTTTTTGAAAATTCAATAAGGACAGAAATTTCACAAAAGTAAATGAAATTTTTATTTGGATCAATAAATCAATTGCTGCCATTTACTTTTTAAAGATAATTTCACTTAAACGTTGCCCGCATAATTTCGCGGGCAGTGTGGCATGTGCCACCGTCCTGTTGCAACCACATGTCGGCCGAGTTCAATTCTTGCATTTTCGGAAATAAAGTTTGTTAACTCTCTTGGCTTCCTCACTCTCTTGCATTTCAAATAATATTTTCTCTTTCTGCATTAACATAAATTTTGTATGGAGTGAGCAATCTTTATATAAAGGGTGTTTTTTTAGAAGTGTGGTTTTCAATCTGGCAATACTTTTTTCGGAATTGGTCTTTTTGACAGCTGTCACTTGATTTATGCTCAGTTTGGTTTGCCATTTCAAGAATTGAAGCCGAACGACCACCAAGCGCGACGCACGTTCGGTGAATGGGCCCAAAACGAGATGGCCACCGATCCCGATTTTCACAAGAAACCCATTTTTGGTTGAATGGGTACGTTAATAAGCAAATTTGTCGCATTTGGAGTGACGATAATCCACAAGCCATTGTTGAGACGCCGTTACATCCTCAAAAAGTCACTGTTTGGTGTACTCTATGGGCATAGGGAATCATTGGTCCATATTTCTTCTTCTGTAATAATGTTACAGTCAATGGGGAACGCTATAGATCCATGATTAATGTCTTTTGCGTGCCTGAATTGAAGGATGTTGATGTGGACGACCTTTGGTTCTAACAAGATGCTACAAGGCGCTACATGCCATACAGCCAACGAAACAATCAATTTATTGAAGGAAACTCTTGGTGAGCGCATTATCTCGCGTCGTGGGCCTGTGGCGTGGCCTCCAAGATCGTGCGATTTAACACCGCTGGACTATTTTTTGTGGGGTTATGTGAAGTCGCTTGTCTACGCAGATAAGCCCGAGACGATTGATGCCTTGGAAGAGAATATTCAGCGCGTTATTACTGACATACGGCCCCAATTTCTGCAAAAAGTGGTCGAAAATTGGGTCTTTCGGCTGGAATTTATTCGAACCTGCCGCGGCGGCCACTTGCCGGGAATCGTTTTTAAAACATAATGGCAAATCCTTATCTTTATAATAAAGCTAAATCCTTGGCCATAACATTAAATTATATGCGTTTTATTTCTTCGTGAGAACCACACTTCTAAAAAAAACACCCAGTATTATTAAGATTTTTGCTCTCAGTCTGTAGTACTCTGTAATAAACAGCCGCAAGAAAAAATCAATCTCAACATTTTATCGGTTACATTTACTACGATTATGTGTTGCCCGCAATTTGTAATTTAAACTCAAGAGTTAAAGTGTCGCTTATATTTCAATTTAAACTGGTTTCTAATAATCGAGAGATAGCGAAAAATACACAAGGAAAAAGGTAGAAAACAGGTAAAAAAAAAGAAAAGAGATTAGCAAAAATGTCAGGCAAACTCTTCTTTTATAAATGACTTGAAGTATTTCAAATTTAAGTACAATATTTGAGTTTTCTTTAAAGGAATGAAATTGTGTGCTCTTAAACATTAACCCTAACTTCAAGAAAGTATAAACAAGCCAAAATTCCATCTGAAGCACAATTATAAGGCGGCCGAGACTCCGCACCGCAGCACCACTAGGATTTATTACGCGGCCCCCAGTTAGTGACCTTAAATGTGAATTACGAGCGACCACAAGGAAGCCAAGCAGCCAGCAAATAAGCGGCAAGCAAAGCCACAGCCATCACAAGCGCAAGTTGGCTGGCACATTTGGAGAGGCGCATTTGTTTGTTTAACTCATTGGGGAGACATTTGTCAAGTTGTTCGTGCTGTCTCTCTTTCTTTGCGCCCGGTACTTCCTTCCCCTTCACTCTCGTATGGTATATGGGATGCATGGACACCAGTGCGAGTTGCTGCGGCAAATGCGCGATTACAGCGCTTATGGATGCGAGTTTAATTTCCAAGAATGAAATGGACTTTGCTTTGCAAGAGTTAACATTTTCACATAAATATCCTTTGAACTATGTGGTTGTTGTGATTCTACATACTATGATATTATATGTTTGATTTGATCAAATCAAATTTTGTCCCCACAAAAACTTAAAGACTGGATTGACGTAATTACACAGGCATAATCTTAATTGTCACAATAAACAAAAAACGAGACGCAAAACAACAAATTATGCTGCTTTATTCTTTTATCATATTCTCTGCTCGAAAATAACTTTCTCATTCTGTTATCCTGCTGCATTGCACACACTCTCAAGTCGCTCAAGAAGAAAGTTGAATAAAACACTATCTATTGTCGTCGGCAATGACAAAAACAAGCAAGCAAACAATATTATTTCCATACTCCACAGCAAGCAGTAGCACCAGCAGTAGGAGCTGTAGAATCGGCAGGAGATACCGAGCAAGCAAATTTCAGCCAGCCTCACACACCCAAAAAACTGAAGCTTCAAAAAAAAAATAAAATTTATCAACAAGAGTACGAGTATTTAACAGAAGCAGAGGATGCCATCCAAAAGTAACTATGTAAATATGTGTGAGTGAGTGCCTTGCCACCACACACACACACACACACAGAAACACACATTGGTGTCATCAGCAAACTGCATACAGTAAACAAAACGTATTACTAAGTAAGTATTCTGTCTCATACCATATTATTGTATTAAGTATATCCATACCTTGATTTGCATGGCAAAAGATTTCTGAAGTTTACTTCTTTAGAATCGTAAAAAATTATCATCGTAACAAAAATTGTCACGGAAACGAAGGGCAGCGCCCTCTATCAATCAAATATGAACAAATTAAGATGCATATGTACACATACATGAGGGATAGAGGACTCATCTATCGATGGATAGAGGGCGCTGATTCGCGTATGATTCATACTCGATTGATAGAGAGCGCTGCCCATGAGTTTAGAGTAAAATTTTAACATTTCAAACAAAAATTTTACTTTCCCAATAAAAATCTTTAAAAATTTCTAGAGCTCTGAAAGAAAGAGAGATATGTATATGAAGGATAGAGGCCTCCTCTATCGATGGATAGAGGGCGCTGATTCGCGTATGATTCATACTCGATTGATAGAGCGCGCTGCCCATGAGTTTATAGTAAAATTTTAACATTTCAAACAAAAATTTTACTTTTCCAATAAAAATCTTTAGAAATTTCTAGAGCTCTGAAAGAAAGAGCAAGTATACATAGACTGAAAAAAAAACAAACGCTGATCACAAACAAATGGCGATTGTGTTAAGATAAAATCTTCAGCAAAAATTGAGACTTCGTCGAAAAATTGAGACCCAATTAAATTCAGATTCTGCTATTGTGAAAAAAACCCAGCACCGAGAGGTCGTGAGAGTGTAGACTTCCCAAGTAACTGCAACTGCAATTCAAACAGAATTTGAATTTCATTGAAAAACAATTCGCAACGACTAATGCGGTGAGAGAGCATGAATGGCAAATGAGTTTATTTAAAGCCAATAATTGCATTATTGAGTCCTCAGATTATACAGCACCAGGCCAGTCATTGAGGTGGCCGCATTCCCAGTTTCTCAATTAAAGAGAATGGCTGAAAATTGACTTGAAATCTTGCCTGAAAATCTTTCCTCCGTAGAAAGAAATTAGCACATAAACAATTTCAAGATTACTAAACCTAATCTGAAAACACAAAACGCTACGTTTTGAAGAAGCAAACTTCTATAGGGCCCCGTAATAGATGAAATACTACGTAGATGCCCAAATTCAAGACTATGCATATTTAAAAATCAAAAATACACGGAGGTGAAAACTAAGTAGTTCATGAAAAATTGATGAAAATCATTCATTAAAATAAAAATCAGCAAATTAATGAAAAATTTCATTAAATCAATGAAACTTTTGTTTAGTTAATCCATATGTACTATACATTATATTTTATGAATATTATGAATATTATTTATTAATTTTTTGCCATAATAAACTTAAGGAAATGTTGCTAATAACTTTTAATGAATTAAGTTAGTTCGTTAATCTTTAATGAACAAATTCATTGATTTTACCTAAAAACCGTTTGCCAGAATAATTCTACATGATATTTTCTATTGCTAAAACTCGACCTAGGCCCTCCATGGATTGATGCATTAAGTTAGTTCGTTAATCTTTAATGAAAAAATTCATTGATTTTGCCTAAAAACCGTTTGCCAGAATAATTCTACATGATATTTTCTATTGCTAAAAGCTGGACCTAGGCCCACCATGAGCTGATGTGCCATTAAAAGAAAGAAAGAAGAAGACATATTTTCTATTTTAATAAATGACCCCGATAGTGCACTGGACTCACTCACCGGGGAGGTTGCAGTCTCGATTCTCATCTTGGTCTGGTGGTTTAAGAAAGATTACAAGTTCACATATGTTTTTTTTAGAGTTTTGAATGAACTTATTCGTTAATTCATACATTTGTCATTCATATTTTCATTGTTCATTAAAAGCAAGTGTCAATGAAAACTCAGTCATTGATTTTATACATTTTTTCATGGTATTTGTTTTAACGTACAGTTTCATTGATTTTGTTCCTCTTCATTAATTTTCCGTGTAGAAAATACAAAACTTATCTAGACGGCTTCACTTCTTGTCTAGCTATGTTAAATCAGGTACGGACTCAGAAAAGTTATTCACTATCGTGTACAAAAATAACTCGCCTAGGCCTAGGTCCATGGGCTGTTATGCCATTAAAGAAGAAGAAGTTAGATAGTCACTATGCTTCTTCTTTCTTTTAATGGAGCAACAGAAAGCTCATGGAAGAATTAGGCCAAGCTTTTCGCATCCACTCATGTTGTGCGTGTTATATTTGTACATTAATGGAAGGCACCTACAGTTTTAGGCCCAATCACTATGCTCCTCAACCGATTTACACGATATGGCTTGAACCGTGTAAATCAAGAGATGGGTGCATTTGTAAAAAGCAAAATATAGAAGGAGCAACACATATGAAAAACGTTCACCAACTACATATCTACTTGCTTATATTTACATATTTTATGTGAGTGCACATCGCTCGTTCGCTGCAAGACTGTCATAAATCAGAAAAACAACATTTTCGAGCTAAGTATACAGAAATAACGGTTATTTATCGTTAATTTTCCTTTATGTTGGGTAAAAAGAAAATCATATTTGTATTTTGTGAACACTTCCCGTGAGAAGAGTATTTGTCATTGTTATCAATTGTATGGAAGCAAAGATAAATTGAACAGTTTAAATGAGTTTTTCTCGTAATTCCGGTTTTTTTGTTTTGTTTCTTTGAGTTATGACAGTCTTGCAGCCAAAGAGCGATATGCACGAGTATATTCAAAATTTGTACATTGTAGTGCAACAAGTTTTTTATTTCTTCTCATTTTCTTATTCTGTTTCTTTCCCTTCGTCAATTTTCCTAGGCCAATTACAGCATACTGGATATTCACAACAAAAACAACTGGCTTGAAAAAGGAAAGGTTCATTGCAGTACAGTTCTGACACCAGATTTCAACCACACACGCCAAGTGGCATGCTGAGCTGCAAACGTGAAGGCGGGTGGGATGGAGTGGCATATTGTTGATTGTGTGCCGCGTCATTCGCGTCAGTCACTCTTTTCATTTGAAATATTGACATTCGATGCACGTTCATCAATATTTCTGTTTTTCTTTTTTCACTTCTGTGTTTTTTACGTATCTAATGGAAGTTAAATTGTATACAAAATTCTTTGTTATTGTTTTATGTTTATATGTATGTATGCATTACAGAGTTTAGAATAAAGAAAATTACATATAATATTTATTTGTTTGGGAAATTTATACCGAACCTACAGAGCAAAATTGTGTCTATATTTAGGTTTCGAATTCAATTTGAATGGCAGATTAGAGAATGGTTTATCTTATAAGTGAATGAATCGACCGCTGAAGGTGTGGTTGGAGGGTGTTCCGGTGAAATGTGGCTTCGTACTTTCGAATCAGCCACAGTACAAAGGGGAACGGATGGTGAAAATTATTTAATTTCGCTGAATGGAAAGTTTTACTCAACTCTTTGGAAATCACTTAGAGTTACAACAATAATAACACAGTACAACATCATTATTTCCGCCACGATGATTAGAAGACTTGCGGGCAGAAGACTCTGCCTTGATCAATATCCTCCAAGACACTTGTGGACTGCCATGTCAAAATTCTTTTCTACGAGTAGTTAAAGTTCACGATAGAGAGCTGATGGGAGTCGGTGAGAATGTATGTACTTAGTTTATTTTCAAGTTTTACAGCTTTGATGTGTGGTGAAAAGTTGCTCGTTATAAAAAGCTGAACATTTTTGATTTTTACCCTAACCCTACACCTCCTGTCAATACCCGGAGGTTTTTGGTACAATTATCTGAATAAAGTTGAAGTTCAGCTAGTCAGGGAGTAATTTTGAACTATCTATAGGCACAGTATTCCCTTATTGTGAGCATTTTTTTTACCGAAGAACGCATTTCATTATTCCAAGCCATTGACACTATGAGAATTTTAAGAAAATGTTAACCAAAAAATATCAAAAATAAAGATACAGGAAGGAGTAGAGGCTTGGTATGCAAGTAAAACCTATGAAGCTTTTCAAAGCAAAGAATTTTACTTGGTCGTCGTGACGTAGTTGGTAGTGCATTGGTCCGGGGTTCAAATCTCGGCACAAGCAATATAAACAAAAAAAAAAACGATAGAGAAAAACATTTTTCCACACGGCACCACCTCTTGGCAGGCAATGGTAAACCTACAAGTGTAAAAATTGCCTAAGAAAAGCTTTTTCACTTTGCCGTTCGGATTCGGTAGACAATTGTAGGTCCTGTAACCTTCCATTCATGAACAAAATATAAATATAAAACACAAAACATGCGCATGAATGCGAAAAGTTCGGCTAAGGCCCTCATAGGCTACCCACTAACAAAAAAGAAGAAGAAAGAAAAAATTTTACTTTACATATGTAGATGTCAAAGTTATAGGTAGAATTTCAAATAAAAAATTTACCCATCGATTTCTATCAGACCCTAATCACGTTTGTGAACCATGTCATGTAGGAGGAACTGATCTGGGAAATGTCCTCTATCAATAAGAATCAACTCATCGTAACCGAAAACAAAAATCTCAACAATTTGTTGTTCTGTGTAATGAAACGATGAGCATGGGATAAGTTTCACAACTAGCTTCATGTTTAGCTTCAGAAAGAGGCCCATATCGAAAGAGAGCCTATTTTTCCTTCAACTTTTGAATAAGCGAATCAAGTGACGACCGAAATTCTTTCTCTGCAGCAACACAACAAGCGTGGGACAAGGTCAAACTTCGAGAAAATATCACATGTCATTGAATTTCCGCATACTTTATCAAACCAAATGTGAAATAAGTTAGTGAGATTTTGAAAGAGTTACCTTCTTAATACAGAGCAGGAAGTGCTCTTAAAAGAAGAGTGCAAAAGGTAAATCACTGCAGGTTTTTGTTTAAATGACATTTTGTTTTTTATAGTTCATAAAAATACCGGTGTACAAGTATGAAGCCGGTATTGTTTTAAGAAAAAACACGTTTATTTAAGAAAAATGGTTATACATTCAATCTTCAAAGTTATGGCCACACATTTTTCCCAACTCTCTGGCAATTTGTGAATGCCTCGCCAAAAAAACTGTTCATTTTTTGAGTCAAGCCAGTCATCGAGCCATTTTTTCACATTTTCGTACGAATCGAATTGCTGCTCAGTAAGTGTGTGCCCCATTGATGAAAATAAGTGATAGTCAAGTGGAGCCAAGTCTGGTGAATAAGCCTCATGGGGGACGGCTTTCCAGCTGTAAGAATCTATCAATTCCCGAGTCTGTTTTGTTCTTGTTCGATGTGATGGTGCACTGGCATCAAGAAAAATCACTTTGTGTTGCCTAGCTTGATATTCGGGACGTTTTTGGCGCAAGCACGTTTTTGGTTCAAATCGGTCAATTGTTGTTGGTAGCGTTACTCAGTAACTGTTTCACCTGGTTTCAGAAGTTCAAACCAGATAACATCTCGCTGATCCCAGAAAACACAGAGCATTGTCTTCTGTCGTCTTTCCGAAGCGATTTGGCTTTGCTGTCGATTTGGCCGGTGTACCGGGTTTAACATATAATCGTTTACGTTTGGGATTCTCGAAATAGATCCATTTTCCAGATCCATCAACAGTAACTATTCGATGTAGGTATGACTTTCTTTTATACCTAGCGAGCAACATTTCACAGGTGGTTTTTCGATTCGATTCTTGCTGTCTTTCAGTCAATATAGTACATGCGGCACCCATCTTCCCACCTTCAAAATCAATCCCATGGCTTTTAAACGTTGACAAAATGCATTGTTGGGTCACATTTAATTGTTTTGCAAGTTGTTCTTGCGTTTGACCATCATCCTCGTCCCTCATCGAGTAAAGCTTGAAATTCAGCATCTTCAAACTTTTTCGATGGTCTTCCACGTTCTTCGTTTCGTTGCTCACATCAAAATCGCCACTTTTAAACTTATTGAACCACTCGTTGCACTGTGTTTTGCCTAGAGCGTGATGGCCGTAAGCCAGCATTCCACAAGAATTCGATGAGATTCCACCAAAGCAGATTTCTTCAATTGGAAACAGAAAATCAATGATGTCCTCATATCGTAGTTTGTGGGCACAAACTTCAACTTTTTTACGGGAAAAAGTGAAAAAAAATATGTTGTTGTATGAAACTTGATTGTTAATGAACTGAATATTGTCGACAGAACCATTTGGTTCTGACAGAGCGTATAGTTTTACTTAGCGACACAGAGATGTCATTACCTATTTCATACTTGTACACCGAGATTTTAACTTTTGACACAAAATTAAATAAATTATAAAATTACTACGAAATGATTTACTGGATTTTTGAGAGATTTTTCCTTGATAGTTTTTTTCGGCAAAATGCCACATAGTCAGAAAAACGACATTAGTGGAGAGAGGAAATCCTTAACCCGCGGAAAGTGATTGATTTGGTTATGTCAGCTGTGGACAACATTTTTCATCAAGCACACGTTGAAACTCAAAAGGAAAGCAGCGTTCACATCCACACTAGAAGTGGAAGACATTCGAAGCACATTGCATGAAAATCGGGTTTCTTTTGCTTTGCTTGTTGTTTTTTAATTAAAATCATTTCCCTAAAGCGTAAGCGGTTTTCCACATTTCAAATGTATATCGTATTTTTTTAATTTTAAGAGCAGCCAGATTTTTTTTTTCTTTTAATTTTTCCTCATGTGCGTGTTTATTTTTTTTGTACAGAGACCGATGATGAATTTCTTTTTGTATGTAGGCGCTTTTATTCCGGGTGCGTATGTTTTTTCTGTTGAGAAATGATTGCAAGCAGCAGCTGATAGCTTCTGCTGGCAACATCCATGAGTATATGTTGCTGACGGTTGCCGATAATTTTTCAATTTCTCTTTCCGTATGAACTAAATGAAATAGTTTTCTCGTTCGTTTTTTTTGCGGAAATGTTAAGTAATGTGTAGAAAATAAGGATTAAAAAATCAAACGAAAAAAACAATGAGGTGTGACGTGAAGTAAAATAACAAAAATAACAAAATTAAGAAAATCACAGCACGAAAATGATCTTTGTGTGTCCCAAATAGAAAAGTGAAATTACAAGTAACACATTTTCTTTCATTACGATAGTGAATTTCACCCAAATATTTCAGAGAAAACACGAGCAAAAATAGAAAAGGAAAGAAAAGAAAAATTGAGCACTCATTTTTTGAATCTTGAAATTCTTGAAAATCTTCTTACAATTAGCTAAATATTTATTTGGGTTCCGAAAGGAAAATAAAGCTAAATGTTTCGGTGTCGGTGATGAGAGACTTCGAGATACCGTGAAGCAACAGCATTATCGCAAACGTAACAAGATCGGTTACGCACGAACCTGATCGGAAAATCAAATTAGCAATTCGGTTGGTACCAAAGATGATTAACTCCTTGAGATCAGTACGAAAGATTGCTGGCAAAGATCGGTATTACAGATCCGTTTAGCAGATCAATACTGATCGATACCTGAGATCGATGCTTCATATCTATCACACCAAAGATCGGTAGGCAAGTTATGTATGATACAAGAAGACAAGGGAGATAATATAGGACGGATCGTTTTAGCACACATCAGTACTAATCGATATCTGAGATCGATATCTAAGATCGATGCTTCATATCTAACATACCAAAGTTCGGTAGGCAAATCATGATTTTAGAAGACGAGCAAGATAATATGGGACAGATCGGTTTAGCAGATCAATACTGATCGATATCGGAGATCGATGCTTCATATCTATCATACCACAGATCGGTAGGCAAGTTATGTTTCAAGAAGACAAGCGAGATAATATGGGACAGATCGGTTAAGCCGATCAGTACTGATCGATATCGGAGATCGTTGCTTCATATCTATCATACCACAGATCGGTAGGCAAGTTATGTTTCAAGAAGACAAGCGAGATAATATGGGACAGATCGGTTTAGCAGATCAGTACTGATCGATATCGGAGATCAATCCTTCATATCTCTCATACCACAGATCGGTAGGCAAGTTATGCTTCAAGAAGACGAGCGAGATAATATGGGACAGATCGTTTTAGCAGATCAATACTGATCGATATGGGAGATCGGTGCTTTATACCTATCATAGCAAAGATCGGTAGGCAAATTATGTATGCTACAAGTAGACAAGCGAGATAATATGGGACAGATCGTTTTAGCACATCTGTACTGATCGATATCTGAGATCGATATCTGAGATCGATGCTTCATATCTATCATACCAAAGTTCGGTAGGCAAATCATGATTTTAGAAAAGCGAGCGAGATAATATGGAACAGATCGGTTTAGCAGATCAATACTGATCGATATGGGAGATCGGTGCTTCATACCTATTATAGCAAAGATCGGTAGGCAAATTATGTGTGCTACAAGTAGACAAGCGAGATAATATGGGACAGATCGTTTTAGCACATCTGTACTGATCGATATCGGAGATCAATCCTTCATATCTATCATACCACAGATCGGTAGGCAAGTTATGCTTCAAGAAGACGAGCGAGATAATATGGGACAGATCGTTTTAGCAGATCAATACTGATCGATATGGGAGATCGGTGCTTCATACCTATCATAGCAAAGATCGGTAGGAAAATTATGTATGCTACAAGTAGACAAGCGAGATAATATGGGACAGATCGTTTTAGCACATCTGTACTGATCGATATCTGAGATCGATATCTGAGATCGATGCTTCATATCTATCATACCAAAGTTCGGTAGGCAAATCATGATTTTAGAAGACGAGCGAGATAATATGGGACAGATCGGTTTAGCAGATCAATACTGATCGATATGGGAGATCGGTGCTTCATACCTATTATAGCAAAGATCGGTAGGCATATTATGTATGCTACAAGTAGACAAGCGAGATAATATGGGACAGATCGTTTTAGCACATCTGTACTGATCGATATCGGAGATCAATCCTTCATATCTATCATACCACAGATCGGTAGGCAAGTTATGCTTCAAGAAGACGAGCGAGATAATATGGGACAGATCGTTTTAGCAGATCAATACTGATCGATATGGGAGATCGGTGCTTCATACCTATCATAGCAAAGATCGGTAGGAAAATTATGTATGCTACAAGTAGACAAGCGAGATAATATGGGACAGATCGTTTTAGCACATCAGTACTGATCGATATCTGAGATCGATGCTTCATATCTATCTATAGCAAAGATCGGTAGGCAAGTTATGTATGCTTCAAGAAGACGAGCGATTTCCCAGAAAATTGAAAAGAAAGCCCCTAGCATAGGGTATACGAGTATTTATGTAGAACACATACAAGAGCACAACATTTGTGAATTATCGTAGCGGTATGAAAAATTAGTTCATTGTTGTCCAAACATGTCAAATGTCAAAAATTCTACACTATTTGGCGCACATGGCTAACGAAACCGAAAAAATAGTATACATACATATGTACATATTTTAAAAACAAAAATTCATTTCTGTAGAACAAAGAACTAACTATTTCAGTTCTCGATTAGTGAAAATTCAAAGTTTATGCCAATTCAAATACATATATACCACACATACATACACACATCAAAATGATGTAATACTATTTTGCGATCTGTGTTAAAACATATTAATGAACATAAATTTATCGGTCATAGTTTTTTCTTTTTATTACTTCAGCATTTTTGCCATTTACTCGCCGCTCTTTTATAATTTTTCCGCATTTGACTTTACATCATAATAGCAAAACTACTTGCGCCATTGAAGGCAATAAAATAAAACAACAACAAAAAATTATAAGAGATCGCACAAATGACACCAGCAATAAAAGAAAATGAAAAATGAAAAACATTAAAAATACTATTTAATATATCTTCGCTTTCTTTGAAGCCGTTAAAAGACAACAAGCGTTTCCATTCATTGACAGCCTTCGCCTTCGCGATTAAGTTGCAATGAGCAAAGTATGCAGCAATGAATAAGTAAATGACATTTTTATGCAATGCGATCATTAATATGCTCTTCAGTATGATCTTGCGAATGTTGCATGTAGTTCATCACTTGCAATATACCCTACACACGATGTGATGGATATTTTGAATTACTGAAGGTAATCCGCTTGAAAGTAGCATGATCGATAAAAAAAAGTTTGGCATCAGTGAACGAAATACATCAGCGATCGTTAACAGTGATTAGTAGCAAAGTTATGGGAATCAAGGATCAGCATCAAAGAGATCGATTCGTAAGATCAATCAATATCTTGTTATTTTTTGAATACTCGTATTCAAGAAGGTTCCACAGAATCACTTTACTTAGAACTTAGATCGTTTAAGAGCTGCTTGTAGCACTGAGAGGGTAGCTCCTTTCCCTACAACGAAAACGAACAATAAAATGAAATTTATACAAACAACCACGCCCACTTTCCCTTACATTGTATGCGTATATATATATACAGCCATAAATTGTGTCACATGTTCCAGCATGTGAAGCAAAGTCAATCTTTTTCTTATTTGCTTTTATTTAATATGGGCATAGATTGTTTTGCATTTAGCTTCCGTAGTGATCTTCAGAGGGTAACAACAACAACAACAACAACACACTTCACTCTACTGTTTCAGACATGCACACAATTAATAATTATGCATGCTGCTGCATATTGCAATATGCCCCAGTAAAGTTTCCAACTGAAGCATATGTTTGAAAATATTTTACTAGCAATTCAGAAAAACAACAACAACTTCAACAACAACAACAACAACAACAACAACAACAACAACAAACAACAAAATTCTTCATGTTCAAGTGCAGCTGACGCCAATTCAGAAAGAAATTCAGAAAGAGAGTTTGAACTCTTGAAATAAGTAAGAAAAACAACTACAACAACGAGACCGATGGGCTACAACAATAAAGTAATTTCTGTAAACTAAAAAGCCCAGTTGCATTTTAATTTGTTTGCGGCTTTGAAGTGGAGTTGAAGTTGAGTATGACGCAGTGCATAACAAAAAAAAAAAAAAAATAAAAATAAAATAAAAATGAAAACCATATGGTTTCAATTTAATAAAATTAATTGGAAAATGTGCTTGAGAATGCTTTAGAACAAAAATAAACAAAACGAAGAATTTTTCAAGTCACTTTCCAAGTGTGACCACAAAATCATCTCTGCAGACAAAATCTTCACAAATAAAAATGAAAGTGACTAATAAATTTTTAACTCGATATGTTTAACTTTTGCAAATATCGTAGCGTATCAGAAAAGTTATGATTAGTTCTCTCGCTTCTTTCATCTCTTTCTCAAATTTTATACTCTCTTGATGTTATTCTGAAGGCTCTGGCCCATAGAATATGGGTATTCAATCAATCAAAGACATAAAAGCGCCCCAAGTGACGTATGCAAATTTACTCTGACGTATAATGCACAAAATAAATTTACATCAAAAATTATTTACGCCTTATACTCTTCAATTTTGTGGTTTAAATCGTTTACACAGCATAAAACACAACTTTGTACAAGCCATAATTGCCATGATGTATTCTATTATCTATTTTTTTTTTAAATTTAAAAAATTCTCTCATGAGCCCTAGAATTTTAGGAAATAATCATGGTAAGAAACCCCAAAAATTTCTCAAAGTAATTGAGAAAACATGAAGCATTTTTCTTACTTTGTACGAGCCATAATTGCCATGATTAAAAAAACCTCTCATGAGCCCTAGAATTTTAGGAAATAATCATGGTAAGAAACCCCAAAAAATTTCTCAAAGTAATTGAGAAAACATGAAGCATTTTTCGTAAATTTACCCCACAAAGTTGGCAAATATGTTATCAGCTGTTCAGAAAAGTAAACAAATCGACAAGCCATGACTGCGGTCAGAAAATTTCAATGAATAATTTTTATTTTATTTAAGATTTGAATGATTTTTTCTTCCAGATAATTGAAGCAAAATGACGCCGTTTGAAGTCCACTCACACAGGTGGACGGTGAAACAAGCACACATCCTTGGTTAATGCTGATATTAAAGCGAACCGGGAACATTTCGTCGCTGTGGCGTAGTGGTAATGCGTTGGATTGCTACGCAGAGTGTCCAGGGTTCGAATCTCGGCACAGGAAAAAAAAGAAAGTAGAAAAACGTAATTTTTCTACACGGCACCACCTCTTGGCAGGCAATGGCAAACCTACAAGAGTAAAAATTGCCTATGAAAAGCTTTTCACTTTGTCGTTCCGATTCGGCATTAAACTGTAGGTCCCTTCCATTCATGTACATATATAACACGCACAACATGAGTGAATGTGAAAAGCTCAGCCTAGGCCCTCCATGGGCTGTTGTGACATTAAAAGTAAAGTAAGGGAACATTTGAAGAAAGAAATTATGATCTTGTATTACATACTTATTTTAAAATTTAACAAATTTTAAACCTAGGTACCTAAAAATTATTTTAAAAAATGTACTTTTGGCCGAAATGGAGTGGCCCACAAAGCAAAGCAAATACAATTACAATAAAATAATTACCATTCGCTTTTCCAAAGCTCCCGAATTGCATTTTGCTCAAGCGCTTGAAATTTTTTTTTTTCACTTAATTTAGACATTTTAACGTTTTGTTTGTTGCGTATTAACAAAATCAGTTGATTCTGTTTTAATTTTTGTTTTTTAAATTAAGTTAAACACATAAATACACTTGTCTTCAGCGACGTGAGCTATTTTTTTCACATCGAAGTAAACTAACGTAGTTGATTGAATACCCCTAATAAGTAATTTGTGTACGTGAGAGCGAAATATACGAAGTACATGAAGAAGAGAACGACCCGATGACTACGTTGTCAACGGATATTTTTCCATGTCACCCTTTCTCACACGCTCTTAACTTACGGTAAAAGTTGAGAGTTAATCAACTGCTTGCGTTATTGCAATGTACTCGTATACTTTGTTTATGGGCCGCCAGAGCTGGATAAATTAAATTACACTACTACACTACTGAGTAATTGAAATTTGTAGTGAATTTCTTTAGGAGAGAGTCGGGCAAACCAATTTATGCACATGCATGCTTGTGTGTGTATATGAGAGAGCGACAGCGCTGTTGTTTCAAAAAATTGCGCACCCACCGAGACCTTGCTTTCACGATGAATGTTGAATTGCTCTCAAATTTCGCCCGAATTCCATTGTTCGTCCATAGTTCGTAGGCTACACAAAGAAGTTTATAGTGTATGTGTAACAGCATTATAACTCCTTGTAATTTGTAATAAAGCGTAATTTAATTCGTAATGTAATCATTTTTATCCCGCTCTTTCAGACTTCTACGAACTTAGTACTTTTACGTATGTATATTTTATCCATGTCTAACAACAAGTAAAAACAAAACAAGTGCATAATTATTTTTTCATGCAATATATATTTCTATTTTCTCTTTCTAACTGCATCAAAACTTAGTTTTCATAAAAAGTGGACTCACCTGTCTAGCTGTCAGTTGTATACATACTTCGCTCCTACGTACACAAAGTATCCTATGGGCCAGAGCCTTTTCGTTCGTTTATGGAGTTTGCGGAAACAACTGAACTTTTCTATATCATATGCCTAAGTAGTAGAAAATTATTGCATGATATATATTTGTTTTTTTCCTCTCGTTAAATTTGCCACTTTGCTACTTTGTCATTTTTTAAACAACCTCCTCAGCACTCGAGTTTTTATTTAAAAATGCTACATTTTTGACAGCTGACATTGGTACAATTTGACAGTACGCATAAGCTTGCAGTGTGGGCGTGCAATTAAAACAACGCTTTTGAAATTGAAGTGCCTGTGAGTGTACTTTTCAACTGCAGCTGGCTGATAAAGTTAAGTTCGTTAAGTATTTTGAACACTTGACAACTAACAAAACCATAAAATATAAAATAATTTTAATCCATATTATGAAAACTAGTTTTATATGTAAATAATTGCTACATTTTTACCGCCCAAACGAAAGTAAAAATTGTTTTTTTTTTTTCTTGAGATACCTTGTCATTTTTCTATCTTTCTATCTCAATTGTCGACCTACACATTGTGAGACATAGACGTCGATGTCTACGTCGAAGTCTTTGTCATTGCCGCGACAGTCGCATTAAAGCGAATGGAAAAACTAAGCCTCAACTATCAGAGCCTGTCTAACTATGTATGCATCTAAAAGGTGGGGCAAAAGTAATGCCATAATGTGATTTGACTGCCATTTGGATATGGACGAAAAGTTTATTTGAAGGTGTACCTAAAAGGGATGACATTAAGTTGATAAAATTATATCGGTTAAGTGTCCAACTCCGGAGTTGATGCATATTTGTGCTCGTTTTACGGCATTTTGAATTGTCGCTCGCAAAACATCTAACAAATTTCTTCTTCAATGTTGCTTTCCAAAACTTACAAGGTTTGTGGTTTTGGGTTTGTTGTGTTGAACGAGAGATTTCAAGAAGACGCAAATGAAGAAGTCTGGCGGTCGGACCAAATCACATCAAATCGCCGAAAACACGACATCACATGACCTGAAAATTGGTATGGTATTTTCATTGTTGCCCCGAGCTGACATTTGACGGCATTTACAAAAATTATGGCACATTCACATTCATTATGACATTACTTTTCCCACACCTTGTATGTGTTAAGCTGTTTGTCCGTCCAACTGCTTGTCTGCCTTCACGGCTTTCTGACACGTGTTTCTGTGAGTGCTCGCAAGTGCAGGAAATTTGTTGAAAATTTAAACTACATACTACTGTGGGCAAAAAGCAGTAAGACTTTGTTCATAATTTCAAATTTTTTTATTCATTCTTCCAAATCTATTTCGTCCCCTTCAAAGTAATCCCCCCCGGACCCAATACACTTGTGCCAACGTTTTTTCCAATTCTCGAAGCAGTTGTTAAAGTCAATTTCCGGAATAGCCTTCAATGCGCTTAGCGATTCATGTTTAATGTCTTCAATTGACTCAAAACGGTGTCAACGAAGCAGTTTTTTGAGTTTAGAAAATAGCCAAAAGTCACACGGTGCTGTCAGGCGAATAGGGTGGTAGGGTTGCGGAACGATATCAGTCGAATTTTTGGCAAAATGGTCTCGTAAAAGCAATGCAGTGATTTTGGAACCAATCGTGCATTCACTCTTCTTAGGCCCAAATGATGTTTTAAAATGGTTTTCACTGATCCTTCCGATATTGATATTCCAACGATGCCAGTAAGGTCTCTGACTGTTAATCGTCGATTCTCGAGCACCAATTCCTTGATTTTATTGACGTGTTGATCATCAGTTGATGTTGATCAGTTGGCCGTCCTGGACGTGGTTCGTCGTCAACGCGTTCTCGACCATCTTTGAGCAATTTGTACCAATCAAAAACACTTGCTCGCGACATACAATCTTCACCGAAGGCCTTTTGCAACATTCTGAACGTTTCGGCACCAGAAATTTGATTCCGCACACAAAATTTAATGGAACTTCTTTGTTGAGTTTCACTCATCGCCGAATGCACTTTTTGTACTTCAGAAAGACAAGCGTATACTAAACACTAATGATTATTTTGATGTGACATTTGGCACAGATGTCACCGACAGTCATACCAACCTTAAAAAAATAATATTTTGATGAATGGGTTTCCGCGCGAAATTTAAATTAAAAAGTCTTACTCTACTTTTTGCCCACAGTAGTATTCTGATGAAATACAATCACATGTTTTTTGACTTGTGAACTTTCAGTTGAGTCATGGCATCGGAACTGGAAAAACGCGATTTAGTTGTTGAATTATTTCGAGAAAATCTGCAGTGGAGCCAGAAAACCATTGCAAATAAGGCGAAAGTTGCACAAAACACTGTCTCGATGATTCTTAAAAAATGTAATACAAACTTAGCAGTTGCTAGAAAATATGGTTCTGGAAGGAAATGCGGTTTCGTTTCTCCACAAAAGGCGAAGAAAATCGTTGCTCTCTTAGAGAAGAATCCAGTATTGTGTAATCGAAAATTGGCGGAAAAAGCGAGTTGCAGTGAGTTTTTAGTTCGTAAAATTAAAAAAGATGCGGGCCTTAAAACATATAACGTGCAGTCAGTACCCGACAGGAACGCTACTAAGAACTTGGTAGCCCAGAGCCGAGCTAAAATGTTGAAGACAGATTTTTTCCAAAAATTCGATTGCTGTTTTATGGACGATGATGAAACATACGTGTTGTCTAAATTTTCTCAATTGCCTGGTCAAGAGTTTTGCACCGCAAAGGAACGAGGAGGAGTTGAGGAAAGATTTAGGACAAAACAAAAGTTCAAGTTCTCGAAAAAGTTTCTGGTATGGCAAGGGATTTGTAGTTGTGGGCTAAAAAGTAAAAGTTTCGTAACAAGTGGCACTGTTAACGCCGAAATTTATGTGAAGGAGTGCCTCCAGTGGTCGCTGTGGCGTAATGGTAGTGCGTTGGACTGCTACGCAGAGTGTCCTGGGTTCGAATCTCGGCACAGGCAAAATCAAAAAGTAGAAAAAATAATTTTTTACACGGTATCCGGCACCACCTCTTGGCAGGCAATGGCAAACCTATAAGAGTAAAAATTGCTATGAAAAGCTTTTGACTTCGCCGTTCGGATTCGGCATTAAACTGTAGGTCCCTTCCATTCATGTACAAATATAACACGCACAACATGAGTGGTAGCGAAAAGCGAAAAGCTCGGCCTAGGCCCTCCATGGGCTGTTGTGCCATTTAAAGTAAAGTAAGAGCCTCCAGAATAGCTTGCTGCCTTTCGTTAGAAAGTACAATGTCTCTACTTTCTTTTGGAATGATCTAGCCTCCTGCCACTACAGTAAACTTAAATGGTTCGAAGACCAAAACATCAAATTGGTAGCAAAAATCGAAAACCCACCAAATTGCCCAGAACTTCGGCCTATCGAGAGATATTGGGCTCTAGTGGAAAGAACATGAAAGGCAACAAACAAAGAAGCTAAATCCATGAAAGATTTTAGAAATAAGTGGAATGCTGCCGCCAAGAGAGTCTCAGAAATGACAGTAAAGGCGCTAATGGCAGGCTTACCGGAAAAGCTGTCCGAATTCTGTGAAAAACAACAAACAAATTAGTTTTAATGATTTTATCAGAAATTAAATTTTCTTTTCTAAACTGTTTACATTTTTTTATTTGCATAAGGCATTTCAATGCTAGATTAGGATTAACTAACTAGGATTAAAGTTATCCGATTTTTTCGATCTCACTCCTTATGTCCGTGCCACTGTTTCAGCTTTATTGCCTTTTTAATTGCCAAAGTACAATTTTGTAAATAAATTATAATAAATGAAAATAAATCTTAAAAGTTTTGTTTTGTTTTTTTTTTTTGTTTTTTGTATAAAACGCAAACACAAACAAATTATGAAATAAAAACTTTGCGCGCATTTGACGCCAAATTTAGAGTCGTAAAAATCGTAAATGAATCTTAAATCTCGCTTACCTTGCTCTATAATGGCGCTCTTAAAAGCTTTAAAAACGGGTTCCGGTTTCGGATTTCAATTTCGAAATTTAAACTAATTAACTTAAGGAATATTTATTTATTCAATCACTTTCGCTTTTTGTGATATGCATTTAAATTGTTGTTAGTTATAGTCAAGTTTCAATTCAAAATTAATAGAATTCCTGGTGTGGGGATGGGCGACAACATTCATGAGCAACGAAGACGACGGCGCAACCAAACAAATATAATCCGCCAACAACTCACCTGCAATAAAAACAGAAACCGAAACCGAAATAAGTCAATTAAAATTTGTTTTTTTATTTTGATGATTTTAAAAGCTAGAATTTTGAAAAGTAAAAAATTATTACAGTTTTTAACAACAACAACAACACTCACAACCACTCACCATTTGTTACAGGGTGTGCATACACTTAACTTTGAACTTTTTACTTTTATATGGCATGGCATGATAAATGATCTTTTGATAAATTGTTCCAATTTATTTAATTAATTAATCTTTTCGTGCACAATTGAATAAAGGTTAGTAAATTTATAAACTCACATCGAAAATACTCAATTTCTTTTTAGTAATGTGTGGGAATTTAAATATTTTCTATCTACAGGGTGTTTTTTGTTAGAAGTGTGGTTTTCATGAAGAAATAAAACGCATATAATTTAATGTTATGGCCAAGAATTTAGCTTCATTATAAAGATAAGGATTTGCGGCATGTGGCCGCCGCGGCTGGTTCGAATAAATTCGAGCCGAGAGGCCCAGCACTTTTTGCAGCAATTGGGGCCGTATGTCAGTAATAACGCGCCGAATAATCTCTTCCAAGGCGTCAATCATCCCTGGCTTTTCTGCGTAAACAAGCGACTTCACATAACCCCACAAAAAATAGTACAGCGGTGTTAAATCGCACGATCTTGGAGGCCACGCCACAGGCCCACAACGCGAGATAATGCGCTCACCAAAAGTTTCCTTCAATAAATTGATTGTTGTTCCGTTGGCTGTATGGCATGTAGCGCCTTGTAGCATCTTGTTAGAACCAAAGGTCGTCCACATCAACATCCTCCAATTCACAATTCAGGCAAGAAAAATGACTTAATCATGGCTCTATAGCGTTCCCCATTGACTGTAACATTATGACCGACTTCATCTTTGAAGAAATATGGACCAATGATTCCCTCTGCCCATAGAGCACACCAAACAGTGACTTTTTGAGGATGTAACGTCTCAACAATGGCTTGTGGATTATAATCACTCCAAATGAGACAATTTTGCTTATTAACGTACGCATTCAACCAAAAGTGAGCTTCATCGCTGAACAATATTTTCTTGTGAAAATCGGGTTAGGTGGCCATCTCGTTTTGGGCCCATTCACCAAACATGCGACGCGCTAGATGGTCGTTCGGCTTCAATTCTTGCACGAGTTGGATTTTGTAAGTTCGCAAACCAAGATCCTTTCGTAAAATCTTCTATAAAGTGGATGGGCACAGCTACAATTATTGCGCGCGATGGCGGATGGACTCATTCGGGTCTTCTTCGATACTCTGCTCCACAGCAGCAATAGCGTCTTCGGTGCGCACTGTACGGCGTCTCTGAGGATGCGCATTATCCACTAGAGTAAACGTGGTGTGAAACCCATCCATGGTTGCTTGAATTATGGGCTCTGCTGGGCGATTATGTCGACCGAATATTGGACGCAGCGCACGATGCGTCGAATCGAACCATTATTTTGGTAATAAATTTGCACGATTTGCAAACGTTGTTCAGGCGTAAGTCTATTCATTATGAAATGGCAAACCAAACTGAGCACAAATCAAGTGACAGCTGTCAAAAAGACCAACTCCGAAAAAAGTATTGCCAGATTGAAAACCACACTTCTAAAAAAACACCTTTTATTTTTGCTTTAATTAGATTCAATTTTATATTTAATCTAATTAAATTAATAATAAGTACAGTTTTGTTCGTCAAGTTTCTTATAAAAACATTTATAAATTTGATGCCATTTGAATTTTACTTTAAATGACAATCAGGAAATTGGCTATAAATTAATCTGTACCAGGTTTCAGAATGGTCATAATGCAATCAAGAAACGGAAACAGAAAATCACTAATGAAAAATTCATTTGGAGTTAAAATATCATTTCTATATTCTATTTCAGCTCTAATGGCCAATAAAACGAAACGTAAAGAATTTTATTGGTTTAATGAGATTTTGGCGTGGTTTTTATAGTTTTATGCAATTTCGTAAGTAATGCAGGGACGATATAAAACAGTTTAGGTTCTATAAAAGTCACGGTTCTGAAATGGGATATAAATGTTTTTTTTCAATAGGGACATCCTTAAATTTTTCTTTTGATCTGGCAATGTCAAAACGCCACTCAAGGTTCACAGGTTTTACTATGGTGAAGTTCAAGAACGAGCAACGTGGAAATTATTAAAAAATATTACCGAAATACTAAGAGCATTTTCTTACATTTTCGGTCGTAAGAATCGTCCTACCACACGTGCTATAATAGATGAAAACGACTTAACTAATTCACTGTCGAATGTTCCGTGCCAGTGTGACAACGCATCGGTCGAAGTATCGATCTTTTGCGTAATGATCTTAGCATACACTCTCACGAGATCAAATTAACACAAGAATTCAAGTCTTGTGATCATTTGAAGCGCCGAAACTTCTCCAATTGGGCTCTGCAAAAGTTTGAAGAAACTCATGAATTTCATCGAAAATTAATTTTGAGCGATAAAGACTAATTTTTGGCTCAATGGATCAGTCAATAAGCAAAATAGGCGTTTTGATTCCACAAGTTCTTCAAAAGATTCAATAGCATCCACAAAAAGTGACAGTGTCTTGTGGATTTCATGTCATGGATTTCATAAATTGTGTAGAAGAGTGGTGGCAAATTTATTATTCCCAATCACACCACCTGCATGAAATCCACACCACACGGTCACTTTTTGTGGATGCTGTGGATTCTCTTGAAGCACATGTATGTGTTTTTTGCTGTCCAATTACGCATATTCTGATTATCACAGCCATTAAGACAAAATTGAGCTTCATCGCTGAAAATGATTTTTCAATGAAATTCAGGATTTGGATTTTTTTTCAAACTTAAAGTTGCGCCCACCGACTCAGCATTTTTAATAATTTCTAAACGTTACTCATTCTTGAACTTTACTATAATAAAAATGTTAACCTTGAATGACGTTTTGGCGGGTCTTTCTGTCAATCCTAGTAAAACGACTCTTGTTCTATTTACTAGGAAGCGGAGGCTAAAGTGTTTAAAACTGCCAGTACTGAAATGTGTGACCCTCAGTCTTGCCATGGAAGTGAAATATCTGGGTGTAACCCTAGATCGGAAACTAACATGGAAGACGCACATCTTAACGCAGCTAGATCGCGCATTGAAGGTTTTCCACCAATGTCGACGAGCCTTTGGTAGGACCTGGGACCTGAGACCTACTGTGGTCCTTTGGATATACACAGCACTTATCAAACCGATAATCACATATGCTTCGGTGGTTTGGTGGCGCCGAACTATGGTTAAATCCTCAGTCTTGGCGCTGAACAGGCTACAAAGAAGCGTATGCATTATCATAACGGGCGCCTTGAGTACCACCTCTGGTGACGCCCTTAACGCCATGCTTGACTTGCTCCTACTGGAGATACAGATCCAACAAGAAGCGATGAAGCCGACATGTCGGCTATACTCTTATGGGTATTGGTTCGATAACAGATCTTCGGGTCATGGAGAAATCTTCAGAAGGTTGTCAGAGCAATATCCATTGCTACTGGCCTCGAAAGATTGCCTCATACCCGTGGTTACTTTCGGGAGAAAATATGAAGTTAGCTTCCCGAAGCGTGAAGAATGGAGCAATTCAGAGGTCGTGCTGAAGAATCTGACGAATATCTTCTTCACTGACGGATCCAAGATCGATGAAGGTACTGGAGCTGGATGGCACTTAAACGAAGGTGTCAATTGCTACTATTCCTGGGGTGGGTTGGCAACTGTCTTCCAGACAGAAGATTTCGCCATCTTTAAAGTAGCGGAATGGATAATTGAAAGAAAATGGCGCGGGAAAAGTATAGGTGTCTGTAGTGACAGTCAGGCTGCACTTAAGGCTCTGGAGAGCGCGAGAATTACTTCAAAGATTGACCAAGAGTGTAAGAGGAAACTTAGATCAGTCGCAAGACTGAATCAGCTCAATCTTATCTGGGTTTCTGGGTACTGTGGAGTTCCAGGGAATGAGAAAACCGTCGAGTTGGCCAACTGTGGATCAAAGAACATGCCTTTGGGACCAGAGCCAATAGTCGGGACCAGTTTGGCAGGTGCCATGCATTGGATAAAATCTTATGCTAATGATTTACATAAGAGACGCTGGTGCAATCTGGACATCTGTAAAACGGCTAAGTGTTTTGTAATTTGTCCAAACAGGAAGACAGCAAAAATCCTTCTTAAATTAGGAAGGAAGGACCTGCACCGGATGGTGAGACTCATCACAGGACATAATCCATGGGGCCAACATATGACCACCATCGGCATCACCGAGGACCCGACCTGCCCATCTTATCTGGAGGAGGTGGACAGCACAGAGCATTTTCTCTGCACATGGCCCACCTTAGCCAGAACGAGATGACCCATTTTGGGTTTCGATGTCACAGGAATGGACAAAGTTCACTCCTTTCCTTTCTGCGATCTTCTGAGATTTGTGAGAGAAACCGGAAAATTTGCGGAAGAGAATGTAGTCCCCCTATAGCCCCTTTTTCAACTTTTCCCCTCTTTTTCTCTAACCCCTTACTTGCTGTCACTCCTTCTTCTTTTCCTACTTAGGCCTTAAGTACAATGGGCTACAAAGCCTGAGTGCGTGAGGAACTGCCCTGCACTCGTAGGTCAGGTTCTCAGCCTTCTTCACATCCATCCATCCATGACGTTTCGGCATTGACAGTTCACAAAAAAAAAAGAGGCAAAAAAAAAAATATGGTTTACTAAATTTTTATGTCCCCATTGAAAAACCTTTTGAAAGCGGTTGGTTTGTCGTAGTGGGTAGAGTGTTGGCCTGCTACGAAGAGTTGACCGGGTTTCAAATCTCGACACAAAAAGTAGAAAAACTATATATTTTTCTACACGGCGGAACCCAACACCTCTTGGCAGCCAATGGCAAACCAACAAGAGTAAAAATTGCCTATGAAAAGCCTTTAATTTCGCCTTTCGGATTCGGCATAAAATTGTAGGCCCCTTTCACTCATGTACAAATATAACACGCACAACATGAGTGGATGCGAAAAGCTCGGCCTAGGCCCATGGAGTGCTGTTGTACCATTACAAGAAGAAAGAAGAAGGGTTGAAAGTGGCTTAATTTGCTTCAACGGTTGTAATCAGTGTTGGCAGAGCGTACTTTTTAGTACGAAAGGCATATCTTTCGATGATCGGTCGTAACACTGATGTACTTCGGTAGATGACGCACTATTTGATGACCGTGCATAGTTCTTTAATCAAAACAAAGGAAAATGATAATGGTCTTGTCAAAAATAGTCCTCTCGCAATTAAAGTTTTAGTTAGTAATTTTTACGAAACAAAATTGTTTTTATTAGAGATTTTATAAAAAGAAAAAGAAGAAGCATGATGAGGAATATGTGGCTGGTTCCGAAACTATCGTCTGATCTGTCAGTTCCCTAGCAAATATAACGTTCATTATGGCAGTCTTATTACATTAGATGAACATAATTTTTATTTATCAATTTTGAAATCAGAAAAAGTTAATGTCATCCAAAAGGACAATTGTGGCAGGTTAACAGACATTATCAATATCATACACATTATCAGAAATATCACATAGAATTGCACTCTATTCTAGAGGCTTTTTGTATGGGACATACTACTGTGGGCAAAAGTTAGTAAGACTTTTCAATTTAAATTTCGCGCGGAAACTCATTCATCAAAATATTATTTTTTTAAGGTTGGTATGACTGTCGGTGACATCTGTGCCAAATGTCACATCAAAATAATCATTAGTGTTTAGTATACGCTTGTCTTTCTGAAGTACAAAAAGTGCATTCGGCGATTTTCACAATGAGTGAAATTATTCAACAAAGAAGTTCCATTAAATTTTGTGTGCGCAATAAAATTTCTGGTGCCGAAACGTTCAGAATGTTGCAAAAGGCCTTCGGTGATAATTGTATGTCGCGAGCAAGTGTTTTTGATTGGTACAAATTGTTCAAAGATGGCCGAGAACGCGTTGACGACGAACTACGTCCAGGACGGCCATCAACATCAACATCAACATCAACTTATGATCAACACGTCAATAAAATCAAGGAATTGGTGCTCGAGAATCGACGATTAACAGTCAGAGACCTTACTGGCATCGTTGGAATATCGGAAGGATCAGTGAAAACCATTTTAAAACATAATTTGGGCCTAAGAAGAGTGAATGCACGATTGGTTCCAAAATCACTGCATTGGTTTTACGAGACCATTTTGCCAAAAATTCGACTGATATCGTTCCGCAACCACCCTACCACCATAGTCGCCTGACTTAGGACCGTGTGACTTTTGGCTATTTTCTAAACTCAAAAAACCGCTTCGGGGACACCGTTACACCGTTTTGAGTCAATTGAAGACATTAAACATGAATCGCTATTGAAGGCTACTCCGGAAATTGACTTTAACAACTGTTTCGAGAATTGGAAAAAACGTTGGCACAAGTGTATTGGGTCCGGGGGGGATTACTTTGAAGAGGACAAAATAGATTTGGAAGAATGAATAAAAAAATTTGAAATTATGAACAAAGTCTTACTACTTTTTGCCCACAGTAGTATCATATTTTCTGCACCGATCCCATGCCTGCCTGTTCTACTGATGTTGCGACCAAATGTTAGAACCTAATCAACTGTAGCACTAGTTAGGGGCTGAGGTGGCATTACTCAGTGTGTTATAGGCCGAGGTGGTAGTACCATAACATGTTAAAACGTTTCTGAATTATTCAATTTTTTATTTTATGGTACATATTTCGTACCTTTTTGATTAATTTCGTACTATTTTACGAGCAGAGACATACTAAGCAAAATCACCGCTGGCAACACTGCATGTAATATAATTTTTAGGTAAATATCTGCAAAACTTAAACATGGAATTAACAACAGATTTACATATGTACATATTTGAGCTACAGTCAAAATTTTATGAATCAATTGCATCAAGTAAACGCGAAAAGTTCATAAAAAAAGTGGTTGTAAAAATCAATGCCTTTATTTGATTTCCTACTACAGAAACACCGAAACACTCGAGCGATGCCAAACGTAATAAAGATAATGAAGGCAAATATTATTTATGAATGTCATAAATATGTATCGAAGATACTACCGACGCTCGATAGGTGAACGAAAACCACTTTCAGCTGTCAGTTTGACATAAGCGTTAATGATTAAGCGTTCACTTTTGATTGAACAACAAATTAAAAAGAGCCAAAATTCAAACAGAACCTGTGCAAACAAATAACTCTTTCACACACACACACACTCATATTCAAACATATACATACACACATAGATATGAGATATACATACATATGTATGTATAAGTATGTATACATTAAGGTGGGTCACCAAAATAAGTTGAACGCGAGACCACCTACTTTGAAAGTTTCCCCCAACAGTGTTTCGAGGCAAAAAATGATTTCCCCCTAGGGAGTCTTGAAAAACCGATAAATCAGTCTTTTCGTCATAACTTAGTTACCTGATATCAGATCGTCAAGTTTAATATGTCACTGGAAAGATCTCTATGTGCACAACCTTTTTCAGTTTTGACCTATGATGTCATCTTGGGAGTAATTTTGTTAACTTCATGTTTATGTGTACGACCTTTTTTCAGGCCATTATGGCCTTTGATGTCATATCTTCGGCTAGTAATTTACAGCGTATAAAAGCCTCAGTATAAACTCTGTGTAACTCTGCTGTAACTTTTTTCTGTATACGAATGAAAACCAAAACTATTTTCTTCTTCTTTAATGATTTTTTGAGAGGATTAATATTATATCATTAAAAGGAAAATTCGAGTGAGAAATCGATAAAAATTTTAAATTAATAATTGAATCATAGGCCACAATGACCTGAAAAGAAAAGGACGTATACATAGAGAGCTTTCCAGCGATATACAGGGTGTTTTTTCTTTTCAGAAGAGTGGTTTTCAATCTGGCAATACTTCTTACGGAGTTGGACAGCTGTCACTTGGTGCGCTGCGTCCAATATTCGATCGACATAATCGCCCAGCAGAGTTGGTAATTCGAGCAACCATGGATGGATTTCGCACCACGTTTACTCTAGTGGATAATGCGCATCCTCAGAGATGCCGTACAGTGCGCACCGAAGACGCTATTGCTGCTGTGGAGCACAATATCGAAGAAGACCCGAATGAGTTCATCCACCATCGCGCGCAACAATTGGAGCTGTGCCCATCCACTTTATGGACGATTTTGCGAAAGGATCTTGGTTTGCGATCTTAGAAAATCCAACTTGTGCAAGAATTGAAGCCGAACGACCATCAAGCGCGTCGCACGTTCGGTGAATGGGCCCAAAACGAGATGGCCACCGATCCCGATTTTCACAAGAAAATTTTGTTCAGCGATGAAGTTCACTTTTGGTTGAATGCGTACGTTAATAAGCAAAATTGTCGCATTTGGAGTGATCATAATCAATAAGCCATTGTTGAGATGCCGTTACATCCTCAAAAAGTCACTGTTTGGTGTGCTCTATGGGCAGAGGGAATCATTGGTTCATATTTCTTCAAAGATGAAGCCGGTCATAATGTTACAGTCAATGGGGAACGCTATAGAGCCATGATTAATGAGTTTTTCGTGGCTGAATTGTAGGATGTTGATGTAGACGACCTTTGGCTCCAACAAGACGCTACAAGGCGCTACATGGCATACAGCCAACGAAACAATTAATTTATGGAAGGAAACTTTTGGTGAGCGCATTATCTCGCGTCGTGGGCCTGTGTCGTGGCCTCCAAGATCGTGCGATCTAACACCGCTGGACTAGTTTTTGTGGGGTTATGTGAAGTCGCTTGTCTACGCAGATAAGCCCGAGACGATTGACGCCTTGGAAGAGAATATTCGGCGCGTTATTACTGACATACGGCCCCAATTGCTGCAAAAAGTGGTCGAAAATTGGGTCTCTCGGCTGGAAACCAGCCGCGGCGGCCACTTGCCCGAAATCGTTTTTAAAACATAATGGCAAATCCTTATCTTTATAGTAAAGCTAAATTCTTGGCCATAGCATTAAATTATATGCGTTTTATTTCTTCATGAAAACCACATTTCTAAAAAAAAAACACCCTGTATTAAACTTGATAATCGACTGTCAAATAACCAAGTTATGATGAAAAATTTGATTTAGCGGTTTTTCAAAACACCCTAGAAGAAACTATTTTTTTTTGCCTTGAATCATTCTCTTAGGGTGGTGTCGCCCAAAAATTTTTCGACCCCCCATAAGCGGTGACCCGGCCTAAAGTACAATGTGCTCGTTCGCTGTCGAAGACTGTCACAAATCAAAATATAAAATTTTCGTTTTAAGTATACAGAAAAGCTCGGCCTAGGCCCTCCATGGGCTGTTGTGCCATTAAAAGTAAGTAAGTAAGTAAAGTATACAGAATTAACTATTAGTGGTCGCTGTGGCGTAGTGGTAGTGCGTTGGACTGCTGCGCAGAGTGTCCGGAGTTCGAATCTCGGCACAGGCAAAATCAAAAAGTAGAACAAATAATTTTTCTACACGGCACCACCTCTTGGCTGCCATTGCCTGCATTACCCACAAGAGTAAAAATTGCCTATGAAAAGCTTTTCACTTCGCCGTTCGGATTCGGCATAAAACCATAGGTCCCTTCCATTCTATTCATGTAGAAATATAACACGCACAACATGAGTGGATGCGAAAAGCGAAAAGCTCGGCCTAGGCTCTCCATGGGCTGTTGTGCCATTAAAAGTAAAAGTAAAGAAATAACTATTATTTAGTGGTTTATCTTGTGTAAAAAAATCACAGGGTGGTATCATGTGAACTGTAAAGAAGAGTATTTGTCCTTATCAAATGTATAAAGTCAAAGGTAAATTGAAAAGTTTAAATACGTTTTTCTCGAAATTTATGATTTTTGAGTTATGACAGTCTTGCAGAAAATGAGCGATATGTACGTACATAGTTTGTAACGTATTTTGAGCACGTTTCAATTCACTGCTAACAAATTAGTTGTCACCTTTTTGCTGCTACTGCTGCTGACTTCTTCAAACATAACTTTTTAACTATCAGACAATATTCATAGTGAAAGAAAGAAACATGTGTAATTAAGTATTTTATTATGATGGGACGTGGGCGCGTGTCAAGTTCTATAGTGGCGATTCTTCTTGGCCATAAGCCAGACCGAAGGAAAAGAGGTAGTAATAGTTAGTACGAATATATGTTGCACGCATTTAAATTGTTGAGTTGCTGACACTTTCGGATTTGTCGTTAATGTTTTACCTTCATTTGATTTAAGTTTTTTAAGAGCATTGGATTTTTAAAAGAAACGCTGCGCATGCGTGCTCGCCGCTAATTGAATTGTGAGCGCGTGAACGAGAACGTGTTGCTACCCTCAACGGAAAATGTTCGGCGCAGCTGATGCATTGCTATTCGTAAGCTTTAACTAGAAATTTATTAACACTTCATTTTGTGGCTACTTTTAACACAAATGTTCGTTTGTTTTATGTGAACTTGGTTAATATTCAAAAGTTGTTTGAAATTATGATTTAATTTTGGGATATGTAAATTTGATTGATTGCCATGTTAATTTCAAGTTCAACTCGTCAATAACAACAAATTTACATCGGTGATTCGTTACACATTGTGCGTGTTCAAAATTAATTGTGAACATTGAGAATTCGAGCAATAAGGAAGAGAATCTCTTCACCTTGCCTATAGCGAAGCTAGCTAGCAAGGTGAGTTGGAGCTCCATCTCCAAGAAGCTACACTTTCACTCTCAGTTGCCGTTCTCAAGCGCAACTCAAGTGTAAGCGACATTATTAATACCTTCAAATCCGAATTCCGTAATACTTTTCTAATCTCTAGAGTATGAAATAATCTCTTGTAAAACACTTCAGGTGAACAATAACAACAAAACAACGTGAAACGTGAAACTTGAAACAAAAGTGAAAAACTTAATTCTTAGCATTCAATTCCCATCCTAGTTTACACGGTGTGAAAATTTGCAAAAATTTTATCACAAACATGAAGATAATTTCTACTTATTTTCTTCGTCTCCTCCATTTCTGACATGTATGTTGATAGTTTGGCGCTGCTGGCACCAATCACGCAACCGGCAGTGAGACAGAGAGACTTTCTTCTTAAATTGCCACCTCAGCAAGGCGATATTAGGTTGTCGGCAGCAACAGCAGCAACAGCAGCAACAATAGCTGCAACTCTCAAGCACTGTAGGATTAAGTTTTTGGTAGACAATAAATAAAATTTACATGATACGTCAAAAAAAACAAAAATACTCCAAATTTTATGCAAACACAAACAACTATTATTTATTTTTCTTCTCAGACCTCAAAATGCTATCTCCGATTTCTATTTTGGGAAGAAGAGAAACAAGCGCGTTACATTCGATTTCATTTCGTTTCGTTCACTGAAATACAACCTTCGACGCTGTTGCTTACACTGCCAGCGAGAAGGTGCGGAGTTTCGTTTTCATCTTCATCTTCATCTTCATGATGATCAACATTCATATTTTTTTTTTTTTTTTTAGACTATTTTAATCCGATTTACGTTGCCATTATTAAAAAAAATATGAGAACTGCTGCTCCTACGCCATAGAAATTTTGTCTCACGTTTGCAATTGTCTTTCTTCACGATAATACTGGGTAATAAAAATAATAATATTGCTGTGCTGTGTCTGTGTCTGTTGCTGTTGCTGTTATCGTGTTGCACGTTAAGTATACGTGATGTTTTTCTATTTAAATTATTTTTTTATGACTGAGGTTCATCATTTCACTTTCATAAAAATATTTCCAGGTAAAACGTGGTTTTAGTATTTCTTTAAGTTTTCATCTTGACGACGAGATGAGATAGAATTACAAAAGCGACCCATACTTCAGGCTCATGTGGTCGTTTCTCTGTTCCGAAAGAAGGACGAAACAGTCGACACTCTTTTGAGTGTGATACTACAAATCTTTTTGCTAACTACAGGGTTAGCCGATTGAACTGTTACCCATTCAAACGACCAGATTTTTGATTCAAATTACAAAAATGTCTAGAAATAATAAACATTTTAGAATCCATTGACTTTAGCCACCTCGATGTGGCCACCTTTTGCATTGACTATGGCCTTCAAACGGTTAAAAAGTGAGTGCTGCATGAATATGATCGTGTTGCGGTATTTTGGCCCATTCCCGTACAATGGCTTTCTTCAACGCATCCATGCTGGCATATTTTTTAGTTCTCACCTTGCTTTCCAAAATGGCTCTGGTAGAATAGTCCATCGGATTTGCATGTGGCAAATGCGAAAGCCAGTGAGTGAACGAAATGAAGTGTGGAACATGTTTTTTTAACCATTCTCGGTTCACACGAGCTTTGTGAGACGTTGCCGAGTCTCGTTGGAACGTCCCTGGTGTACGACCGAAATGTTTGCATGCCCACAGCTTCAAAGCAGCTTCCAAAACATTTTCCCGATAATAAGTCGCATTGACTTTGACAACAGGCTGGATGAAAACGATTGGACTGCGGCCATCGGCGGTCACAGCACAGCTCATACAGCCCATACCATTACTTGAGATGGAAAATTACTTCGGGTGACCTCAAATTTTCGTAAGTGCGTTCAGTTAAATAAACACGATAATTTTGCGAGTTTATGAACTGCTCAATAGCGGAATTGTTCTCATCAGAGAACACAAAGTTTGGAAATTCGCCGCGTTAGTGCAAGCGTAACAACTACTTTGCTCTTTCGAGTCTAACTTTTTTGTCTGCTTTGGTCTACCATAAGATCATGTGCCTTTTGGAAAACTTGTAAGACTTTACCTGGAGCTCATTTGGGAATAAGCGCCGGCTGCTTCGCTGGGATATTTTCAGTTCTTTGGCCATTTGATTACCACTACGACGTGGATTTCGTTCAAGTCGAGCCTTTACTTTCCGAACCATTTCAGGTGATGTTGCTGTTTGTTTTCGTCCACCACCACAGCTTTTGGCAATGCTGTGCCTGTATTATTATAACGATTTATGGTGCGCTACACAAACATTTTATTCACTTTGAGATGCCTGAGCTCACGAACAACCAGCTAGGTTGTGATTTTCCACTCAAATATAACGCAATCACACTATTACGTTAGAATTCCATTTCGAATAACTTTTGTTCTATAAAACTTAGACGCAAATGCTTGTGGTAGCTTGTAAACAATATAAACAGCTGTCATTGGTATGAATTTGACATAGTTGGCAATATAGTAACAAACGTGAGGCACAAACAAATGTCGATCTTCAGCACAAATTTCGGCTGAGAATGTAGACTTCGTCGAGCAATGGAGGCCCAAAAAAAAAAACCACACCGTGAGCACCGAGAGATCGAGAGGGTGTAGACTTCGCAAGCAACTTGAGGCACAACAGAAGCCGAATTTCATTGGAAAACAACTCGCAAACTAAAACTAATGCGGAGAGACAGCATGAATGACAAATGAGTTCAATAGAACCAATAATTGCAGCAACACTCATCTCATTGAGTCCCCACGAAGGCGCGTGAGATTATGCAGCACCAGCAGGCAGTCATTGAGGTGTCCCAATTAAGAGTAGGCCAAAAGATTTACTGGAAAATTTACATGAAAATCTTTCCTCCGTGGAAATAAAACAACTCGACGAGATTGCCCAAGTTTCTACTCAACCTCACCACATTCACGAGTTCTCAGACCGGCAAGTGGACAATTTTCCACCTGTTGAGATCATGCAACCTGAATATTTTGATGATGATGATGATGATGATGATTGCTATAATGATGGTAAGATAGTAATTATAATGATGTAGTATGAATTGAGTATGAATATTTCGATGAAGATGAGGATGATTTTGCAGAGGGCGTTGCATGCATCGGAAATGCAAACGATCAAAATGAAGTTAAGTTATTTTTGATAACAATTATTCATTTATGTTTGTGTTCAGTTTATTGTTGTAGTGAGCATAACTCGAAAGCAGTGGTAAAAATCAGAAAGCATTATTTTCAACTTATTTCGATTCAAATATTCCACTTTCACGATTAAGTCTCCCAAAAATTCAGTCAAAATTGTTTCCCAAACTTAATCATAACTCGAAAACTGTGCCAAATATCAATAACTACCATTTATTATGTATTTTCAATTAATTTCGGTGCCAATATGTCATTCCAATCTTTAAATTTTAACCGTATTCGCCCGGTCACGTGCATTTCAAGTGCGTTAATATGACAGACCACCACTTTGCTTGCAAGCATTGTGTTCCGGAATATTCCGTATGATTTGCGAACATTCACTTTTTTCTCCTACTAAAAAGTATTTTTAGTTTTTTGTGTCAAGTTCACACTTTTTTGAGGCATGGCAATAAAATCATTATTAAACTGTCTAAAAAAAACATTAATTTTAATTGATTTATTGAATTTCTAATAATTTTTATAAAATTCTCAACTTCATCTTCAAAAGTTTCAACGACTTTTTCAAACTTATTCGAAAATCTGTTATAAAAATGATTTCTTGTTCCGAAACTGATAAACGGTTTTCGACGAAAAGTTGCCTAACAGAATAGCCAACAGTGCGCCATACTCTTTTTTTTCTACTTAATTCAATATGGTACAAAATTTTATAGCTTAAACAAAAGCACATATTATGCCAATTTCCCCCACAGTACCATCAAATAATTGTAATTCTAATAAGTCTCCTAAATTTGCTACATCCGTAACACGCGCTTTTCAAATTTCCAGGTAAAGCAGAAAAAAATTTAATCCCTTTAATAATCGGTCAAGTGTTCATTAAAATTGGTTTTATAAGCTACTTAGTAGGGACATAAATACTGTTACACACATTTGATGTTATAAAATTAAAAATAATTAGCTTTTTTTGGACCTTTTTTCTAAATTATATTTATTAATATAAATTGTATACAAAAAGCAATTACTTATTGGAAATGCTCACCCCAGTGATCCCCTTAAGTCGCACTGGCCAATCATCAATAGCTCCAGGCACTTCGTGCATTGATAAAGTGCTGACAGCACGAATCAAAGCAGTCTTCAGAGAATCAATGTTGGGGCATCGTATCTCTTTTGGTAAACCATTTCCTCTAAAACTGTCCATAATTTGTAATCCAGTGGGCTCAGATCAGGGCTGCCCGAAGGCCTTTCTTCAGAGCAAAAGAAAGCTGACAAATTGTTTTGAAGCCAGGTCTACCTGGGTCGTCTTAGCCTTATGGGCTGGCGCAGAGTCTTGCTGGAAAGTCCACAGCTGGTTTTGGAGCAGGGAATGGTTAAGTGGCTTCACAACATCTTCCAAAACGGTTTCTCGGTAAACTTTGGCCGAAGTATTGACCACTTGTTCGCAGAAATGCAAGTCAGTGACCCCATCGTAAGTTACACCCCACTAAACCATGACTGAAGCTGGTTGATGACCATTTTCGACCCGTGGTATCAGTTAAGATGCTTCCTTAGATGACCGTGCATACAGCCTATCCTTTTGC
The DNA here is from genome assembly GCA_958295655.1 of Palloptera scutellata. Lineage (NCBI taxonomy): Eukaryota > Metazoa > Arthropoda > Insecta > Diptera > Pallopteridae > Palloptera > Palloptera scutellata. The sequence goes on from OY282450.1 coordinate 69,710,967, forward strand.
TTGTAAAATTTTCCTGAACGGTAAAATTTTTTTTATCCGTAAACAAGATTTTTCTGTGCAAGTTATCGCTGTGGCGTAGTGGTAGTGCGTTGGACTGCTACGCACAGTGTCCGCGGTTCGCATCTCGGCACAGGCAAATTCAAAAAGTAGAAAGAATAATTTTTCCACACGGAACCACCTCTTGGCGGGCAAGAGTAAAAATTGCTATGAAAAGCTTTACACCTCGTCGTTCGGATTCGGCATTAAAATGTAGGTCGCTTCCCTTCATGTACAAATATAACACGCACAACATGAGTGGTTGCGAAAAGCTCGACCTAGGCCCTGCATGGGCTGTGGTGCCATTAAAAGTAAAAGTAAGTTTACCAAAAGACGTTTGGATTTTTCGACCCTAGTTTTTTTCAAAGCTACAGTCAACAAATGTCCGGTGCGACGTTTGAAGGCACCAAGTTTAAGTCTTTTTTTAATAATTCGACTCATGGACATTTGCGTTCTATTCATCCCACGGGCCATGATTTTCTGTTTTCGGAGCGGATTTCGCTGAATTCTTGATTTAACGGCGTCGTGCGAACTGTACGTGGATGGCCCGACCGGTGGCGGTCTTTGATATCTCCAGTATCCTCAAACAGTTTTATGCACCGGTAGACGAACATACGACTAATCCCGAGTGAGCGGAGCGTTTTGAGAATATCGCATTTTTTCATTTCACACTTGAAAAGTGCTATAACAGCGATACGCTTCTCATTATCTGACCACTCCATGATGAAAGCTGACACAATTTTGAATTCCCGTTACAGACTAACACTATAGAGGTTAGCTTTTATAAACCATGTGGTAATAACAGGGTATGTTCAATTCTACTATTGGAATGGCCGTGTTCAATGTTGTAACAGTATTTATGTCTACTACTAAGCTAAAAAGTACAGAGACATAAGTTTTGAGTGTAGTGCTCCACAATAGAGAAGTAGGGGTTGAGCACGCTTATTCATAACTTAATTTTGGATAAGTTCATGTTAGGGCTTTAGCAAATTAAGGTAGCAAATTAGGGATATGTCATAAGTATATGTACATATCTTGGCCTTAATTTGATAAGGTCCTAATATGAAATTATCCAAAATTAATTTTTGGATCAATTATGGTTCTACATCCGGTAATCCTCGCTTCTTGATATGCATTTTAATTTACTTTTAATGGCACAACAGCCCATGCAGGGCCTAGGTCGAGCTTTTCGCTTTTCGCATCCACTCATGTTGTGCGTGTTGTATTTGTACATGAATGGAAGGGACCTACAGTTTAATGCCGAATCCGAACGGCGAAGTGAAAAGTTTTCATAGGTAATTTTTACTCTTGTGGCTAATGCAGGCAATGGCAGCCAAGAGGCGGTGCCGTGTAGAAGAATTTTAATTTCTACTTTTTGATTTTGCCTGTGCCGAGATTCGAACCCCGGACACTCTGCGTAGCAGTCCAACGCACTATCACTACGCCACAGCGACCACTTGAAATGCATTTTTCCACTACTAACTTTCAGATAAAGTTTTTACTATCACTCCTCTTCTAAAACGATTAGCTCAATTAATCAAAAATATGTAGGTTAAATTTAATTAAAGATTCATTCAAAATAACACATACACATACACATACATATTTCACACACATATTTCATATTGCCACTCAAAAAGTGTAAATTTAGTTAGTGCAGCAATTAAATAAAATTTGTTGGCAGTTAATTTCAACAGCACACAAACCAGCAGCAGCCACACCAGCAGCAGCGTCTAACAACAGCAGCTAGAAATGTCAAAGAGTTGCGCTCATCATTTTATTTACTTATGTATGATATATTGAAATTCCAAAGAATCATTTTCTTCTTACTCAAAAAAGTGCTGAAACACATCAGCAAAAACTCAAAAACGATGAAATTGTTGCCATCAAATTTTCAAAGTTTCTCAATTGTTGCAAAAAAAAAAAAAAACAAACAGCAAAACGAAAACCGAAAACCGAAAACACAATTCCACAGAATTGTGGTCAAAACAAATACAGCAATGGACAGAGCATCGTCGAAGACGTCCCGCCCCGCCGCGCCCCTCGCGTTGATGGTCGTGATTAAGTGCAACTCAGCAGTTTTATTAGTTGGTGAGCCGAAAAGAGCAGCTACCATAGATTCTAGCCAGCAAGTACTTATCTTCTTTTTGTTAAGCAAATGCCGCCACAACTGATCACAAATGATATGGAGAAACATTGACCGACGCTGGTGTGTTTAAGCAGCATGTTTCAGTATGTATGTTGTCAAAATAAAAAACAATCACCAAAAAAATACAAATAAAAAGCAGTAACTATTAGATTCGGTGTTGAAGGACAATAGCAACGAATTGATGGCGTTTTTATCTCATTAATTTAATACTGTTTTTAATTAAATTTCAAGAAAGTGATGTGATAATTTCAGCAAAACCTTTAAGCGTTATGTATTGAGCAACTTCGGTATTTGGGTATGTGAATCGGTAAAAGTAGGGGCCTCTCCTGTGGAACTTAAATATTCGAAGTAGAAGCATTCTTTATTCATCTTGATTAAGAAAAAACTTCATTAATTGCTTCAGAAAAGTTAGCATAATAGGATCGTATGTATGTTTTTTGGGAATATGCATGTATTAACCCTTTGACGGCGACACTTTTCCCTGTGAAACGATTCCAAAATATAGATGATTTTCGTGATTAGGCAGCTCAAGTTAGTCTGGTTCCAAAAATTGACTCTGATTAAGAAATATTTTTAGACCAAGTGAGATACACTTGGCGGCCAGCTCCAATCAGGTACAAATATGACGGCCACAATACTTTTTTTTATATACTATACATGGCATTTATTAGAAATACCAATTTAAGTTTGTGTAAGCATATTCGTGATTTTATTCACAGAAGAAAAACTCTAATCTTCTTAATTGTCTTTTTCATCAAATTTGCTTAAAAAACTAAAAGAAAAAAAAAATTGTGTGCATCCTTCTGAAGAAGTTTACTTCTTCAGAAGGTTTACGTTTTGGGTTTTCAGGTTAGGTTTAGTAATATTGTAAAAACCTGAGTCACAAGTTTTGAAATTGTTTATGTGCTGATTTCTGCAAACCATAAAAGCCTTTTATAGTTCAGTTTATTGATTCTCTGATCCCACGTGTGCTACAGCTCGGTTAGCTTCAGTTTGATCATTTGCATTTCCAATGAATGCACCGCCCTCTATAAGATCATCATCTCCATTGAAATATTCATTTTCAAAGCATTCGATTTTATTCGCTTCATCATTCTAATTATAATCTTACCATCGTCATCATTATAGTCATCATTATAATAATCATCATCATCACAATATTCAGGTTGTTGAAAATTTACCACTTGCCAGCCTGAGAACTCGTGAATGTTATGAAGTTGACTAGTAACTTGATGAATCTCGTCTATATTTTGTTGTGCTGATGCGAGTTGTTTTCTTTCCACGGAGGAAAGATTTTCAGGCAAATTTTCAAGTAAATCTTCTGCCCTTCTCTTTTGTTGAGAAGCTGGGAATTTGGCTACCTGAGTGACTGCCTGGTGCTGTATAATCTCAGGGCCTTCGTGGGGACTCAATGAGGTGAGTGTTGATGCAATTATTGGTTCTAATGAACTCATGCTGTCTCGACCGCCTTAGTCTTGGCGAGTTGTTTTTCAATGAAATTCGTATTCTGTTGTGCCTCAAGTTCTTTCGATGTCCCTTGCGATCACTCGGAGCTGGTTTTTGAGTTTTTTTTTTCACGATATCAGAATCTAAGTTTTATTGGCATCCATTTTCCGACGAAGTCTTTATTCTCGCTGTCACTCGGTCGCAGTTTTTACTGTAGATTTTATCGTAACACAATCGCCATTTGTTTGTGCCTCGCGTTGGTTTTTTTTTTCAGTCTATACTCGCTCATTCTTTCAGTTCTAGATATTTGTAACGATTTTTATTTGAAATGTAAAATTTTCCTAGAAACTGATGGGCCACGCACTCTATCAATCGAGTATGATTCATACGAAGCGCTCTCTAGCAATCACTTTTGAATTATACGCGAATCAGCGCCCTCTATCAATCAAGTTTGATTCACACTCGTGAATATATGTGTATGCATAAATGAAAGTTTTATTATAAATATTGTTTTATTTGGAATATTTAATACAATTTAACAATTTTAATATAAGTTGTTTTATTTGAAATAATGAAATAGATTTTTTAAGAACGGTAAATTTAAATATCAGTTATATGCGAGGTTAATCGACACCGTTGCTGTCAAGAAGCTTTAGCTTACTAGACTGAGTTTTTATATATAATCTACGCTCTGCCCTTAAACCTCTTATACACTATAGTATAAGAGATGAAGATACAGGTGCAGTCTCGAAACAGTGGGACTATGTCACTCATATATGTGCTGCCCATCATATACACACCTGGGCAAAATAATATGTGTGAACATATTTTTTTTAAAAATCGCTTGGCTTTTATATATTTTTTATTATTCTTCAAAAAATAAATTAATTTTCAACATAAACATACTTCAGCGTCATAAAAAAACATAAAAGGTTTTCAAAACTCTACAAAATAAGTTAAATTTTGGTTGATTCATAAAATACGTAGATTTTCGATTGGACACAATAATAGGTGTGCACAAAAAACTTAGGAATAAATATTGAAATTTAGCTAGTTATGGTCCCGTAATTTACTGAATTAGTAAGAACGCATTTAATACCCAGAATATCCACCATTATTCTTGATGGCTTTTCGATTCTTCTGGGCATTGACGATATCAACTTCCGACTGATGAAGTTTCTACAGGAATGTTGTACCAAATTTTTTGAATATATTCCCATAACTGCATTTTGTTTTGGCGTTTAAGTTCTCCCCAGACGTTCTCAATAGGATTTAGATCTGGGGATTGACTTGGCCACTCAAGGACGTCTACATTATGCTCTTGGAACCATGCTTTGACAACTCGCGATGAATATTTAGGATCATTGTCCTGCTGAATTTCCACAAAAGCGGCACATTATCCTCGGCATATGGTAACATTACCGTTTCCAACAAATCCTTATACACGAATCTATCCATAACGCCATTAATTTGATGTATCAGACCAATACCTTGCCAAGAAAAAGAGCCCCATACCATTAAGCTGCCACCTCCGTGCTTCACTTTTTTTTTCTTTGTGAACCGGACGTCGAATCCTTGCCTTTTGGGCGACGAACGAGTCTTTCCGCATCGTTACTAAACAAATTTATTTTTGTTTCATCGCTCCAGAGAATATTACGCCATTTTTCTCCCTGTGAACCGCACCACGTTTTATGATCCAATGCAAAGTTTTTTCTCTTCCTCAAATTTGCAGTTCTAAGCAGATGAACTTTGCGAGCAATCCTCCCGGGTAGATTTGCGCTTACTAATCGTCTTGGAATGGTTCGTGATGATGCAACATTACCAATTTCGCTTGCAATTGTTCTGGGCAACTTAAACCGGTCGCGTTTAGCTAATGTAACGATACGATTGTCGGTTACTAATGAAGTTTTTTTAAGTGCTCCACGCGTTTCAATAGCTTTTTCTGGCATGAGAGCATTTGTAACGAAACACTGAGACCGTCCCATCGATCTGGCAATGAATTTGTAGGTTTTTCCTTTGTCTCGGAGATGACGAACAAGTCTTCTCTGCTCTATACTGCAATGAACTCCACGACCCATCTAATATTATTAAAAATTATAATTAAACCTTTATTTAGTTCACTTTCATCGAAATCTTACCTTCTGGAAGTAAATAAAGCTTTAAATTTATTCACTTTTTATTTAATTTTTACCAAAACACATCTATTTTATTGTCCAGATCAATTTGAAGGTTGAACAAATAAACCGCAAACAAGCCACAATATTTATCGAGAAGAACTTTTGTTGCGGGGATTCCCCCATTTCATTCCAAAACAGTGCTACCAAACTTCCAAATTTGCCTTTTGATTGTAGACCATGCCAATTAATTTTTTTCGTTCCTTTTAATAGTTTTTGGGTTCCTACCTATTATTTTGTCCAGGTGTGTATGTATGTGTATATTAATATGCATCCTAAGTGTTTTCAAACTTTATTGATAGAGGGCGCTGTCTATCATTTCCGCGACGATCATCTTTCATCCCCTCGTAAATATAGAAAACAATTCTTAAGAAGTAAACTTTTAAAAAAAAAAAACCTTTTTAGCCGCTACTCTGCTCTATAATCTATCTATGAACAAGCTCTATATCCTACCTTCATATATTATATAAAACGAAAAACCCCTGGGCAGGCATATCTGCTTGTTGTCGTCAAAGGGTTAAAAGCGTTTTACATAAACCACAAGCGTCTATCAAGGTTTCTAGAAATGGTATATCTCAGTTTACCGTTTTCTGTATTTTGTAGATGAATCCAACCTGTACTGCATTTTAAGTTTCTGATTAACAATGAAAGTGTACATACATACATATGTAATAGTTGGACTCATGTCATTGTTACCGTTAGCAGGAAATTCAATTCTTTTTAAGGCTTTTTTGCAAAAAGCAAAAATCTACTTGAATTACAATTTTTTGTATACATAAAATTTACTATACTTGGAGATGAATGTGAAAACTTTCAGCAGAATATTAATGCATATTAAATTTCACCATACAATGTTGTCAGTTGCTATTAAAAACACACAAATAATATTTGTTATTTTAACAAAACTTTTTTTCAGCCATTTTTAGTTTTTTTTTTGTTCAAAACAAACACGTACGACGCACGCAATTCTAAGCAGCGTAAAGTGCTCACAAAAAATATGACAAAGCCCTTCATTACACACACACACACACACACACACTCACACCGAAGAGCAGCCAGCAAACACAAAGAGCATAAACAGCAAGAGAGAAGACGAAGAAGAAGAAGAAGAAGAAGACAGCATCAGAGTCAGTCAGAAAGAAGAGAAGTCAGCAGATGAGTAAAAAGGAAATCCATTCGCATTTCAGGTGGAAAAAGTTAAGCTGTGTGGTAATACTGCAAACACACACATACACGCACAAACAGCACAAATAAATACAAAATTCGATAAAATAGATAGGGTTACCGTTGTGCACCATTAAGTTCGGTAAATTCATAAATGTTTTTCCGAAAAAAAAAAAAACTCTCTCCATCTTTCTTTTGCATGTGATGAATTTTAAATATCAAGTTGTAAAATGATCTTTGATATTTATTTTATTTAGTCTACAATTTACATATTTTCCTTACGTACGTTTCAAAATCAATATCATTTTGCTGTTGAGGTTGTTATTGGAATTTCAAACCAATTGTACTCACAAACATTTTTATACCACTCAATTCGAATGATATATACAGGGTGGACCATTTATAATTTCGAATTTGATTTTGGTGTAAATAAGAAACGAATAATTTCTTTTCAATGTGGTACAAATAATTCCGGTTAATTGTGGAACACTATTTCATTCCAATGACTTCCTCGGTGATGGGCCTTGCAGTAGCCCATACGTAAGGAGCTATACTTAACCGATGGTTGCACCAATTTCGTCCTAAAGAGCCTCCATCGTTGCTGGATGGTAAGCGTAGCACTTATCTTTACGTACCCGCAAATAATAGTTCAAACAGAGTCAAAATCGCAACTCCGTGTTGGCCTATGCACATCACCAAAACGGCTAATTATGTGATTTTCAAACTTCCCACGCAAAAGCTCGACTGTTACACAGCTTGTGTGACACGCTGCGCCATCCTGTTGTTACCACATGTTGCCTGAGAATAAATCTTCTAAAATAGAACACAAATTATCAATTATCCTTGTGCGGTGGCAGCGCACACCATCCTCTGTAACGCATCTTCCTTCCTCGTTTTCAAAGGAAAATGGCCCAATGATATCGCTGCGGCGATCTGAAAACCACAACAAGCAGCTACTCGTTGAGGGCGCATTGGCTTCTCAACAATCAACAGCATGGATTTTCTGAGCCCCTAATGCGACAATTTTGCTTATTAACATAACCACCAAGTTCAAAGTGAGCTTCGTCAGAGAAGATGGGTTCTCGGTAAAAATGCTCATCTTCTTCCAACCCTTCCAGAGCTTAATAAACGAATCGAAAACGTTGTGGATGGTCCTGTAGCTTCAGATGTTGTACCATTTAAACTTTGTGCTGCTTCATATCGAGGTCTTTATGCCTTTATTAGCAACAAAGAAGTGCGTGAAATGTTCAATTCCTGAGAACGATGATGACGAGTTGAGGTTCTTCTTGCTACGGCAGCAATTTTGCCGGTTATGCGTACTGGTGGAGTACGATAAAGATCCAATTCCCGATCCAGCACACGCATTCACAAATTGCGTGGAAGGCACATCTCTTCTACCGAATTTTGAATGCACATTTTCTTACACTTTCGCTGGAATTTTCACCATTTTGCAATTATTAAAATTTTTTAATATTTTCCAACGTTTTAATATTTTCCAAGCGTTTCGACCCATTTCGTTAATCGCAAATAGAAAATTCATTTTCCCCCCATAATACGAATGACATTAGTGTTGCCACACTCAAACTAACCAGTAGTTCAAATTCCAAATGTTAGATGTGGACCACCCTTTATATGTACCCTTTATACAAACATTTCTATTCCAAATTTCGATACCATAATAGACACTAAAAAGGCACCAACGCCAGTAATAAACCATGCTAAAAAATATTACCATAAAATAAGCAAGAGAAATAAATATTTGTATTGAATATGGTAGACATGGAATGAATGCAGCGGTAGCAGGCAGCACTGTGGACATTTGAGTAGGAGCGTGCAGCGCCGGGTGTGTGGGTGAAAGGGTGCTGCGTTTCGTTTGCTGGCAAGCGTTGTAAATTTGCCATTAAATTGCGGTATTCGAAAAGGTGTTTAGCTGATTTATAACATCATAAATTAAATTGATGGCTTTTGCGGATCAGTTTTTCGCATTAATGCATGAATGTGGTTGAAAACAATTTTCCGACTTGCAGCTGACATTGTTCTAAGAAATTATAAAGATTAAGCGCCCATTTTTGTACATAATAGCCTTGCCATGAATTTATTATTTATTTCGAAACTGCATATCAATTTTTATATTGCATAAACAAGTTTAGCCTTAACAGACTCAGATCTGCAAGTAAAATTTCCAAGGCCAAATAAAAGTCAAAGTATTTTTACTTGGAATTCGTCGTAAGACTTTAAATATTAGATGAGATTTGGAAGTGAATGTGAGCAGGAAGGCCACAGACCTTCCATAGACCTAAGTGTAGGGCAACGAGGTCATATACACTGGAAACGAATAGTTTCTTTTCAATGTGGTTTTTATTATTCGCACAATACGTGGTGCAAACATCGACTTAGACCACTACTTGGTTGCAGCCAAGGTCTCCACACGGATATGTGTAGCAAATCGCGTACGGATAGGTAAGTACAAAGAGCAAGCTGGATGTCGAAAAGCTGCAGCCACAACAGACAGCCAAAGTCTTCGCCAATCAACTTGCACTCCTCCTATCGCAAAACACCTCTCAACTTGATGATATATGAGCGCAGTGGACGCACATTTCCCGCTCTATGCGTACGGCTGCCGAAGAGGAGCTAGGCTACCACCGTCGACGGAGAAATATGTGGTACGACCAAGAGTGTCGCGATGCTACTGAAGCAAAAAACGCAGTCTACAGAGCCACCCTGCAGTCAGTTGCAACGCGAGCTGCTAAGGAGCGATACAGAAAGTTGAGGAGGGAGGAGAAACGTCTTTTCAGGCGCAAGAAAAGAGATGAAGAAAGACGCGAGTTCAATGATATCGAAATGTTGCGGGACAGGAACGAGGTCCGAAAATTCTTTGAAAGAATAAGACAGTGTCGCTTCAGGCCTGGTAAAGCCGCCTTTGACTGATGGTTTGAAGACCGGGGCCTATTCCTGCAAGGATGAATACGGAAATCTGGTGATAGATGTTCAGGGCATAGTGAGATTATGGAGGGAGCACTTTTCGCAGCTGCTTAATGGCGATGACGGTAATAATCCCACCACTGCGGAATCTACTCCGGAAACCCCAATCACTGACTGCGTTGAAGTACCGCCGCCCGACTATGAGGAGGTCTTAACAGCCATTGCTCGGCTGAAAAACAATAAGGCTGAAGGTGCAGATGGCCTGCCTGCTGAGTTGCTTAAGACTGGAGGCGAAGAGCTCAAAAAACGCATGCATGGGCTTCTATGCAGAATATGGTCGGATGAAAGCATGTCAAGTGATTGGAACCGCAGCGTACTCTGACCAATCCATATGAAAGGTGATCCCACGATCTGCGCCAACTACCGTGGGATAAGTCTTCTTAATATTGCATATAAGGTTCTATCGAGCGTACTGTGCGAAAAACTGAAGCCCATCGTCAACAAACTGATTGGACCTTATCAGTGTGGCCTTAGGCCTGGTAAATCCACCATCGACCAGATATTCACACTACGCCAAATCCTGGAAAAGACCCGAGAAAAACAGATCAACATCCATCATCTATTTGTCGATTATAAAGCCGCCTTCGACAATACGATTAGGGATCACTTGTACGTCGAAATGTCTGATTTTGGTATCCCTGCGAAGCTCATTCGTCTTTGCAAAATGACACTGACCGACTGATCAACACCACCAGCGCAGTGAAAATTGGGGCACACCTCTCCGCGCCATTTGATACCAAAAGAGGTTTCAGACAAGGTGACTCCGTATCGTGCGACTTTTTTAACCTTATGCTGGAGAAAATAATTCAAGCTGCGATCATCGCTCATCTCTAGGACTATCTTCTACAAGAGTGGCATGCTGCTAGCATACGCTGATGATATTGATATCATTGGCAAAAACGCTCGAGCAGTCAGTGCAGCATTCTCCAACCGTCGAGTGAGTCTAGTGGTGAACGAGGACAAACTGAAATACCTTGTGTCAACAAACAAAGAGTCACGGCGTCTTGGGCAAAATGTCAATGTTGATAATTATATAGGTACTTCTGAAGTCGTCAAAGATTTTCTTTACCTATGATTAAGAAACAATAATGTCAGCCTTGAGATCAAGCAGAGAATAACTCTTGCCAACAGGTGTTACTACGGGCTCAGTAGGCAATTGAGAAGTAGAGCCCTCTCTCGACCGACGAAAATAACGCTCTATAAGTCCCTCATCATTGCCGTTGTAATATATGACGGCGAGACGTGGACATTGACCATCAATGATGAGAGACTGTTAGGAGCGTTCGAGAGGAAGATACTCCGTACGATCTATGATCCATTATGGGCGGACGACGTTTTTCGAATAAGATGGAATAATGTGCTGTATGAGCTGTACGTCGACACTGACACAGTCAAGCGTATAAAGCGTATCTACTAGCGTTGCTAGCTGGGTCATGTTGAGCGAATGGAAGAAAGCGCTCCGGCTAGAAGGGTGTTTTATTCGAGCCTCAGTGGAGGAACACGCAGAAGGGGACGTCCTAATCTCCGCTGGAACGACCAGGTGCAGGGCAACCTGCCTGCACTTGGCCTTATCAACTGGTGGCAGCGCGCGCTGGGCAGCGGCGACTGGCGAAGCTTTATAGAGGCGGCCAAGACCGATCATCGGTTGTAGTGCCAGCTAAGTAATTAAGTTTACGGTTTGAGTTTCGTTTGGTATTCAATAAATGTCGTTCGAAATGCAAATGAATTCAATTATTTACATGAAATGGAAGAGAAATGAGGTTAACATTCAATTCAAAGCATAGAGAATTGGTTTAACAAACTTCAGGTCAATGTAGCGCTCTATGATAGACAACGTAGTTTGTTCTGTTGTTCGGTGCGTAGACAAACAATGCAGACAATGCTTTCCGATACGCGAACATGCCACGTAAAATTGTCCGGGCGAGAAGCATGGAAATTCGAGATTGAGACCACACACTTGCGCTCTGTTGATGATCATAGCGAAAACGTGTCGAACGGGGAACTGAATGCACTTGATATATACTATATATGTATTGTAGTTTCTGCAAAACCGGAAAGAAAATAAACAAATCTGGCAACACCATACATGCATGCCATACTCTGGTACTTATATAACCCAAATGCCTTTTTGCCTTCTAAACAAAACGAGTAAAAATTACTTAAGAATGCAATACAGTAAATACAAACTAAGCCTAGTCTTGGTAGATATGTACATAAATTGTTATTGTTATTGTATTATGTAACAACAATCAAGGATAATCGAATAATCAAATTACAAATGCTGCTGTTTAATTATAATGTCTTTGTTCGTTTTCGACAACGTTTAATGCGAAACACATCTCGCTTAAGTATATTTATAATTTGCCGTGTTTTTCTTCTCTCTTATAATTAAATTTCCTGAAAAACTTTTTCCTTCGCACAAATAAACGAAAATTAATTTTCTAATAGCGTCTAATTTCCTTATCAAAATTAGCTCAAGCGAATACAAAATAAAAACAATAATAAAATTTAAGGCATTTTCTTAAGCCTTAGAAAAACTTGTGCCGGCTACTTTTCATGATTCGTCTCCTTCCCACTGTGCCACTTCCCACTTCCTACGCCCGCCAACCAACGCCCCAACGAAAGACCCACGAGAAATGGAACCAATAAAGGAAAGCATTACGTCATGGGCATGTCATTTACACTGCCAACAACCAGCAATAATTTGAAAAGCTTCGAATAAAAACCAAATAAATACGTTAATTTAAAAAAATTCACTTAAAAATTAAATAAATCCAGAGGCAAGCAAATAGCGAATGGTTAACGAGAGAAAGATTGCCAATGTGAGAGGGAGAAGAAAGAACGATTTGAAGCGAGGCACTCTCTTTTGCCCAATTGACAATTTCTAAAAATAACAAAAAATTCCGCCGACAAAAGAAACTTATTTCCATAATTTCTTTTGCTTCAACGTTTCATCCATTCAAAAGCATTCATCTCAAAAATAAAAGCAAACACAAGACACAGCGAAAGAGAAAATAGAGTTGAAAACATTATGATGACGCCAATAAGTCTGGACGTCTGCTGACGTTTGCACCGCAACAAAAATACTGTGGGAACTAGCGGTAGCAGCGAAATGCGCAAGATGCTTTTGGTCCATAATCAAGGACCAAAAGCTACGTCGCTGTTATAAATCATCAGCATAATCATCATCATCATCATCATCATCATCATCATTATAGAAATAATAAAAGTCAGTAAAGCGAAACGTAAAACACAGCAGCAAGACGAAAGAAAATGGAGTGTGGTGCCACAACATAAAACGCCTTCTCTTCCTCTTCCTCTGCCCCGGCTCCTGTTTCTTTCTGGTAAATCTATAATGCTCCGTATTTAGACGCCCAACGAAAATATCACCCTCAAAATACGTCCATTTACTTCCAACTGGCCACATCGTGCTCGTTCACTCACTGTGCTGTGTTATTTGCTTTGTGTGCAGAAACACACACACACACATTGAAACATACCACGTGCTTTTTGCTTTGTGCTATGTATGCATGGATGTTAGCTTGTGTGTGTGTGTGTGTGTAAGGATTTTTCGTTTCACTTTTGGTGTTGTGTTATTTTACATTTTGTGTCATTCTTCTCATGACTTCTTCGTGCTGCCTTCTCCCCTCCTGCCTTCTTCCCTCCTGCCTTCATCCCTCCTGCCACTGAATAATGTTTGCATTGCCTTGTATCGCTCGGTCCAGTGGGTGTCAATGTCGAAGTCTCCCGGTATGTTGTATCACTTTGTGTGTCAATGTTAGTGTACCTACACGTGTGGGGGTGACTGTGTGTTTCTGTGTGTGTGCATGCATGAGAGTTTGACGTGTGTGTATATTTATATGACTTGTAACATTTGTTACCTGGTATTTATGACATTTTCAACCAGCCATTTCAGGTAGCTCTTTATTATTTATTTTTCACAAAAAAAAAACAAACAAAAACAAAAACCAAAACGGAAATATACAAAAGAATATATTGTACCACCAAGAATGGGAATGGCTTTATTCGTTTTTAGTAATATGGCTTGACACTAATACACAAAAAAAAAAGGCTTAAGTATAGGAAATGTACAAATCATTGACTATAAGTCGAAAGTGAAGGATTGTGACAGGCATGCATATAGTTGCATGTGTGGCGTAGAAAAGAAATAAGTGCAAAATTTCTTTCAGATAGCCGAAGAAAAGTTCGGTGTCTCTGCAGATACTGTTGTCTTGAAGCAAGTAGATTTAACAATATTGTTTGATTTCTCTGATTACTTATATGAAATTCCTGCAACCATTAGCTTCCATATGAGTTTCCATCACTGCATTGTATCCTGTTACCTCGCAACAACTAAACAGTAAAGACATTAAATGCCAACTTCCTACATCAATTTACGAGTATTGCTAGCTAAACATTATTATTATGGGAAAGTATTTCATGTCACGAGCAATGAGTATCAAATACCACCCGACCATAAAATGATTTCATAGCAAATTGAAATAGAAAAAGAAATGGGTAAAGAGCTAACAATAAATATTACCTCACAGACAAAGACATTGGGAGGTCTCACTCTCACAAGAACAAAAAAAAAAAAAATTGTTTTGGCAATACCAAAATCCAGAGATACTTTTCAGAATTAAATTTACATTTAAAATTTGCAGTGCAGTAAGAGTAAAATAAAATTAAAAAAATATAATTCCCTAAAGGAAAGATATGCTATTTGTTTAGCATACTTTAAGGCGCAAAACTGCAGCACTAACGAAAACCTTGTTTAATTACAGTACTTTCAAAAAGAATATCTTGATATTGAATATCAAGTAGGCCTTGAGGGTGTTTTATTCGAACCACGGTGGAGGAACACGCAGAAGGGGACGTCCTAATCTCCGTTGGAAAGACCAGGTGCAGGGCAACCTGACTGCACTTGGTCTTATCAACTGGCGCCAGCGCGCGCATAGCAGAAGTGACTGGCGAAGGCGGCCAAGACCGATCATCGGTGGTAGTGCCAGCTAAGTAAGTAAGTAGGCCTCGATGTTCAAAAAATGTACAACTACAAACTAGAAACGGTCCATTATACGATTTCGTCTCAAGAGCATATTTAAGAAATGTGTTCCGTATACGCGAAACGTTTTGCAGCAGTCTTTCTTCGTTCCCATCCAAAAGGTCCCAAGATGTCCCACTTGAGTGCTTCGTACTTAAGTAGTTAAAAAAGTCGAAGGCGTTTGTCCAGCATTGGAACCAACACTTTTTGGTGCACAAAAATGTGGACGACTTGCGGCATTTGCAGAGCTACCTCGAAACAGGGGGACTTGGTTATAAAGAGGATTTTCGAAGCTAATCCAGCCATATCGTTGAAAGCAGCTAAACAAAAAATGGCTCGAAAGGGCATAAATGTCTCTCTGAATACAATAAGAAACCGTTTGAGGGAGTTTCAGATCCAATTTCGAGCAACGACGGTAAAACCCTGCACTAACTGCAAACCAAATAAAAAAACGCCAAGAGTGGGCAACTGAACAAGTGGTGTTCACAGATGAATCCTCCTTTTGGATGACAAACACTATTAAGCGTGCTTGGTCCACTAAAGACGGTAAGATGCTCCAGCGATCAGTGAAACATCCAGGAAAGGTTCATGTTTAGGGATGCTTCACAAAACAAGGATTTGGCAAATTAATCATGTTCACGGGGAATTTTGGATGTCAACTTCATGACCACGATATACCGTCGTGAACTTCTGCCATCAACGGATATGTGGTTTGGGGCAGGAAGCCGAAATTGGGTTCTTCAAGAGGACAACGACCCAAAACATCGCAGTCGCTTGTGTAGCAGTTGGAAAGAGGAAAACGGCATAACTTCATTGGATTGGCCCTCACAGTCGCCAGATGCGAATCCGATTGAAAATGTTTGGGCTCTTTTGAAGTTAAAACTACGTGGCAAAAAGATACGTTCAATAAATCATTTGAAACGGCTTCTTAGGGCAATAAGGCGAAGTTTAACACGGTCATATGCTGAAAAATTAGTCGATAGCATGCATTTCCGTTGTAATGAAATTACAAAGATCGGTGGCGACTGGACGGCATATTAATGAATGAAATATTCAATGAATAATTAATCATTTCAAGATGCTGTGGACTTTTTTGTTAAGATACCTTAATTTTTTCAGTGACTTAAGCCGATTGCTTTCTTGTTGAAACTACTGTAACACTTTCCTTTTGAATGGTATGGTAAATTCTGTACGATTTCCATTTGGGAAATGACAATCACTAAGGTCGGTGAATGAAGTCGTGTCGAATATGACAAGCAGGACTGGTAAAATGCATGACTTGCTTGGTAGCAGTGCTAGCTACCTTTTTATTTTTTGTATGTCAAAAATAAATTCTTTTATTCGGTTGTTTTTTATGTTTTTGTGTTGGAACACTTTTTTGAGTGGCACAAGTGGGTACCTAAACTCATATCGAAAATATATATATATAAATAATTTCTTTCTTGTGCCAGTTTTTTTTCTTTTCCGTTTCTTTGAGTTTCCTTTGCTTATTAGATATTTCGATTTTCATGTTGTTTGCTATTACTTATACTTTTTCTTTGTTGTGTATTACACAATATTTTCTTAAACTCCCACGTGATTTAAGACTTAAGTTTATTTGAATGACATATATGAAAAACAAATAATAATGGCATATGTTCGTGTCCTTATATACTGGGCCAGTAGGTATACTCACTCGTACTCTTCTATGTATGCATGTGTGTGTGTGTGTGTGTAGCGTAGAGATGCTACATATATCAGACATACATAAATACATATTTGAGGTTATGATGTACATACATATGTATGTGGTAATCTTTTGAATAGATCAACACGAACAAGACAAGGCCTCAATGTAGAGGAATTATTTTATGGCTTTTGTTTCACAAGTACGAGTACGAACCCGTGCGGTCTCTGTCTCAAAGTTATCATAATACCCTAACCATTTCGCGTGTACGTGCAATAGATATCGAAGAACAGTAGAGTTCGCAGTCGCGTTAACGCCTTCTTTGCTTCTTTTCCGCTGTTCACACACTTATCTTTAGAGCAATCGTTAAAAACTACTTAAATACATTTTTGCGAACAATCTATGTACTTTCTCGTAGCAACGTGCAGGCAAGTAAAGCACGAAGTAGCTGGTAGTGCTGGCTGGTAGTAGTTAAAGAGGGCGCAAACCTTCATACTTTCTTTTAATGCATTTTCATTGTTGTGGCATCTTTACACGGTCATACACACACACATATACACATACAATCAACTGTACACAAAAGCAAATACAAACACATGCACACATACACATGAATATTTATGTACATATGTACATATGCACTTGTGTATATAAAATTGCGTTTAACATTCCAATAATAAAAAGTTTCAAAAAAAAAAAATAAATAAAAATAAAAAAAAAAGGCAAAGTCGGTGCTAGAAAACTAGGGTACCTATTATTTTTCTAGAGAACGGTAAAAACAATAGAAAGACAACAACAAAATAAGTTTTGTTTTTGCACACACCCTCTCTCTTCCTCTCTTTCTCTACCTCCCAACCATCTACCTCTCCACCAAACGCTCTCTCTTACAACGGAAATTCCCATAAGAACTCTGTATGTGTGAGTGTATTGTCGGTCTGTTCTCTTTCGCTCTGAAAGAGAGTGTGAGTTGTGAGTGTTGTTGTTGTTGTATTTTAAATACAATTTAAATTTCTACCTAGAGTAGGCACTTATTTACAGCAAATAAAACAACAAATACAATTTTAATGATGCTTAAATATTTATACATTCATTTACACTTTACAGCGCCAAATTAACTTCTCTCTGTCTTTCTCTCAATGAAAGTGAAATTGTCGCCTTTGTGTGTAGGTAGTTTGTTGTTTTTAATGTGCCTCGCTTGTTAATGTAGTGTTGAAATTAAATTTAGCAAACGACATTGGCATTTATATGTAATTATGCTAGAATGAACTGAAATGTTGTTGTATTGTGTTGTGTCCGGGATTACTACTCGTAGTCAATGAATTAGTTATGACCACGTGGCGGCATCCCAAATAAGTTCAAATTCATACTTGTAAGCATACTTTTAATTGCAAAAATCTAAGAGTGAGTTGTAAGCAGTAAAATTAGGAGCAGTTCGAATATTTAAATAACAACATATTGTGTGAAAGGCTGACAAATCTTCAATTAGGGAAATCAACCAAAATCATAATGAAGCAAATTAAAGCTATAAAAGGAGATAATGCAACAATATTGGAGGCTAATAGTGGGTTCGAGTGGACGTCGTGCCGTAGTTGGAAGTGCATTGGCTTGCTGCGCAGAGTGTTCGGGGTTCAAATCTCGGCCCAAGCAAAATCAAAAAGTAGACAATGGCAAGCCTGCAAGAGTAAAAGTGCGCTAAGAAAAGCTTTTACTTTGCCGTTCGGATTCGCAATAAAACTGTAAGACCCTTCGATTCATGTACAAATAAAACAAGCACAACATGAGTGATTGCGATAAGCTCGGCCTAGGCTCTCCATGCGCTGTTGTGCCATTAAAAGAAAAGAAAGAACTCATCATTCAATTTTATAACCAATTGTGTATAAGCGTCAAAAGAAATAATCCTAATATTAAAATACTACTTTAAACTAACAGAAGAAATTGATTGGCCTCATCAATGTGAATATGGTATATTTTATTTTATATTTTTTGCTGATAGTTTATTCGGCTAACCCGTGTTGTTGTATATAAGTTTTCAAGAGTTGAAACTCGAATTTTTAGTAATTCTTGTGGTATTCTTTGCCGTAGGTTTTTGTTTGTGAAGTGGGAACATCAAACCGAGCACGGGCGGGCGTCCAGTAACGGCCACTTCTTGGCTATGAAAAGCTTTTCACTTCGCCGTTCGGATTCACCAGAAAACTGTAGGCCCCTTTCATTCATATACAAATATAACATGTTAAGAGACAATTTCAATGATTTTTATCGAGCTTTGTTTTATTCGCTTCAGAGTTGTTGTATGGGAGGTACCACGCCCACTTTACCAATTTTGCCCATTTAAGAACTAAACCTCTTCCTGACAATAAAGAATATTAGTACCAAGTTTGATTGACATTGCTTAAGTTTTACTTGAGCTATCGTGTCCACAGACAGACAAACAGACGGACGGACGGTCAGACGGACATAGCTAAATCAAAAAGTAGAAAAGAACTATTTTTCTGCACAACACCAGCTCTTGGCAGGCAATGACAAACACCAACAAGAGTAAAAATTGCCTACGAAAAGCTTTTCACTTCGCCGTTCGGATTCACCAGAAAACAGTAGGCCCCTTTCATTCATATACAAATATAAAATGTTAAGAGACTATTTCAATGATTTTTATCGAGTTTTGTTCAATTCGCTTCAGAGTTGTTGTATGGGAGGTACCACGCCCACTTTACCAATTTTGCCCATTTAAGAACTAAACCTCTTCCTGACAATAAAGAATATTAGTACCAAGTTTGATTGACATTGCTTAAGTTTTACTTGAGCTATCGTGTCCACAGACAGACAAACAGACGGACGGACGGTCAGACGGACATAGCTAAATCAATAAGTAGAAAAGAACTATTTTTCTGCACAGCACCAGCTCTTGGCAGGCAATGACAAACACCAACAAGAGTAAAAATTGCGTATGAAAAGCTTTTCACAAAATTTTCGAGAGTTGTAACTCGAATTTTTAGTAATTCTTGTGGTATTCTTTGCCATAGGTTTGTTTGTGAAGTGGGAACATCAAACCGAGCAAGGGCGGGCGTCCAGTAACGGTCACTTCTTGGCAGACAATGACAAACACCAACAAGAGTAAAAATTGCCTATGAAAAGCTTTTCACTTCGCCGTTCGGATCCACCATAAAACTGTAGACCCTTTCCATTCATGTACAAATATAACAAGCACAACATGAGTGCTTGCGAAAAGCTCGGCCTAGGCTCTCCATGGGCTGTTGTGCCATTAATCGAAGAAAAGTGAATTTGGAGGGTATTTCGGGAGAAGAAATTGAAAATAGTGAATATTGAAAATGTTCAATGTACAAAATACTTCAGAGTATATTAAAGATAGCCGTTTTATAAAATTCTTAACAGCAAATTAGGCAATTGTTTACTTCGAAACTGATATGCTGGAAAAGATTTTCTGATGATAATCAGATTTCGTCGGTGGAAAATCGTGTGCTCGCTAACTTCTGACCAAATTTCAGTTTGTTGTGTGCTTTTCAATCACACCATTACTAAACAATTGCCAATTGTGGTTTACTGGCTTTCCAAATTACACACTCAAAATGGATTTTCTCTTCTTCGATGTTAATTTGAAACTCAATTTACAAAATCAACTTCGCATTACTGAAGCTTTAGTGCAGCGCATTAATGTGTGCCGCCAGATTTCAGTTTGAAGTGAATGCTGTGCTTCTACAAAGAATACGAACGCGATTATTTGTTGATACGCTGACAAGCTCGCACTACTTTAGCTGGTAATACACACACACAGGCTACCGTCGAAAGTACAAGTAATTACCATATCGTACAACAAATATTTACAATCAACACTTGAGCGTACTTGACAGACAACATGAGCAAGCACATAGACAAACACATAGACACACTCACACAGTTATGCCAACAAACACATACATACGTAACAACTGGAAAACGGGCAAATACTTCACCTGTCAGCTGGAGAGCTCAAAACATTATTCATTCATAAATGAAATTGAAAATTCAACGTTTGTTGATGCTGCACTGTTGGCCAGCGTTGCCAACTATGTATGTACATGTGCTCGTGTATGTATTGGGTGCATATGTTGATAGTAAAGTGCAGTGCAATGCCATCGATGATGGCGCTGAGTGTGAATGCGTAAGTAAAATGCGTTTCACATTTAAAATGCAAATGATGATAAAGTGTTAATAATATATAAGTATTTCGTTTTGGTTGTATGCTTTTGCTGTTTCGTTGTAACGCCAATGACAGCGGAAAAATCAACAAAAATAAACAACGAAACAGGTAGCAAGTTTTGCTTCTTTTTCTTTGTTTCTTTTTTTCTTTTTTTTTGTCCCTGCCTCTGTAATTTTTATTTGCTTAAGATTTTTTATTCTGTCGCTAGTGCCTTGCAGTGGGGAGGATGCTCGTAGTTTAGTTTAGTCGGTTGTTGTGCTGTTGTTACTTTAGTTTATGTAGGTGTTAAATTATACTTTTACTTTTCATTTATGCTGTGTTGTTTTTTTGTTTTGTTCAATCTTGAAATGTGAAATGTGATGTCTGCAATTTACCTGAAATGACAAAAGAGAGAATAATTTAGTAATGCAGTAAATTTATGAAATAAATTTAAAAATTAAGTATTTGTTCGTCTTTATGTGTGTGTGTGTGTGTGTGTTTGTGTGTGTGTGTGTGCTTTTTGTTGTAAATTAAAATGTTCACAAAATTACTTTAAGCATTATTTATGCTTGACAGTTAAGTTTGTTTATGCCAGCATTGATTTTTTGCTTTCTGGCAACTACTTACTTACATACCGATTTTGTAGTTAACAAGCACGAGAGTGTCATAAAATGTGATTTTTTTTATTTAAATTAAGACATTAATTCTATTTAAAAACATTTGCTTACCAACAGATGGAGACAGAGATAGAGATTATTAGCATAAACATGCTTTGAAACAAGAAGACTTTTAATAAGGAAACACTGTAGTTTTTGTTAAAATAATAGTTTAGTGTAGTTTTGTCATGAGAGAGCTGCGGCATTTACTCTCTGAATAGCAATTATTTTAAATAGGCTCTATGGAGTGCATGAGAGTGTGAGATAGTTTCGCACTGCATATCAGCACTTTCGAAGTAACTTATTGAACTACTATAAAGCAGTGATGGGCATTCACATATTATCACATATAGCGCTTGTGTGTGAAGTTTTATAGTTTCTATACTACTACTAGCGAAAGATGTACCATATACTTACTTTACTTTTAATGGCACAACATCCCATGGAGGGCCTAGGTCGAGCTTTTCGCTTTTCGCATCCACTCATGTTGTGCGTGTTATATTTGTACATGAATGGAAGGGACCTACAGTTTAATGCCGAATCCGAACGGCGAAGTGAAAAGCTTTTCATAGAAATTTTTACTCTTGTAGGTTTGCCATTGCCTGCCAAGAGGTGGTGCAGTGTAGAAAAATTATTTTTTACTTTTTGATTTCGCCTGTGCCGAGATTCGAACCCCGGACACTCTGCGTAGCAGTCCAATGCACTACCACTACGCCACAGCGACCATATACACACATGTATAAATTATCCAGCATAATATAATCGCCATTTTTATTGTCGAAATTTCGGGCATAAATTAGATTTCAAAACGCCTAAATACAAAGTTCCATAAAAATCCACCCATATTTAGAAAAATTTTCGCACTACATTGGATCCACAATTTTGATTTTAAAAATTTCGTGCACAAATTTGTAT
The DNA here is from genome assembly GCA_958295655.1 of Palloptera scutellata. Taxonomy (NCBI): domain Eukaryota; kingdom Metazoa; phylum Arthropoda; class Insecta; order Diptera; family Pallopteridae; genus Palloptera; species Palloptera scutellata. Next base: position 69,733,370 of record OY282450.1, read on the forward strand.
TCAACGAATCCCAAAGCCCTGAAATACCAAATTTCATGAAAATCCCAACCAATTTAAAAAATTTGTACACCATATTGGATCCGAAATTTTGAATTAGGAAATTTCAAGCATTGGTTTGAATTCAGTGACTTACCCCTAAGACCCCTGCATGCAAAGTAAATTTAATCCGGTATTTGGACTTTCGAAATTTTAAGCACAAATTTGAATTCAGCGACTCCTAAAACCCCCGATTAACCGATTTGAAGCAAATGGGAAGACTCTGACTTTTGACTAATAAAATAGGGCCAGTGGACCTGCACTGCACTTGTTTTCTTGGCATGTACTATAGAGCAACCTAGCTCTTACAAATGACTTCGGAGATAAATAACACCTAAGAAGAAAATGGAGCAATCGTTGAGCCTTTTACACCAATATATCATTTATAAATATCGGACATCAACTGCCAAAGTTATAAACAAAAATTAATTTCGGAGGTTTTAGGGTGATCCAAAAAAAAACATAATTTTGAATTACACTCAACATAAGCTTTCAGATAGGGGGTGGTTTTTTCAAAGCTTTTCTTTGTGATCCGCTCTAATGTACTATACTTATAGAATTTTTATAAATCCAGTTTCTAACTTTTGGGATTTTTAAGAAATTATTAGTTCATTTTAGTCCTTTTTTATTTTTCAAACGTTTTCGAAACATGAGAAGATCACAAACGTAGTTCAGTGTTAATTGCACAACCTCAGGTACATAGTATAAATAAATAAATGTTACCATATTTCACAGAGGATGGAACTAAATCATTGCTTTAATTCTGTACGTTGGCCTTAATTATCTTACACATGCGATTTTGGATACACAGTATCTACTCACACAAAAATTACGCGCAATTTGTGACAATAATATGTTAATATGTACTATGGTAATGCTCAAAATCAAGAAGCTTCAAGTGCTAACACACATCGTCTCGACTGCTTACGGTATGTCGCCTCAATTCAAGACAATGTGCATGTTCATGTCAGAGCAGGTGATGGCTGCGGCAGAACCCAAAGTGGGGAAAACACAAAGTGGCTTTGAGAACAGCAAACAACAAAGATGCGTTCTCGTGCAATTCAACTTGTATCCAATTTCCTCCTTCTCTTTTATATTTTTCACTTTTATATGTAATTCCACAAACACTCACATGCGCTGGCAATACCATATTTTTTGAAATTTATTATTTCGCTTTTATTAATTCAATAGTTTCGCCGTTTTTAGATATGTAGATAAATGTCAAGATCGAAAAGAAACTTCACAGTCATGTTAGGGCTGATAGCAGCAAAAAGTCTATCTTGGCAAAATGTTTAACGTTTTTGGTATGACATTTACATGAGGTGTCTCTACTAGACATTTTCATTGCAAAACATGAACATTGCTTTAAATTATAGTTAGCTAGGAGATGTAAATAGACAGACAGATGGACAGACGGACAGAAGACAGAAAATTTGAGATGGAAAGTTTTCCCCAGAAGAACACTTTAAGCTATTAAGCTATTGAATTCACATTATGCTTACAGAAACTCGAGTAAATTTATAGTTAATGTCCATTAACAAAATGCAGATACACAATGCTGAGTTCTACTGTGGGCAAAAAGTAGTAAGACTTTGTTCATAATTTCAAATTTTTTTATTCATTCTTCCAAATCTATTTCGTCCCCTTCAAAGTAATCCCCCCCGGCACCAATACACTTGTGCCAACGTTTTTTCCAATTCTCGAAACAGTTGTTAAAGTCAATTTCCGGAATAGCCTTCAATGCGCTTAGCGATTCATGTTTAATGTCTTCAATTGACTCAAAACGGTGTAACGGTGTCCACGAAGCGGTTTTTTGAGTTTAGAAAATAGCCAAAAGTCACACGGTGCTAAGTCAGGCGAATAGGGTGGTAGGGTGCTTGCGGAACGATATCAGTTGAATTTTTGGCAAAATGGTCTCGTAAAACCAATGCAGTGATTTTGGAACCAATCGGGCATTCACTCTTCTTAGGCCCAAATGATGTATTAAAATGGTTTTCACTGATCCTTCCGATATTCCAACGATGCCAGTAAGGTCTCTGACTCTGACTGTTAATCGTCGATTCTCGATTCTCGAGCACCAATTCCTTGATTTTATTGACGTGTTGATCATCAGTTGATGTTGATGGCCGTCCTGGACGTGGTTCGTCGTCAACGCGTTCTCGACCATCTTTGAACAATTTGTACCAATCAAAAACACTTGCTCGCGACATACAATTATCACCGAAGGCCTTTTGCAACATTCTGAACGTTTCGGCACCAGAAATTTGATTGCGCACACAAAATTGAATGGAACTTCTTTGTTGAATAATTTCACTCATTGTGAAAATCGCCGAATGCACTTTTTGTGCAGAAACTTCAGAAAGACAAGCGTATACTAAACACTAATGATTATTTTGATGTGACATTTGGCACAGATGTCACCGACAGTCATACCAACCTTAAAAAAATAATATTTTGATGAATGGGTTTCAGCGCGAAATTTAAATTAAAAAGTCTTACTACTTTTTGCCCACAGTGCTATAATATGTGGTGGGTTATACACATTTGACCACTCACTGCATTGCAACGATATTTCAAATAACAACTACAACAGCAAATGCCATAACCCCAAGACTACACATAACTACACAAAAACCAATAATTGATAATTGAATTGAATTTAATTTACAATTGCAATTTATATCCATAGCACCATCACTATCAAAAATAGACACATACTCGTAGCTCGAAAAAACAAAAAACGGAAGAAAAGCATAAACAACAACAACAAGGAAAGAAATTAATTTAACCACAGCCAACTCATGTATCGACGAATACAACACACCACACACCAACTTATGGTCAGACAATCAATCCAATTGCAATTGAGAGCAGCTGCCGCTCTCTTTACCTCTAACAGTTTCAAATACATTACTCAACTGTGTTGAACCACTTTCTAAGCGCTCTCGCTCTCTCCCATTCGCACAGATATGCAGCATCTAAAATGTTGGGTTATGTTCACTTGAGTACACAGTGAGTGTGCTTAAGCATACGTATGTAGGTCCCTGGGTTCGTCACAATTAAAAAGTCAAACTTGAAAAATAAAAAGTATCCTACCATGACGAAGCAAGTACACTGATGATGAACTGGGGCGATGACAACCCTCTATGAATAAATATTGCCTGCAATTTGCATTCCGCTCGCTTAGGCGCCCAATTGGCTGTTTAAAAAAAAAACCTCTTGAGAAAATACCATACCAAAAAAAGCGGCAATTGGTGAAATGATCTAAGCAGTAATTGGGGGGAAATCTAAAGGGAAGCATTTTGGAATGATGCTTCAGGTCTTCCGTTCATTGAGGTACTTTTCACCATTTGAACAAACCCTCTCATTTGCCAGCACAGGTATGGAATGCCAAGTCGGTTTGAACAAATAAAATTATAATATTTATTCTCAGTTGATTGGCGCTTCGATTCTTGACGCAGGGCAAAACTAAATCGAACGAGATCGAGGTCGTTTGAACTCTTTTTTCTTTTCTTTGCCGAACTAGAAATTATAATTAATTATTAATTTCCAAAATGGATTCGAGCGGAAATATAATATTATAAATCGTGACTGTCGGTAGGGTTGAGTAGATTTGTGAAATCGTACTTTCTTTTTTCTGCACAATTTCTTCCGATTGCGAGCGGTTTGTGGCCAATGATGGATGTCGGTGGCGGAAAAGGGGGAGGGGCGGGGGTAGGTGTGGTTATGTGGTGAGATGGCCTTAGTGAAATTTGGGTATAGCGAAAATTCTAGGCAGCCCACACACCTACTGCCCAAATATAAAAGCACTCTTGAATCGACTTTTGTGTATTTTGCGTATAGGCGAAATTCTCCAGAGAAATCCTTTTTGTTTTTTTTTTCTTTTTGGCCAAATAACGTAACGCAACACGAGCACTGAGGTAAATATTTGAAAATCAATTTTGTGTGTGTGTATGCACGAACGAATTTTCCATGATAGCCAAAGCTGCTTGCTGCTTAATTTATTTCTTTAGGAGTGCGGCAAGAAAAGCAAACAAAAAAGTTTTGAAGAAAACCAAGAAACCTTAGAGAGATACTCAAGGATTTACACACATACTGTCACACATACTGGCACACATACTGGCACACATACATATACGAGAAACTTTTCCTGTTCACACTTTTTGCTTTGATTAATATCCTTTTGTAGGATTTCATTTGAGTGCATGAATACAACCTTTTGAGTGCGATGGCCCACATACACACGCGGGTTAAGCAGAAAAGTAGCTTTGCCACATTTATTGGAAAATATTACATGTATGTGTATGTACAAATATCGTATGAAGTCTAGTTTTATCCCCGCTCTCACAATCTCTCGCAATTTCACTCCGAATTAAATCAGAGTAAATCAATTTTCACCGTAATTACTTACTTATAAAAAATCTGTGCAGCTTTTCTCTTTTTTCATTCTCTCTTTCTTGCCTTCTTGCGTTCGAAACTTTCTCACGAGAGTAACACCCACGAGATTTTGTAATTACAATGACAGCTACAACACGAACGATTACAACTACAACAACCAAAGAAGCGAACATAGCCCACAACAACCCTAGAAGCACAAATTTCACGGCGAAATTGTGAAATAAGTAGAAACTAAACAGCAACAACAACAATAACAACAACAACAAGAAAAACGTATTTAAGTTGAATAACTTGGCTATAATTAAGGTCAATTCCGTTCAAAGTCACTTGGGATAAAGTGTTGAGAGGCAACAGCAACAACAAACAGCAGCAGCAAACTGAAATGAAATCACTCACCAATCTCATGCACTTAAATACATATATAAGTATATACTAACACAAGTATGTTTGCATGTATGTTTGTTTGTATGTATGTATGTATGTATGTAAGCATTATTTTATGAAAATGAACGTAATTAAAAGCGATGCAAGATTTTCCAACAGTGAAATTCAAGTGAAATTATGTAGCAAAAATTCCATTCAAATGAAAGAGCAAATAAGTATTTTAGTTAGAAACTAAAAAAAAATTTAAATAAAAATCCAACCTTCTTGAAGTTGTATTCGGATAGAGAAACAAAACTATTACTTTAATATTTTAAAACTAAAGTAATTCGCAAATTCGTAGAAACGCTAAATAATTCTCCTTTAACCACAGCTTTTTGTAAGTACTATATACACAATAATCGATTGGCCTGATGTAAATGTCATTAAGTCGCAGTAAACGACAGCGATTACGTACATGGAAGATGATGCCTACTCCATTGGAAATCGTTCCGTTCACACTTGGCAACTTGACAAGAACAAAAATGTGCGTTAGATCTGTCGAAATAAAGAAGATAAAATCTAAGCCAGCAATTATAGATTATTAAATATGCAGATTTGCCACACTATGCCTACTTGAAACCGCTTTTCAAAAAGTCTGGACAAAGGGAACTACTTGAGTTGGGCAGAGAATGGATATTGAATTTGCTTACCACAAAACAAAAAAGTTTAAAAGTTTAGTATTAAAAAAATTTGCCAATCTTAAAGAGATTTCATGCTTTACTTACTTATACCATATATGTGACTCTTAAAATGGAACTAAGTAGATGTCCAGCTACACTAGTTGTACTAGCTGTAGTCCTGTTCACACGAAAGTACAAGCCCACCTTCTCTAGATCGTGTAGCTCTACTCGTGTTCACACAGAAGTACAAGGTGCCCAGCTTCACACGACCGAAACCAGATGGAGTAACACCTTGATCCCTTCACAGAGACTAGATACATTGGAATCATTCTAAATTTTAAACTATCGTGGATCCCCCTTCCATAATGTGAAAAAAGGAGGAAAAAACTAAAAGGCTAAAAAGACTAAATGCTCTCCATTTATGTAAAATTTGATATAATATTTGAAAAGTAATGGGGACTGCAACCACATTGAGCGTCCCTAAAAAAATATTAGTAACTCGCGGATACAGTTTGAAAACACGTAATCCGCGATAGAAGCTTGAAAATACGTAATTCGTAGACCACAACAGAAAATACGTAACATGCAACTCCTTTTAGAAAATACGTAATTCGGACAAATTGAATGTGAATGTGTGTTACTCTTTATTTTTTGGAGGTTTTGAGTTTTTATGACTATCAGAATCATTTATCATCAAGTAAATTAGGTTCGTGGTAGTCTACCATAAAGCGTGTCAAATATCTTCGCAAACACCCCCGGTTTCGTCTTAACTGTTGGGAATACCTTGAGTGCCACATATTCCCAATGTGGCACTCAAGGTATAATCCTGGATCCTAATAATAAGGCTCCTGAGCCTGATAATAAGGCAATCCTTCTTAGGGTTGCAAGTACTTCACTAGCAGTGACATCTGGTGCTTCCGCGCACCGTTGCTGTTTCCAACAGAGTTTTAACCCCTTTCCTCATCAGTGTAGGGCACGTGGACTGCGGTGCTCTTGGGCCTTTGACCTTTTTGATTACTGTGCCAATCCCAGGGATCGAGTTCTGTGTTATCGCGTAGCTCTTTAAAACAGGTGTTCTTGCTGGATCATGCTGGATTTTAGGCTTTCCAAGCGCAGTTCTGCAAGTCATATAGTCAAACTGCCAAACTTCCCATGTGGACAGAGAGCCCTCTGCGCTTTTCTATGTACTTGATGTCATATCTTCCTGGCTGCTGTTATCTCTTCATTCCGCCAGTACACTGGTTTCCTGGTGAGCCTTGTATGACGTCTAGGCATTACTGCGTCACATGCATCTTCAAGTGCTCCTGTGATATGGGCTGCCATATCAGCAGCGGATTCGACCTGGAACGTTGCGTCGTACCAAGAAGGATTAAATATTTTAGCGTCGAACGCGTACTTCTTCCATCCTTTCTACTGTGTCTTTTGGATCCGAGGCTTTCAGGGGTGCAACTTTGGTAACAATGTCAATAATGATGACTTTGAGTCCATCTCTATGCGAGTATATGTTGCTGGCCCACCATTTGGAAGAGCGTGCAACCACTTTGTGTGCGAAGATGAGGTCTATAATGGACCTGCCTCGACCCGTGTCCGGAATTCTTTTAACAGTTCCAACTCTAAGGCCACAAGGCTCTCGCGAAGTACTCTGCCATGTCGGTTGGTGTGAGCGGTACCCCATGTTGTAGATCATGCATTGAAGTCACCGCCGCCTATAAAAAGTGGATGCTTTCCACGCCCCTCTTCCACCAATGCTGTCATCAAAGCTTCAAGTACTTAAATACTCATACTAGGTGGAGAGTAGTAGCTGAAAAAGCAGATGTCATCTAACTTGATCCATGTTAAACCCTCTTTGACGTTTGTCATTTTTCCTTGTCTAGCGTTGCCTAGGGACTTGTTCGCCAAGTCCGATGCCCAGCAATGTTTATCTAAATCAGCATACTGCTCCGAGAGTAATACTACTCCGAAGCAGCTATGTTCCATTATTATTTGTCGCAGGAGATCTTGTGGCGCCTTGCAGTGGTTGAGGTTGAGCTGTATTACTTCCATGATCTCAATTCTTTTCGTACCTCTTGATGCAGACGGCATTTAGAGCACCTTACAGCATGTACTCCCTTGCACATAGCATATTTTTCCTTGTCTGTGCTGGCTGTCGCGAAGTGTCCACTTTCTCCACATTTCAGGCAGATCCTCGTTCTATCTACCACATATCCTCGGTGCAGCGTTGTGCAATATGACCATAGCCCCAACACTTAAAACATTGATTGGGGGGTTAAAACTTCCAGCTTATCACCCAGCCGATGCGTACTCGTTGTTGCGCTTTTATCACTATTTTCGCGTAGTCCACGGGTAGGCTGCTGAGAGCTGTATGCATACCGTTGCACTTCTTATGCAAACTTCTTATTGAAGTTTTATCAGGGCACCTGATTTTGCATTGAGCATGGAGTGCCTCACAAATTTCTTTCGGGATATGGCGATCTCGTCGAGATCCCTGCAGTGCAGCGTGACCTTAAAAACCGCTACTATTGCCGCCCGATATTTAGCTGTTTGGTATTCAGGTTCCCTGGATAAGGATGGCGTCAGGCCTGGTTCTTCGTACCCTTGAGTCTTAGAGTTAGGTATCTCTTCCTTTCAATTCATCTTCAACGGATACGTCTCCACCACCGAGCCCCATATATATTATTTTTCTGCTGGTAATTTCGCGCCACTCGTTTTCTCCAGGTCTGGGCTCGTGTGAACCTAACATAATCTATGTACTTTTTAAAGATTATTAATGTGTTAATGGTTATCCAAGCTGAAAGAAGAGAAAGGTACTGCTGCTATGTCTCTTGAAAACCAGCCGAGCAAGTTTGATTCAAATAGTGTATCTCAAAGATTACGAGTACATTATCTACGGTGTACACGTATGAAACCGATAATTTTTTTTTTATGAAAATACACGTTTATTTAAGAAAAATGATTATGCATTCAATCTTCCAAGTAATGGTCATTGAAGATGCCCAATTGCAAGCTTTACTCGATGAGGATGATGGCTATACATTTTTTCCACCTCTCTGGCAATTTGTGAATGCCTGCCATCGAGTCATTGATGAAAATAAGTGGCAGTCAGATGGAGCCAAGTCTGGTGAATAAGCCGCATGGGGGAAGGCTTCCCAGCTGTACGAATCTACCAATTCCCGAGTCTGTTTTGTTCTTGTTCGATGTGATGGTGCATTGTCATCAAGAATTATGCTTGATATTCTGGACATTTTTGGCGCAAAGCACATTTTTGGTTCAAATCGGCCAATTGTTGTTGGTAGCGTTGACCAGCAACTGTTTCATCTGGTTTCAGGAGATCAAACCAGATAACACCTTGCTGATCTCAGAAAACACAGAGCATTGTCGTCTTTCCGAAGCGATTTGGCTTTGCTGTCGATTTGGCCGGTGTACCGGGTTCAACATATGATCGTTTACGTTTGGGATTCTCGAAATAGATCCATTTTTCATCACCAGTAATAATTCGATGTAGGTATGACTTTCTTTTGCACCTAGCGAGCAGCATTTCCAAGGTGATTTTTCGATTCAATTCTTGCTGTCTTTCAGTCATCTTCCCACCTTCAAAATCAATCCCATGGCTTTTAAGCAGCAGCAGTTGAGAAATGCATTGTTGGGTCACATTTAACTGTTATGCAACTTGTTCTTGCGTTTGACCATCATCCTCATCGAGTAAAGCTGGCAATTCGGCATCTTCAAACTTTTTCGGTGGTCTTCCACGTTCTTCGTTTCGTTGCTCACATCAAAATCGCCAATTTTAAACTTATTTAACCACTCGTGGCACTGTGTTTTGCCTAGAGCGTGATGGCCGTAAACCAGCATTACACAAGCATTCGATGAGATTCCAAAGCAGATTTCTTCAATTGGAAACAGAAAATCAATGAAGTCCGCATATCGTAGTTTGTAGGCACAAAATTCGATAGTTATACGCGAAAAAGCAACAAAAAAAAAATATGTTCTTGTATGAAACTTGATTGTTTATGAACTGAATATTGGTTGACAGAACTAAATGCGAAGAAATGGCGCCAATGATTTGGTTTGACAGAGCGTATAGTTTCACTTAGCGACACAGAGATGTCATTACCGGTTTCATACGTGGTAAATCTTATTTTCAACGCCATTCCTATTTCCGATATACTACTTACTATAGTGGCAAGAATAAAAGCTTACAGTTTCCTAAATGTCTACCTAGGTGGAAACTTTTCATAGACTCTTTTGAGTCATTCGACGACGGCTTATTGGCTGCCACTCAGTTTATAGCGCAATTTTTAAAGTTTCTTTCCCGAACATTACAATCTTGTGAAACAACTAACAATCTTTTTGCAACTACTACTGAAGTGAGTGATTCATTTGAAATCCGGTCTTACTTAATTGAATGACAGAGTCTTTTTTTGTTTTTTGTGATACACTTACAGTTGTGCAAGTTCGCAAGTTGACTTCAATCTGAAGTGCTTCATATATATAGTATTTGTTTGTTACTAATTTTTTTTTTTTTTGTGATGATTTTGTATGTGAATCACATAAGCTTAGGTTACGGATTTCAGGGTCAAGTTTCATATTCGAATCATATTTGAATCAAACAAATCTTGGCGGAATGCTAAGTCATCATCATCAACAGCTTGATCTTCTTCTTCTGCGTCTTCTTCTGCTACTACTTACTATAAAATCTGGTGAATGGGCTAAAAAGTGCGTGCGCATGCGCGTGTGCGTGTGCGTATGCAAAAACAAAAATGGAATGTGTGCAAATTTTTATACAAATTATGTAATTTCATTCATTGTTGTACTAAAATATGGTAAATATAAAATTTTGGCATTTATTTTTTTTTTATTTATGTACTACTTATATACATACACATACATACTTATGGTATACCTCAAATGGTTAGGCCTTAAATGAGAATTCAGCTACAACACAGGAACAACAGCGAGAACAGAACGAAAACAAGCAACAACGAAAATCAGATTAAAAAATTATAGTAACAACCAAAAATAAATTGGAATTTTCGGCTTTCTGTTTTGGTTTTTGTCCGGTCCGGTCCGGTCCGGTCGTCTTGTATTATATTTCCGGTTGTTGAACCTTAAATGGGTATTATATTTAATACTGATGATCTTGTTGTTATTGTTGGTATTGTTGTTGTTGTTATTGTTCTTGTTGTTGTTGTCATTTGAAACCCACATACTGGAATTACTCTCGCAGCATAAGAAATAAAAAAAAAAAAATTTAAGGAAACGAGAGTTGTTTAATTACTTTGACTGAATTTAGTCGATTTTTAATTGGCAGCAATGTTTTCTGGATTTTTTATATTATATTTTTTTTTTTCAAGACAACAAATTATTTCACGCCGATTTTTGTTTCTACAGTAATATGAGAAACAATAAGTTACATTAAACATCAGACTTGCAAAAATGCAAATCGCCTTTTCTTTTGTGAAATTCGATGCATTTTTTTTTGCAGTGGAGGAGTTCATCAAACCTTGAAAATTATTATTTAAAAAAAAACGAGAACAAATTATTTTGACTGCACTAAACAAGTGTCAGTTTTCTTTTTACACTATGTATTTTACCCAAGAATTCGTGTGCTGCTTCCGTGAGTCAAGCAATTCAGCATCTCCTTCACTTAATTTAAACTTATAAAGGGTTATTTTTTTTGCTACTTGGTTTTTGACGTTTATTTTTCTGACAGTTCATCAGGTGATTCGTGACACGCTCAGTTTGGTTTGCCATTTCATCGTGAATAGACTTTCACCTGAACAACGTTTGCAAATTATTGAAATTTATTATCAAAATTCGTGCTCTGTGAAAAATGTGTTTCGCAAGCTACGTCCATTTTATGCTCGTCATAATCGGCCCACAGAGCAGGCAATTCAGCTCATTGTGACCAAATTTCGCACTAAGTGAAACACTTTGTTAGACATCAATCCACCAATCCAACAAATCGTATCCATAGAGTGCATACCGATGAGAATATTGCTGCTGTATCCGCCAGTGTTGAAGGAGATCGCGATATACCCATCCGGCGCCGATCGCAGCAATTGGGTTTGTGTTATTCAATCACTTGCAAGATTGCAATTTTACGCAAAGATCTCGGATTAATGCCATACCAAATATAGGTGGTGCAAAAACTGAAGCCAGGCGACCTACCACAACGTCGAATTTTCTTTGAATGGGCCTTAGAAAAGCTGGTTGAGGATTCGTTTTTTATCGCAAAATAGTCTTCAGCGACGAGGCTTATTTTTGGCTCAATGGATACGTGAATAAGCAGAATTGCCGTATTTGGAGTGAAGACCAGGCAGAGGCAATTCAGCTGCTTTTAATGCATCCCGAAAAAATCACTGTTTGTTGCGGTTTATGGGCAAGCGGCATCATTGGGCCGTACTTCTTCAAAGACGATGAAGAGAAAGGTACCGGTATCGTTCGATGATAACAGACTTTTTTTTTTACCGAAACGAAAATGCAAGAATTGGACTCGGCCGACATGTGATTCCAACAAGTCGGTGCCATATGCCACTCTGCACGCGTAACCATGCATCAATTGAGAGGCGAATTTGGTGTGCAGTTAATCTCACGTTTTGGTGCAGGCAAAAGATCATGTGATTTGACATTTGACTCCGTTAGACTATTTTTTGTGGGGCTATGTTAAGTCTCTTGCCTATAGGGACAAGCCAAATACGATTGCTGCTGCTTTGGAAGCCAAAATTGAACGCGTCATTGGTGAGATTCCGAGATTCCGGCCGATGTGTGAGAAAGTGTGCCAAAATTAAACCTTCGGAATGGACCACTTGAAGCGTAGCCGCGGGCAACATTTAACATTTAAGTGAAATTATCTTTAAAAAGTAAATAGCAGGAATTGATTTATCGATCCAAATAAAAATTTCATTAATTAATTCAAATCAAAAACAGAGAACTCTTAAAAACCCACCCTGTAGTTTAGCTTAAACTTAGTTGCTTATATTATATCAAACTCAACAAGCAACAAATTTAAATAAATTCCATATAAATTGTGAGCAAAACTACTGCATGATTAATTGACACTAAATCAATTCAGTCCAAACAAACTATAGTAAGTAATAAGAGCTCATGCATTATTCAATAATACACTAACACTGTAACACTGTGCTACACTAAATAATTACCTTGAATGAGATCTATGTAGCTAAAGGGTTTTTCAATCGAGACATATCAATTAAATGGTATTTAAATAAAATACAGAATAATTGCGATAAGAGGCGGAAATTTAATTTAATTCACGTTCGATATTGTTCCTGAGCTCCTCTAACGTTGTTGTTGGCTTGTCGACATAATCCAAGGACTTAGTGTATCGAGATAAAAATAAATACAAAGGCGTTGAACCGCATGAGCGAGAAGGTGCCCATTCGACCGGATCATTTCTCGAGATTACACGACTGCCGAGAAAGAAGAGATTATAAAAAATAAATTGATCCATTGAGAGCAAATGACCAAAAACGAGATTGTAAGAAGATCACCAAATTGAAATATTGAAATATTGAAATTTAGATGGCATTTGCAATAGAATACAAAAGACCATTTCAATAAATATACAGTACTTTTCGCTTAAACCGAACTTCAAGGGACTGGGCAAAACTTACTTTACTTTTGATGGCACAACAGCCCATGGAGGGCCTAGGCCGAGCTTTTTCGCATCCACTCATGTTGTGCGTGTTATATTTGTACATGAATGGAAGGGACCTACAGTTTAAAGCCGAATCCGAACGGCGAAGGAAAAGCTTTTCATAGCAATTTTTACTCTTGTAGGTTTGCCATTGCCTGCCAAGAGGTGGTGCCGTGTAGAAAAATAATTTTTTTTACTTTTTTTTTGATTTTGACTGTGCCGATATTCGAACCCCGGACACTCTGCGTCGCAGTCCAACGCACTACCACTGCGCCACAGTGACCACTGGGCAAAACGGATTGTTTTAAACGAAGTTCGCTTTAAATAAGCGAAAAAAATTTCATAGTTTATTAGAAATAAACGTTCATTTTAAACGGATTCGTTTTAAGCGAAAAGTACTGTAATTAAAATTTGTAATATTTTGACATACTACTGTGGGCAAAGAGTAGTAAGACTTTGTTCATAATTTCACATTTTTTTATTCATTCTTCCAAATCTATTTCGTCCCCTTCAAAGTAATCCCCCCCCCCCCCCCCCCCCCGGCCCCAATACACTTGTGCCAACGTTTTTTCCAATTCTCGAAACAGTTGTTAAAGTCATGTTTTAAAATGGTTTTCACTGATCCTATTCTGATCCGATATTCCAACGATGCCAGTAAGGTCTCTGACTGTTAATCGTCGATTCTCGAGCACCAATTCCTTGATTTTATTGACGTGTTGATCATCAGTTGATGTTGATGGCCGTCCTGGACGTGGTTCGTCGTCAACGCGTTCTCGACCATCTTTGAACAATTTGTACCAATCAAAAACACTTGCTCGCGACATACAATTATCACCGAAGGCCTTTTGCAACATTCTGAACGTTTCGGCACCAGAAATTTGATTGCGCACACAAAATTGAATGGAACTTCTTTGTTGAATAATTTCACTCATTGTGAAAATCGCCGAATGCACTTTTTGTGCAGAAACTTCCGAAAGACAAGCGTATACTAAACACTAATGAATATTTTGATGTGACATTTGGCACAGATGTCACCGACAGTCATACCAACCTTAAAAAATAATATTTTGATGAATGGGTTTCCGCGCGAAATTTAAATTAAAAAGTCTTACTAAATTTTGCCCACAGTAGTACATATGAACACATACATATTAACTAATTATCAATTGGCAACTCTATAAACTACGAATTTATCTACCATATACTCAAAAATAGATACCATAAATTTCTATACCTTCTGCTTGACCCCCAGTAGTTTACTAAAACCTTTCAATTCATTTCACATCCATCGCCCTTCTAAATACTGGGATTTCCTCTATTTTAGGTGCCAATCGCCAAATATCTAAATCAATAAAAAACAAGAACAAACAACCACAACAACTACAACAACAACAACAAAAACGTGTAAGCATTCAGTCAATTACAACAACCGAAGAGCAGAGCGCCGAGATCAATTTAGATTTTGACACCGACATTGCTACAGCAAATTTATGGCACACATAAAAAATTAAATAACAACAACAATAGATAGTAACAAAATTAAAAAAAAAAAAAAATTTATAAAAAAAAACAAATAAAAAAAAAATTCCCAAAAAAAACCGAAGCTCAGCAGATTTTTTTTTTATTTTTATTTATTTGTATCTTTGAGATACTACTTATAAAACGTAAACCTAAATGAAATTTTGTAGATACCTATATACATAAGTATATACATACGAGTATGTACTATGTACTATATGCACATATGTATCCGCTTTGTGCGCTTGTCTGTCGGTTCGTCTGACTTAGTTACTGCACTCAACAACACATAAAACTTATGTCGTTTTTTGTGATTGTTTTTCCTTTCATCTACTTATACTTACTACAACCATTTCAAGTAAACGTCGATTTTTTCTTAATTTTTGCACTCGTAAATCTCGCAGAAATGAAAACGAAACGTAAGTAAAACAACAACAACATCATCAAAACCGGTTACTGAGAATTACCAACAGAAGCAACAACACAGCCGCAAATCTACGATAAAAATCACAACACTGGGAAACAGAAACAAAAGTTGGCGTGTTTTTTTTTTTTTTTGTTTCTGCTTTTAGTTTTTTTGCTACAAACCTGAAATTGTAACAAAATCAATGCAAATGAACCAACTGGTGCAATAAACAGAAAGACGCAGAAAAAAAAAAAGTGGCATGCATACGAGAGTGTGTATGTGCCTGTGCAGCTGCTGCATACATACAATGTACATACGTAAATGTTGCAACAACATACCATACCATACATACAGTGTCGGACAATAAATAAGAACACCTTGCACTAACAAACTTCCATTGATTTTATTTTTTTTTTATCGGTCTGCTTATGGCAAACCATTTTTATAGAGAAGAAAATGGTATGGTATATACTTTGTAAATTTCTAAGTGGCAACACTACATTTAAATATAATTTGGGGATTCCCAAACAAAAAAGTTGAAGCGAAGCATTCGAAGGCGGACAATCAAAATAAGAACAGCAGACGAAAAAATTTATATTTTTTAAAAAGAAAACTTAAATTTGTTTATAATTTGTACTGGTAAGCATTTAAATGGTAGCATTGAGGGTAATTCAACAAATTAAATGTAAACTATTCCGTAATGTCACAGCAAAATGGGTCGAGCAAAGCACTGCAGCAAGGAGGAGCGTGGCGTGATTTGGTGAAAAAACTGCGAAATGAGGGACAAAGCATCCGCCAAATAGCTAAAACTATTAGCAGATCCTCGACATTTGTCTACCAATCTTTATTACCTCAAATATTCCATTGCAAGAGAGGTGGGCCCCGCAAAACTACAAGTGCAGATGACAATCACATAAAAATTTTGGCAGCATGCAATTCATTTAAGGCAGCTGCCGCAATTAGAGAGGAGACAGGGGTTCAAATTTGTGCTCGATCCCTAAGGAGACGTTTGGTGAAAAAAAAACAATGTATGGGAGAACAGCACGAAAAGTACCAATGCTGACACAAAGACATCGAAAGTGTCCCATAGAGTTCGCTGAAGCGCACAGAGAGTGGGATGGTTCAATTCATTCATTCAAAAAATGGCGTAACTTATTATGGACAGACGAAAGCAAGGTGAATCTTGTTGGAAGTGATGGCAAACATTGGGTTAGACGCCCAAAAAAATGCAGAATTGAGCCCAAAATATACTAGGAACTAGGAATTCGTTGAAGCACGGAGGTGGAAGCATCATGGTATGGGGATGCTTCTCTTGGTATGGTGTGGGCCCTCTGTATTGGATAAAAGAACGATGTAGAGATTTCTTTACGTAAACATCCTACAGGAGGTGATGCTTCCTTGTGCTGAATGGGAAATGCCCCTGAAATGGCAAATGCAACAAGATAACAACCCAAAGCACACCTTAATCCTTGCGCGAGATTGGTTTTCCCCATAATGGATTTCCCGTTATGACCTGGCCTGCACACTCCCCTGACCTTAATCCAATCGAGAACTTGTAGAATATTGTCAAAGAGAAGATTGGCAGTACCAGAGCTAAAAACAAAGACGAATTGTGGCAAAGCATTCAAAGAGCGTGGTATTCCATACCCCAGGCTACATGCGCGTCTCTGGGGGAATCAATGCCTAAGTAGAAGGTGTAAGGCGGTTTTAATTAACAAAGGCTATTCCACAAAATATTAGCATTAGTGAGCAATTTGGGTCAATATTTTATAAATTTTTTTTTATTTAATTGCAGTGTTCTCATTTTTCTTTGTCCTTTTGAAATGTGATTTTATGTATAACTTTTAAATTTCTTTTTTTTTACACTGAATTGATTTTGTATTTGTTTTAAGAAAAACTTAAACCTATGGAATAAATGAATAAAAGTAAATACCTTTTAAATTTATCATAAGCCTAGAGAAATATTTTGTTAAGGTATTTGGTTTCAGAACAAGGTGTTCTTACTCGATTGTCCGACACTGTATGTACTTACAGCATACATCAATACAGCCAACAAGAATTGCACAAACAATATGCCCGTAAAAAGTTGCTGCTTTCAACAACGATATTGAAATCGAAATCGAGATCGAAAAACTAATAACAACAACAAAATCCAAAATCGAACAAGTCAGTCGTCTAGAAAACTGAAAGGAAACGCAACTTCAGCTACGTATACATACACATGCGCACATAGGCACATTCATTTGAATGTAGTTACACACAACACACACACACACACACACACACGTGAATGTATTGCAGGCAAGCAGCAACCCTGCAGTGCAATCAACTACATCAAAAGCTAGTTAATTAGCTACATAGCTCAATGAAAACCACAACTAGCTTATTGCTCGACCTCATTTACACGCAACATACTAGCGGTATTCACGATATGGTGTATTCATACATTTATTTATATTTATATACTTATTTAAAAATATATCAATATTAGTGCATTAAAATGTACCATAAATCTTTAAAAGCACAACAAATGGGGGCTCAAATTAATATGTAAGTTAAAAGGGTAATTAATAATCAACATTAGAAAAGGGAAACAAAAAATGGAATAAAAAAAATAGTAAAATAAATATGTTAAGAAATAAAAACTAATATTAGTGGTTCTAGAGTGGTCGCTATTGTTATGAAAAGCTTTTCACTTCGCCCCGTTCGGATTCGGCATTAAACTGTAGGTCCCTTCCATTCATGTACAAATATAACACGCACAACATGAGTGGATGCGAAAAGCGAAAAGCTCGGCCTAGGCCCTCCATGGGCTGTTGTGCCATTAAAAGTAAGTAAAGTAAAGAGTGGTCGCTGTGGCGTAGTGGCAGTGCGTTAGACTGCTACGCAGAGTATCCGGAGTTCGAATCTCGGCACAGGCAAAATCAAAAAGTAGAAAAAATAATTTTTTGGTGGGCACCACCAAGAGGTGGTGCCCTTTTGGCAGGCAATGGCAAACCTACAAGAGTGAAAATTGCTATGAAAAGCTTTTCACTTCGCCGTTCGGATTCGGCATAAAACTGTATGTCCCTTCGCACAACTTAAATGGATGCGAAAAGCTCGGCCTACGTAGGCCCTCCATGGGCTGTTGTGCCATTAAAAGTAAGTACTTAAAAGAGTGAGAAATAAACAATAAACAAGAATTTTAAACTTTGCTATTCCATTTATTATTCTAAAGTCTAAGCGTTCCATGTTCTTATAGCGTTAATGAAAAAGAGTCGCCTGGCAATTAAATATTTAAGACTAGTTGCTTGGTTCTGGAGGATTTTGGAAATTTATATTTTTTGTATTAATATATAATATTTTTCTAAAAAAAAAACTTTTATACAGATTGTATTCTGAATTCGACACATCTTCGAAAAAACAAAATGTTGAAAAAAATAAATTTTCTACACAGCACCACCTCTTGGCAGGCAGCACCACCACCTCTTGACCTACAAAAGTAAAAATTGCCTATGAAAATCTGAAAGCCATTCGGATTTAATATAAAACTGTAGGTCCCCTTCCATGGTCATTTACAAGAATATAACACCCACAACTTGAATGGATACGAAAAGCTCGGCCTAGGCCCTCCTCCACCGGCTATTGTGCCATTAATAGAAGAAGATTGTGGACGTTGTTATTGTGAATTTTTGTATTTGTCATATAATTAAGTTGTATTATTTAGCAAAAGCAAAATATATAAAATACTCTCAAATGCTGTCAAAATCGTGCTCCCTGATCATCACATGTTTGGTTGCATTGAATTCGAAGTGCTGCCATAGCAAAAATCTTAAATCCACACAATTTAATTAAATATTTTTTGTTAAGTCAAGATTAATATATAGTATTTGAAAGAAGAACGCAGAGCTATTTCCCTATATACAACAAAATTTACCCTATTTGCTAAAAATCTTCAAAAGAAATTTATCAGTTATTAAATTATATGGCAGAGTATTACATTTTCGGTGTCAACTGATGGTTTCCATCAATTGTAGCTGTCAATTTTGCATTCAAGGTGTCATACCAATCATTAACAATTTGTATGAAATTAGAGCATTCTAATTTTGCAACTGTTTTCCTTTGCCTTAGCATCTTAGCGAAGCGTGACTAATTTTCTGCCGATCTGCGTTTCTTACATTTAAATGCCTCTCTGTTAACTCCACTCCCTCCACTATGGACCTATTTTGAAGACGATTTGTAGTTCAGCAATTGCTTTAAAGTTTTGATAGAAATAATTACTATTTATGAATATGTATTAATTGTCTATAAAGTAATTGCGTACAAGCTTCAATAGATGCTGAACCCTACTCCCTTTTTTACTTTTGCGTTGTTAAGCAAGATAAATTTTTCAAAGGAACCACGTAGGGATTATAAGCGTCTCCTGGTGTGAGGTTAGTCGGCTTAAAATGTTGAGCACACAAGCGAGATGAGTCTGTAAACTTTGTAAAACATGCACTATTCAACTTCTGACGTTCTTCATTGTCCTTTGGAGCGCGCACAAACATGCTCACATGTTCCGTTAGCAAAAGTGAACTTGCACCAAGAGCACGCACATATTTTTCCCCGGCATATTACAATTTTTCTACAATTACAAACTTTTTCAACTTTTATTCACAAAATTTCAAAATGATTTTTTATATTTGTAACATAATTTTAATACTTTTTGATATTAAGTGAAATGCAACCATGCGCTTTAAATATTTGTTTAACTACAATTTGTCATTAATATTAATTGAATTTTTAGAATTTCATTCATTTAAACAGGAGACCTTAGCGAGCTTAGCATACTTCCTTACTTTACTATACCATTTACCCAGATCGTGAATACCGCTATTGGTTTTTTCCCACGCTGATGTCCTGATGTCCTATCCTCGATAACTTAGAACAATAATTCAGGAAAGTACACTACTACTATGCGTATCTTTGTCATAGATCCCTTATTTAAAAAATCCAATATAAGTAAAAAATATTGTTAAGTATATGAGAATTACAAAACAATAATTTCACTTAATAGAATTATTAAAAGAAGTTCACAAGCAAAAAAGTGTAAGCAGTCCTTGGGATTGACTTATCCTGCATCAGTTTTGAGCTTTACTTTACTTTACTTTTAATGGCACAACAGCCCATGGAGGGCCTAGGCCGAGCTTTTCGCATCCACTCATGTTGTGCGTCTTACATTTGTACATGAATGGAATGGAAGGGACCGACAGTTTAATGCCGAATCCGAACGGCAAAGTGAAAATCTTTTCATAGCAATTTCTACTCTTGTAGGTTTGCCATTGCCTGCCAAGAGGTGGTGGTTGGGCCGTGTAGAAAAATTATTTTTTCTACTTTTTGATTGTGCCTGTGCCGAGATTCGAACCCCGGACACTCTGCGTAGCAGTCCAACGCACTACCACTACGCCACAACGACCACATAGCTACATAGTATCTTAACTAGCTCGTGTTTTGCTAGGTGATATATAATACTTGGTAATTTGTGAGAGTAACTCATTTTTGCACTGCAGGGAAACCACGCCAGAATTAATTCACCACACAATGAACGCTATAAAAAAGTTTGTCGTCATCGTCATCGTCATCGCCGTCGTTGTTTGGCGTTGTGGTGCTAGTGTTGGTGGTGCGTTATGATGTTTGCTTGCTGCTGGTACTGTTGCATGACAACGCGAAATGTTGCTGGCGCTCCTTATACACGGTTGTGACTGCTGCTGGTTCGTTCTGTCATTCTGCTGTTTTTACTTAAATTTTATTTATTTTTTATTTTTTTTTTTTTTGACATTAATAGTACGTCGTATATCTAGAATACATACACACACATACATACGCACCTTATAACAGCGAAACAAGCGAAAATGCTGTTGCGTAGATTTATCCCAGCTTGCATGTATCTACTTATGTATGTAGGTATGTACATAAGCATTTTTGTATCTTCCGAATGTGTTATTATTCACACTTCACTGCAGTGTCGGAAATTGTCAGTAAATCCACACAACTCTGTTATGCTGTATAAATTTAATAACAACAACAACAACAACAACCGCGGCGAAAACAGTGAATTAACAATCTCCTATAAAAGTATTTTTTTATGTTTCAAAGTTGTGAGAGCATAAAAATTACAAAAACGCAAACGCAAATACTGCTGCGTATATCAAAGTTACAACAACAAAAATTCAGTTGACAGTTTCAAACTTTATTGTAATAGCATTTGAAAACATTTCATTGTATGGTAAGAAGGCGAGAGAGAGTGAGAGTGAGAGAGAGAGTGAGAGAGAGAGAGAGAGTGATAGCGGGAGAGTTTCAGAGCGGAGAACGACCGATAGTGCGCAAGAAAGGGTGGTGGAAGTTTTGTTTTATGGTAACCACACTCTTTTATGCATGAATTATTTTTATTTTTATGTTAATGAAGTAACGTTCTTTTTTCTCCACCATGAGAAGATTCACTAAGGACGTTTATTAAATATTCAATATTTTTTATAACAATTTAATAATCACGACCACGATGGTTATATAAATTTATAATTTAAAATTTGACAGGAAGGCACTAAGGGTAATAGCCCCGAGTCAGTTCTGGCGCAAGTACGAGGTGATTTGGGAAAGAATAGTAAACTCGTAGGAGGTTTGGTCACACGCTCATCTACCTTAACACGACATCGTCGTTGAATTTGAGGAGAGTCTCGAATTAATTTTCTTTACTTTATTCCTCACAGAATCTATTTACTGCACTATGGTATAAATTCGGAACCATTTAGCTAACCATTAGTAAAGTTTAAATATGGTATAGCTCCGATTAAGCATTTCATGTTCTTCATTTTTCTCTTCTTCACATCTCATTTTCTTTTTAATTGCGTATTTCAGGCTTAAACTATTTAATAGGATAAAGACAAACACAAATACACAACTGCAATAGCATAATCTCATTAGCAAGTAGCAGCTAGCAAGCAAGCAGACTATTCACCATGGATATTAAAGCTGCTTCTAGCCAATGTCCAACAACACCAACAGTCAGCAACAACAATGTACATTTGTATGTACATACATATTTACAACCACGTTGTAAGCAGAAGAAACACAAAAACAAAAAAATAGAAAAATAAAATCCTGTTCTGCCACTTTTTTCACTTTCAAAGCATGAAATTGCCTGCCTGACAGACAAAAGACGCGAAGGAGAGGAAATGCAATCGGTAAAAAAAAAGAAAATAATAATTTAAAGTAGTTAATGTAAATAGATACACAAATAATATTGTTTTCGCTATAGCAGCAGCAGTGGCAGCCACTGCAACAACAATCCTATCCTAGTTTAATTTCCACATCTTCAACTATGTATCTGCAACAAGAGCTTCCAGCAACAGCAGTAGTAGCAGCAGCAGCAGCAGCCTATTGCCATATAAAAAGTTGTGTTGGCCTATTCGTCCCAATGACTATTTGCAGTTGTGCCTTTGCCTCTGCCTCTGCCTCTGCCTTTGCCTCTTTATCAATGTATGGCTGTTTGTGCCTGTTTGTTTGGGTGTGTGGGTTTCCATTGCAGGCGAAGCCAGTTCTGTACGATGCCAACTTGCAACTTTTCATTTTATTTCATTGCAATTCCATTTCAGTTTTCCTAGTTTTCTTGCGAAGCCCACATTTATACTGGTTCATTGCTTACTTGGAAACCCGAAAAACATACCTAGTACATACAGACATACATAAATATACTCGTATCGAAATACGTACTCGTAGCTGCCATAGAGTCAACTTTAACTATTTCAAGTTTGCCATTGCTACTACACATTGCTACTCGTATCTCGTCATCACCGTTGCCGTCATTGTTGTTGTCTGTCTATCAATTTGCAATTATGTGAAAGTGAAATAATGCTGCTGCTGCTGCTGCTGCTGCTATTGCTGTAAATTGGCTTAACTTTTTCTGTTTTGTTAACGTTAAGTGCGAACAAGTCGAAATGGCTTCAATAAGTGATTAGCTCAATTATTCGATAAATAACGTGTTTTCTTATATTCTCAATAGAAATCGAAAACGGATTTTACAAACATACGAGTGAGTACCTTTCGATTTACTTAATCTAACGAGTTTTACTATATACTCTCTCTCTATCTCCCTCTACTTCTAGTTTCAGTTCCCCTTTCATCTCTTTTAACGTCCTACTACTTCGCGGTGAAGGCTTTCGTATAAAATAGAAGTAGCTACAAGCCCAATTGTCTTCTTCTATAGACAAAAACCCTGTCTTCAGTGTTGCTTTGTTCATAATTTTAAGTAGAAATAAACTGAAAGAAGGGTGAGATAAAAGTTATAGAAAGATTTGAAGAATTTATCTTGTAATATATTTTAGAATTTTTTTTTAGGCTTTGCGACAGATAAAAAGTGTCTACTTAAAAGGAAAAAAAAAAAGAAAAAGAACTTGGTTTCTATGTAGAAAGACTTGAAGAAATCGGTTGCTAGCTAAGCGGATCAATTTATCACCATACAGGCGAAAAAATTCCTTCGTAGAGGGCGCTTCTCTTCGAGCAAGGTGAATTTCCATATACATTACGTATTAGGTGGAGTATTAGGCAATTCGCTTCTCTTCCTTTTTTGTGGTGAATTATATCCGATTGTAAAACCAATGCTTACGCTTGATTTTTTGTTTTCTTTTCCTCAGCTGACATTCACTGAGTGTCGCCATTATGGCCGCAACAACAAAGATGCATTGTTATTGTTTTTTCTTTTTTTGTTGAATTGTTGCACTGCTGCTTTACCTTCTATAAAATATCACCATTTCAGCATTATTCATATCAACTATATACAAATGAAATGTTCAAGAAAAATGTCGCAACTTCATAAATAATATCATATACATACATATATTTGCATATATATGTACATAAATTTAAGGAAAATTTAAATGTTTCCCTGCTGCAGGTAGGCAGGCAAGCAGGCACTTGATTATTTTTATATAATGTTTGTTTTATTTTTAATTAATAAACCATCCAAAGGATTATCAGGAGCGCTGTTCGTTTTTTAAAGTTAATTAACCTTGTTTTTCTACAGTTCTTCTACTGGACTGAGTACGTCGAGGAAGATGAAGCAAAACGCAAAAGCGTTAATTAAAATGTTTTAAATTATGTAAATCAGCTTTTATTTATTTACTTTCTGTCACGCTGTGTGTCTTCGTGTTCTTTGTAGCCAAACACACAATTTATAATTTGAAATTTTGCACTAAATTATGTAAATTCACACGATTTTTCTTTGCATTTTGTTCGTTCCATTTGCTAAATATATACACAGATAATATATACATATATATATAATAATAATAAATAATGAATATTTATAATTAGAAATTAGAAAATTTTTATTACAAAATGCAACGCGAAAAACGTGAATGTTTTGCAAATAAAATTGTTGCATTTTATGACGCTGCGGCCATGACCGCCTGCGCCTGCGGTGCCAGTACGTTGTTCGATTAGAAATTGTAAATTACCAATATTGCAAAATAGCATTAATATTTTCATTTAATGAAGGCATAAATGGTAGGTGAAAAATTGGCATAATAGAGTCAGTTCTAAAAATTACAATCAAGCATCGGCACCGTAGTAATAATAAGCAGGCCGCAATGCTGGGGCCGGCCACATCATCGCGGCGATGCTTGATAATGCAAGCGACGATCAGTGTCTCGTTAGGCCGTCGTAATGTTCACATTTTGCTCGAACACCAAGAAATTGTTGTTGAAATGAACACCGAGAGCACGCCGAGCATTCAGGGTGGCAATGAGCAAAAATATTTTTACAAAAATGGACTAAAAAAATATTTCAAATGTCGCGAAAATAATTGTTTCGATTTGCCGAAAAGGCTGCAAATGTTTTTATGGTTACAAAACTGGATATTATTTTCATTATAAAACTATGAAAAGTTTTCATAAATCATATAACGTTATTCTCACGATGTGATGGAAATTGTCGTGCATCATTGCAAATTATTAACTTCATTCATCTTGAGATGGAAACTGTTCAAAATCTGTACATACACCATTTAGTATTGCCATTGTACCCAGAAAATAGTATTAAAAAACTATTAAACAGCAACTCTGCAACGAACTCAATGTAACCACCAGACCGAGTACGAGAGAAAAATGTGAAGTATTTTCCGAACAGGTCGCTGTGGCGTAGTGGTAATGCGTTGAACTGCTACGCAGAGTGTCCGGGGTTCAAATCTCGGCACAGGCAAAATAAAAAATAATAAAAAGTAAAAAAAAAAAAGTGTTTCTACACGGCACCACCCGGCAGACAATGGAAAACCTACAAGAGTAAAAATTGCTATGAAAAGTTTTTCACTTCGCCGTTCGGATTCGGCATTAAACTGTAGGTTCCTTCCATTCATGTACAAATAATATAACACGCACCATATGAGTGGATGCGAAAAGTTCGGCCTAGGCCCTCCATGGGCTGTTGTGCCATTAAAAGTAAAAGTAAATTCTCCGAACAGCGAACTCCAACATAATCATAGCCTTACGTAGTTCTAAAGCTAATAAATATAAGATATAAACTCTCTCTCTCTCTCTCTCTTTATAGTATTAAACTCACGCTTTGCGTATTTACTGCACTCTCTCTTTATAGTATAGTATTTACTGTACTGATTAAGATTTTCACACACACCCAAACACTTCTCAAAGTCATTGCCATTTCTTTTCACATTAATTTTACACCTACACTGGCGGTCACGAAAACCGCACCACTGGCAACACTTTTATAATATGTTTACTTAATTTTTCTTGCTACGATAAAGGGGATTTCCCAGTTTAAATTATTCCAAATGTGTTGACAATAGAAATCAGTTATTCTAGTGTTGTTTAACGCAGAAGGGTTTTCTTTTGTGAAATAAGTGCTGTAATGAGTGCAAAATATAAGCAGCTGACACATGACAAAAAAGTCGCTGTACTTACATTAGTGGACCAAAGACTTTCCTACCGGAAAATTTCTGAAAAATCGGGTTGCTCACATTCGACAATTGAACGTTTAAAAAAAAAAAAGAATACTATGGAGTCCCTGGAGAGGAAACAAGTATCTAGTTCTAAACGTGCAACCAGTAACAGACTTGATAGCCTTATAAAAAATATTAGCACAAAGGATCGGATCGATTTAAAAGTGCAGTAACTATTCGGGTCTACCTAGAAATCTATCTTTTTACTTTACTTTACTTTTAATGGCACAACAGCCCATGGAGGGCCTAGGCCGAGTTTTTCGCATGCACTCATGTTGTGCGTGTTATATTTGTACATGAATGGAAGGGACCTACAGTTTAGTGCCGAATCCGAACGGCGAAGTGAAAAGCTTTTCATAGGCAATTTTTACCATTGCCTGCCAAGAGGTGGTGCCGTGTAGAAAAATTATTTCTTCTACTTTTTTTGATTTTGCCTGTGCCGAGATTCGAACCCCGGACACTCTGCGTAGCAGTCCAACGCACTACCACTACGCCACAGCTAGAAATCTATCATTGCGTAAATATTAGTGTTGAAACTGTACGCAGGAGACTGCGAGAAGCTGGTTTATATTTAAGGCGTCCTGCAAAAAAGCCATTGTTGACTGAAAATATGAGAAAAGGGCATCTAGCTTGGGCTAAAAACTATAACAACTGGACACTGGAGCAGTGGCGAATGAAGTGGCGATGAAAGCAAATTTTAATCTGCTATGTGCCGATAATTTGCCGTACGTGTGCCGTTCCAATGGTGAATTTTCCAGGACGATTCTGCGCCTTGCCACCGTGCAAAATCGGTAAATTTTGCAAGCAATCTTTTGTTTGATACTTTATGAATTTTAAATAATTGAAAACAGAACATTTAAAAATGAAATCCATTTTTTGACAACTTGAAGAAATATTCATGGACATTCACGCCTGACTTTTTTATTTTTTTATGAATACATTCAACACACAGGGTGTACCCCTATGAATGCAGAGCATTGTGTTGAGAGCATTGGCGGGGAAACTCGCCCGATTTGAATCCTATCGAGCAATTATGCCATATTATGAAACGCAAAGTAGCTGACCAGAAGCCCGAAAATAAAAAAAATTTATTTTAGCATTAAATAAAGTATGGTATGAAGTTATTACCAAAGATAACCTACAAATTTTGGTTGATTCGATGCCGTCAAGGACAATGGCTGTCATACGGGCTAAAGGAGGAGGAACATCCTACTGATATTTTGTTTTTTGTTAGTTCTTGAAAACCACTTTAAAGACTAATAGATATTGTTTAGTTTCGAATATTATAAAAATAAATTACATTTTCTTAAAAATTTCGATTTTTCTTGTATTTAAGTTTTTGTCAAAAATAATACGTTTTTGAGCTTCAGTAATATTTTTCAGTTCTTACACTTTACATAATTTTAAAATCATAATAATATTGAAAAAAAAATAAATATTCTCCAACATAAAAATCATTATTTTCATGTTATTTTGAGGTGGTGCGGTTTACGTGACCACCAGTGTACTATATCTATCATTAAATCAAGTTCTATTATCAAATTACAAATTAATTGAAATCTACCCTTCTCCTTAGTTTCACACTCATTAGTTTCAGTACAAAGGAAACAAAGAAAAAATTCTCCATTTTATTGCTTAACTATACAAACAAATCGGACTACTCATCCTAACGCTAGTTTCAAAATATAATTCTCTGACCGTTATGTGTTGAGTAGTAATAAGAGAATTAAAATGAATAGGAGTATATAGTACAGGGTGAAATATCTGTCTCAATAATACCTTTCACTGAAAATATTAGAAGTGATATATCATATATATTAAGTATTTTTCAAACTTCCGTTTTTTTTGTTGATTTTTTTTGTTGTTGAGTTATGAAAATGTATTTTTAATTGTCAGGCAAGAACCGCTAGTTTTGAAATTCTTCTGCCTTATAATCAATTGACTATCATCTATTCACTCTTTTCGTCTCTTCCTTTTTCTGACATTTCGTTAAGGTACTGCCAGATATACATTTTAATACAAATACTACATACTAATTGTAAGGCATTGCCTACATAGCATTTCATGCTCGACGACATTTATACATTACAGAAGAATTATTGCCATGGTAATTCTCGGTTACCTTTTCTAATTTCAGTAACTTACTTATATGGATTATTGAAAGACGAAGATTTACCACCAAGATCACTGATGAGGGACCATTGGGTGGTTCGGAAACGATTGTCTGATCAGCCTGTTCTCTATCAATTGTTGTTATTCTCTCTATGGCAAACCTAACGTTCCATAAAGCCTGTTTTTTAATACATTAAGAAAATGATGAAAGTTTCTTATATGTTTCAACTAAGTACATACAAATATTTACTCTCAGCTCGACTCGACTGGACTCAACTTGACTCGACTCGACTCGACTCGACTCGACTCGACTCTATAGTTAACATTAACTACCTACGAGTATAAACTGTGTGTATTTCATGTGATTCCATTTCTGAGTGCAATCTTCTTACATGTTGCTGCTGCTGTTACTAAATGTAATTGCCATAATTTAAAGCCGGTTTTATTTTTATTATGAGTATGTATGTATTCATGCATGTGCGGTTATAAATTTCGTAATATTCCCACCAAAGCACATGTGTCTTCGTCTTCCTAAGACGACAGCATTAGTTCCTTCAACTGTCACTCAAGCTGTCATTCATGCATTCCCAATCATACACTGGATACGCTGACGTGTTGAACGAAAAGATTGATGATATATTTATGATATTTACATAAATAAAATTTTATTATTAATATATGTACATTTTTTTAATAACTACAACCTACCTACATATGCATAAATATTTTAAACATTTCAATTCTGATATAAATTTTAATTTACCCTACCCTATTTACCCTATCCATATGTATGTATGTATGTATGTATGTAGGCTAAGAAAAGAATTTTTCATTTTATTTACTCATTTGTTATACTGTATTCGTTTGTTTATTTTGCCATATGTTGAAATATTTATAAAATGGAACAATGGATTTTGTTGATATCATATCATATAAACTAGAATGGATTTTGTTGGTATCATATTTCGAGAAATACGTATTATTATGGTTTTCGACAGAAAGTTTAATATGCGGTCCAATCTCCCGCATTGTCTATAATTGCATCTTTGGCGACAACTGGCAGCTAGAATTTCAGCATATTCCACGGAAAGAGACCTCCATCCACGTACTTTTGAGCAATCGAATAAAATGTTTTGATGATTTTATTTTCTTTTCGGATATCTTAGCTTTTATTAGAGCCTACACATTCTCTATGGGATTTGCATCTGGTGGCTGCGAGGGTCAATCCAAAGTTGTAATATTGTGATCCTCTTTCCACTTAGTGCATAGTTTACTTCTGTGTTTCGGGTTGTTATCTTCTTGTAATATCCAATCGATGTTATTTCTCCCACATAATAATTCAGCTGACTTTAATAGACAATCTTTATAAAGGGTGTTTTGTTTTTTTAGAAGTATGGTTTTCAATCTGGCAATACTTTTTTCGGAGTTGGTCTTTTTGACAGCTGTCACTTGATTTATGCTCAGTTTGGTTTGCCATTTCATAATGAATAGACTTACTCCTGAACAACGTTTGCAAATCGTTCGGTGAATGGGCCGAAAACGATATTGCCACCGATCCCGATTTTCACAAGAAAATTCTGTTCAGTGATGAAGTTCACTTTTGGTTGAATACGTACGTTAATAAACCAAAATTGTCGCATTTGCAGTAATCATAATCCACTAGCCATTGTTGAGACGTCGTTACATCCTCAAAAAGTCACTGTTTGGTGTGCTCTATGGGCAGAGGGAATAATTGGTCCATATTTCTTCAAAGATGAAGCCGGTCATAATGTTACAGTCAATTGGGAAACGATATAGAGACATGATTAATGACTTCTTCGTGCCTGAATTGTGAATTGGAGGATGTTGATGTGGATGACCTTTGGTTCCAACAAGACGGCGCTACATGGCATACAGCCAACGAAACAGTCAATTTATTGAAGGAAACTTTTGGTGAGCGCATTATCTCGCGTCGTGGGCCTGTGTCGTGGCCTCCAAGATCGTGCGATTTAACACCGCTGGACTAGTTTTTGTGGGGTCATGTGAAGTCGCTTCTCTACGCAGATAAGGCCGAGACGATTGACGCCTCCATGGAAGAGAATATTCGGCGCGTTATGACGGACATACGGCCCCAAATTGCTGCAAAAAGTGCTCGAAAATTAGGACTTTCGGCTGGAATTTATTCGAACCAGCCGCGGCGGCCACTTGCCCAAAATCGTTTTTAAAACATAATGACAAATCCTTATCTTTATAATAAAGCTAAATTCTTGGCCATAACATTAAATTATATGCGTTTTATTTCTTCTTGAACACCACACTTCTAAAAAAAAAACACCCGTTACAACTTCAGCATTCTAACGGCATTTAAATTTTCCGTGCAGCACTTAAGAAAGCCAAATCCTTGGGCAGAGAAGCATCCATAGACATGAACCTTCTGTGAATGTTTTACACTTCGTTGAATAAATTTTTCGCCATTTCTCAACCAAACATGTTTAATTGGATTAAACAACGCAAAAGTGGATTCATCTGTAAATATTACTTTGGTCCAATCTCGATCGATGTTTGTGTAAGCCCTCTGAAGACACTTTTCAACATGCTTTTGTGAAAGCAATGGTTTTGACAAAGTACTGCTACGTTTTATGCCTGATTGCTGAAGTCTGTCGCGAATCGTGTTTAAGGATACAATTTTGTTTGCTTCCCTTAAACTTATCATTGCATTTTTTTCAAAATGCCCAACGATGACTTTATCCTGCCGCGTGGAGGTGGTAGGCTTACGGCCTCTTCCTGGTTCGTCGTCAACGTTTCCTGTTTTCCTGTAGTTTTAAGATATTTTTTGCAGTTCTTTTAACTGACCATTTAGGCTCTTTAGGATGCTTTGTTAAAAAGATTGCTTCGAAATGTTTCTTGAACTGCACACTCAATTTGTTTACACGTGTTACATGTGGAAAGTACAAACAGAACTAAATTAAAAAGTATGCGTCGACAACTGCAAAAATATGTACATATTTATGTAAAATAGCACACTTCGATTTTTGTTTTGAAAGTTAGCTGAGTAAGAGAGTAACGTCTTTTGTTCAACAGACTGTATTATGTACACCCTGCTCAAATTCATAGTTACACTGAAAGACTTTTTGTTCGAATTGGGGTTTGCACCCATTATCGCGCAATTAAACGTAAAATTAAGTGTTTCTTTTTTTTAATTAACGCAATATGGCGATGCTACTTATTGCTGGTAAAGTAAAACGTGTGATTTCCCTAATTATTGTGAATTGTTGCTTTGCATGAAAAAGTCAAAATCTGATTGCTCATTGTAATAGTTACACCTACAAGTTCACTAAAGTTTTTTTTAAAGAAGCTTTTTTTACAGTTCTTAATTTAACAGCGGTAAATATTGCTTTAATTAATTTAAAAATAGTAAAATTTGATTAAATAATTTATAATTTAGATGTGTCGTAAGTCACATTGCGCTAATGAAGAAGCCCGGTTAGTTTCGAACCTAAGAAAAGAAAGAAAATCACTTCGTGATATGGGCCGGTTGATAAGGAGAACCCATAATTTCGCTAGAAATGCACTAGAAACGAAAACCCCATAACGAGTCTTGAGGAAAGCCCAAAAACTAACGCAAATCTCGATCGTCACATTGTGACTATCTGTAAAAAGGACCCATTTCAGTTTTCCAAGGTAATAGCAGCCGAAATTGGAAACGTGGTTAAACGTGGTGAGTTAACCTACCAGGACAAATAGCCAAAAAAGTTCGTTGGATGCGAAAAAACAATTTGAGCATGAGGTTAACAGGGTCTGAGGGTGACAAAAAGTGGAGAAATATTTTATGAAACGAAAATTAAACTGTTCAGAAACGATTCAAAAAGGAATGTCCGCCATCCAAAAGGCAAAGAATTTCACGTTCGTTTCACGGTAAAAAAAACCGTGAAACATGGAGGTGGAAATATTATGGGTTGGGGATGCTTTTCTTGGTATGGAGTCGGTCCAAACTACTAACCATATGACAGCAGCCGAATACAAGGCCATTGTGAAACATACAATGCTACCCTATGCGGAGGAAAACATGCCTTTACGTTGGCTCTATCAGCAGTGGCCGCGGTTTCAGCTTAGGTGCGAAGTTCAATCATAAACTCTGACCATCACTGAATACGGAGAAGTGGCATCCATAACGACCCAAAGCATACCGCTAAGTTGTTAAAAAAAAATACTTTGAAGACCATAATGTTAATGTTTTAGAGTGGCCAAGTCAATCTTTACTTACTTTACTTTTAATGGCACAACAGCCCATGGAGGGCCTAGGCCGAGCTTTTTCGCATCCACTCATGTTGTACGTGTTATATTTGCACATGAATGGAAGGGACCTACAGTTTAATGCCGAATCCGAACGGCGAAATGAAAAGCTTTTCATGGCCAAGTCAATCCCCGGATCTAAATCCAATAGAAAACCTGTGGGGAAACTTAAAAAAGAAATTGGCGAAAAAAGTATTCTCTACTAAAGAACTATTATGGAAGTATATCCTGAAAATATGGTATGGGTATATACCCAGAGACCCCTGCCGGGATTTGATAAATAGTATGCCAAGGAGAGTAGCGAAGGTAATTCAAAATGTATGTGGATACTACTGTGGGCAAAAAGTAGTAAGACTTTTTAATTTAAATTTCGCGCGGAAACCCATTCATCAAAATATTATTTTTTTTAAGGTTGGTATGACTGTCGGTGACATCTGTGCCAAATGTCACATCAAAATAATCATTAGTGTTTAGTATACGCTTGTCTTTCTGAAGTTTCTGCACAAAAAGTGCATTCGGCGATTTTCACAATGAGTGAAATTATTCAACAAAGAAGTTCCATTCAATTTTGTGTGCGGAATCAAATTTCTGGTGCCGAAACGTTCAGAATTTTGCAAAAGGCCTTCGGTGATAATTGTATGTCGCGAGCAAGTGGTTTTGATTGGTACAAATTGTTCAAAGATGGTCGAGAACGCGTTGACGACGAACCACGTCCAGGACGGCCATCAACATCAACTGATGATCAACTGATGATCAACACGTCAATAAAATCAAGGAATTGGTGCTCGAGAATCGAGAATCGACGATTAACAGTCAGAGACCTTACTGGCATCGTTGGAATATCAGAAGGATCAGTGAAAGCCATTTTAAAACATCATTTGGGCCTAAGAAGAGTGAATGCACGATTGGTTCCAAAATCACTGCATTGGTTTTACGAGACCATTTTGCCAACAATTCGACTGATATCGTTCCGCAACCACCATACCACCCTATTCGCCTGACTTAGCACCGTGTGACTTTTGGCTAATTTCTAAACTCAAAAAACCGCTTCGTGGACACCGTTACACCGTTTTGAGTCAATTGAAGACATTAAACATGAATCGCTAAGCGCATTGAAGGCTATTCCGGAAATTGACTTTAACAACTGTTTCGAGAATTGGAAAAAACGTTGGCACAAGTGTATTGGTGCCGGGGGGGATTACTTTGAAAGGGACGACATAGATTTGGAAGAATGAATAAAAAAATTTGAAATTATGAACAAAGTCTTACTAACTTTTGCCCACAGTAGTACACAGGATATTAGTTAAATAATTCAAAATATCCTATCATTTTTTATTAGCACTTTTAATTATTGGTTTTTTTTTTTGTTTTTTTTTAATTCTACAAGTGTAACTACTATTTTTTTGAGCTGTCGAAGCGCCTTAAAATGTTTATTGATCTCAGATTTATTGTTATATTTTATCTAGTAATGATGTTCATTTTTCTTTTTTTATTTATTTATATTCACTGAATTTTTTTATATTAAAATATTGATTAAGACCATTATTTGTTATTTTAAAGTTTAAAGTTTGCTGTGTACCTATTATTTTGAGCAGGGGTGTATTTATGTTTTTTTTTTTTTTTTTTTGATTTTCCGTATGACTTTATGGTATTTATTTATGTTTTGTACCCTTTGTCTTTGGCAACCGAGGCAAAACTGCTTAGATGCAGTTAATAAATGCAAGAAATATGAAATATACGAAGTACGGATAGAGTTGTTTGACCAACTATGTAGATCATAGCCGTTAGTGTAGGGCATAGCACACACACACACACACACACACACACATACACAGTATGTATTTACGTCACAGTTTTCATAGTCAAACAACCTCAGATGAACGCTGGTGGCAACAACAGTTGCCCCCGTAATAATTGCCAAAGCAATAGCAGTTAAGCCAATTGAATGGTTTTTTTTTTCCTTTATACACACACACACACACACACACACACACACACACACACACACATACACACACACACACACACATACACTTGTGTTTATGACACATTGTGAGTTGAGTTCAGTTGAGAAATTAGTTTTATGTTCTTCTAACTGTGCTGCACCTGCAATACTCTTCAACTTATTTACCATAAAGCTGAAGACACTCGAATGATGCTTCCGCTACTTGTCTTGCTCCTGTGTTGTCAGCTTTTGCTGTGTGCTTGTATTGTTGATGAGTACCGTTAAGATGGCATGTGAAAAGGTCTTAAGTTAGGTCTTCATCTTTGGCTGATATCTTAAGTGCTTTTACTGTTGAATTATTAACGTTGAAATGTCTGAAATTTAACTGCTAGCGAATAATTTCTCATTTGAAAATTAAAGCATAAACAAATTTTATGGCATTTTTAAATTATCTTGTAAACATAATAACAATATGTAAACAATTAATTATGTATGTATGTAATTAAAAAAAAAAAAAACTAAAAACCTTTTACCTAATAATTTTTTTTGGGTGTAAAATTTAAAAATTTCTTTGATCTAGTTATCTTTGAAAAATTTGTCAGTTATTATTTTTAATGACAAACATGTTGATTTACTGTGAGTTTGAACAAAATGAGTGAAGAAAAAGAAGTACGTCTTAAAATTATTAAAAATTTTCTAAAAAATCCAAATTGGTCCTACAAAAAATTGGCCAAAGAATTGAAGGTCTACCGTCAAACTGTCTCCAATATTATTAAACAGTTTCAGGAATTTGAGAATTCGACCATAGATAGGAAATCTGGTTCGGGATGAAAACAAGGACCACATGATATTGGGAACGCCAAGAAAATAGAAAGCATAGTGAAAAGATCTCCAAACACATCTGATAGAAAAGCTGCCCGGTTAGCCCAGTGTTCTGACTATTTGGTGCGAAAAGTTAAAGCCAATGCAGGTTTGAAATCATACTAAGTCCAAAAAGTTCCAGACAGGAATGCTGCAAGAAATTAAGACACCAAAAGTAGGCCTCGGAAATTAAAAGCGAATTTCATGCAAAAATATTCATGTTGCATAATGGACGACGAAACGTATTTACTGGCAGATTTTAAGCAGCTTCCGGGTCAAAATTTTTATGTTGCTGATGCTCGAGAAAATGCCGAAGATCAATTTAGAATCCGAAAGCAGACAAAATTTCCTAAAAAATTCCTGGTAAGGCAAGCTATATGCAGTTGCGGCAAAAGAAGCAAATCATTTGTTACAGTGGGCTCTATAAATACCGAAATATACATCAAAGAATGTTTGAAAAAAAGGCTTCTTCCTTTCATACGAGAGCACAATGTGTCCACATATTTTTGGCCCGATTTGGCATCATGTCACACGGCAAGAAAGCTCTGGAGTTTTAACATAGTTTTTGTACCAAGAGAGGCCAATCCTCCAAATTGTCCGGAGCTAAGACCAGTGGAGAGATATTGGGCTCTTGTGAGAAGAAACTTCAAGAGCACAAAAAAGGTGTCCCAAAGGTGTCTGAAACAACTAGCAAATCTCTAATGGAAGACTTACCAAAAAAGGTCCACGAGTTCATAAATAGTGGTTAGAACCATAAAAGTTATATTTTTCTGTAATTTGTAAAATATTATCAATTAAATAAAAAAAAATCAACCGTTTAAGAATTATTGAGTTTTATATATGTTAAGATTTTTTCGATCTCAATCCTTATATAAATGTTAATTTTAATTAATTTTAATTAACTTTTTCCTTACCATGAATATATAATTTAAAATCAATATATTGAGTTCCGTTTCTCAGTTTTTTTTTTGTCAATTTAAAATGTGTTAATGTTGGAACCCTATCAATTTATTATAACGGGTGGTTTTTTTTTAGAAATGTGGTTTTCAAGAAGAAATAAAACGCATATAATTTAATGTTATGGCCAAGAATTTAGCTTTATTATAAAGATAAGGATTTGCCATTATGTTTTAAAAACGATTTCGGGGAAGTGGCCGCCGCGGCTGGTTCGAATAAATTCCAGCAAAGTGCATTTTATTTTATTTCTAGTCTAACTTCATATCTGTGTGATTGCATTCCGTCTCTCATTCTCCCTCCTTCTTCCTCTCACCTATATATCTTTCTTCCTTCCCTTCAACAGAATGCTCTGCCACCGTGAGTGTTGAATGTATCAATAAAAAAATATCAATACATACATAAGTAAAGCTCTTGAGTTCTTAAAAGGTTTCTTTTCATTATAATAACATATTTGACAGGAGCGCGTGAATTCCTTCTTGTTTATTATATGTATATATGGTACACGTCAAACTTATGATTGTGTTTATGACAACGGAGTTATTTAGAAAAAAAAGCCTGTCATACATGACATGACATAACTAAGTTAAGTCATAAGATGTCTCCACACGATTTTTTTATGACAACCCAATAGTTTTTTTTTTGTTTTTTTTTTTTAAGCACACAAATACACTTACTAATATTGGTGCAAAAATTAAAATATTTTATAATTATTGCTGTTTCAATATAAATTTTACATCAAAATTTACTAGAAATATGTAAATTAACTTTACTTTTAATGGCACAACAGCCCATGGAGGGCCTAGGCCGAGCTTTTCGCATCCACTCATGTTGTGCGTGTTATATTTGCACATGAATGGAAGGGACCTACAGTTTAATGCGGAATCCGAACGGCGAAGTGAAAAGCTTTTTATAGGCAATTTTTACTCTTGTAGGTTTGCCATTGCCTACCAAGAGGTGGTGCCGTGTAGAAACATTTTTTCTAGCTTTTTTTTTTTGATTTTGACTGTGCCGAGATTCGAACTCTGCGTAGCACTCCAACGCATTACCACTACGCCACAGCAATCACCTGAATGTAAATATTATTCAAAAAAAAAAAAAACAAAAAAAAATTCGTAGAGTTTTCAATGCCTTCTGGTAAATTTTTAATTTGTTCAAACTTATCACTAAAAATTTCAACTAGATATATTGCTGTAAGTCGGAACACTGGACCCGGAACTTAAAATCTAGACAATGCAAACGAAATCCCGTATGTCTGGCAACCCTAATTAGAATAGAACTAATCTTTATCGCAATGTTTTTGTAATGAGTATCTGTGTCACTTAGCCTCAGTTAGTGGAAGCGAACTGGTTGGCAGCCTGGGCCATTTTTGTGTAAAATTAATATGGAAATAGGGTGGAAAAGTAAGGGGATAGGGGCTAAATAGTCACGATGATATTATCGGTAACATAATGATGATTTTTCCCGCTGGGATATTAAGAGGATTTATTACTCTTTTTTTTGCTGTTGTTGTTGGTAAATTGAATGGAAAGAGACTGTAAACTCTCTCTACACTTGAAAGCAAATACAAATAAACTCAGTATTTCCCCACGATTTTATTAGTATTTTTTTTTTTTTTTATTGGACGGATTTTCATTATACATACATACATACATACATACATGCATATATAGCGAAAAGTATAAGACGAAAAGTAAATAAATACTCTATGATATTTGAGTATCTGCTGTCGTCGTCATAACGTTCAATTATAAATACTTACGAATAAAAATAATAAATTCAAAGTAAATGATTATAAAATGCACCCAGACACATATTGCAAGATTCTCCTCATTTTAACATAATCTTGCACTTTATCATTTATTCTTTACAATGCAAAAAAACAACAACAACAAAAAAACCCGTATGCACATTTTTACAATAAACTTGTTATACATTCATAGTTTTTTCACAAATTGAGAAGTTAAAAGACCGTAAATTCCAACCCGTTCAATGCAAACTACATACTATAAAACACACGAGGAATTGTAATAAAATAGAAAAATACAAAAAGATAATATGATAATATGTAATATTAATAAATACAGATATATAGCAATGAAACTGACATGACAGAATAATATTTCCATAGTGAAATTGCAACTGTTCGTACTATTTATATTCATTCGCCCCGGTAGAACTTCAAGTCACAATACTGTTTATTTTCTCGCTAGTACTTCGATTGCATGCAATGAATGGTTTCTGTTTCAATATAAAAGCAAGTATCATATGTAGGTACGGGTATGTGCAGGAGAGAAAAACGTTTGGTTTTTTTCTGCTTCTTAAATGATTTTATATTGCTTTTATTTTCATTTTCAAAATGAAATGCATTCATTGCAATCAATTGCTATGAGTTTCATGTGTGTGTGTGTGTGTGTGTGTGCATTTCTATATGAATGTTATGTAAATATTTTTGCTTTATTTCAGAGAAAGAAACGCCAATAAATTGTTTTGTTTAAATATTTATTTTGAAGTTTACTTAATAAGTATGTATGTATGTATGTATGTATGAAACTCATAAATGGGAATTCAAAGCAGCAAATACTCTCATACACACATAACACTCTCCTTTCAGTGAGAGAGGGCGGCGAGAGAGAGGCAGAAAGAGAGGTTCGTTCAGACGGGGAGAGTGATGTGTTAACCGTAATGTGAGCTTACCTACTACTTACTTCCTTCCTTCGATGACTCTGGTCGTTGTTGTTTTCTCATTTTTTTGGATTGAAAGTTAAGCTCTCTTGCTTTTCATACCTATACATACATACGTTACCATATATTGTAGTTTTTGTTGCTGCTTTTCGACGAAATGATGACACGTAACGCGTAGTAACTGTAGCACACACACACACACACATAAAACTGTAGCAGCAGATGCATAAATACAAAGTACAAAGTTATATGTCATTGTTCTCGTCATCGTTGTCGTTGTTGTTGTCGTCATCGTTGTCGTTGCCTTTGTCGTTACGGTTTCCGGTGATGAAGAGTATTGATTTTGTGAGGCCTTTTCGCTTGTCATATACTTATACTTACATAGCTAGTAATAATGTATTAATATCGCTTCGAAGAAAAATAAGTTCATTTAAATAAGTTTAGTTTTTAAGTTTTATCTTGATGAGGCACATACGTATGTATGTGTGACAAAGCCGCCAAATATTTACTTTGAATAAAGTCAATAAGAGATAAAGCATTGAAGTGAGTTGCTTTGAAGGCTTTTTCCTGCTTATCTCTGACTTTTTACCTACCGTATCTGCATTTTTAAATTAATTAAAATCGTTAAGGCAAAAGAAAGATCGCATGATCGAATAATAATTGTATCGTTTAGTTTATGGATAAGATCACGAAACTATTTGCAATACTCGTACACTGCACATGCAACCATTTGCAAGTAAACGTGGTTGCATATAAAGGGTGTTTCTTCTAAAAGTTTGGTTTTCAATCTGGCAATACTTTTTTCGGAGTTGGTCTTTTTGACAGATGTCACTTGATTTATGTTCAGATGGGTTTGCCATTTCATCATGAATAGACTTAAGCCTGAACAACGTTTGCAAAAAATATTGAAATTTATTATCAAAATTCAATCCGTTTTTTATCGCAAAATTGTCTTCCGCGACCAAGCTCATTTTTGGCTCAATGGATACGTTAATAAGCCGAATTGCCGTATTTGGAGTGAAGACCAGCCAGAGGCAATTCAGCAGCTACCAATGCATCTCGAAAAATGCACTTTTTGGTGAGGTTTAAGGGCGGGCGGCATCATTGGGCCATATTTCTTCAAAGACGATGAAGGCCGCAACGTTTTGATCAATGGAGAAAGGTACCGTTCGATTATAACACTTTTTTTTGCCGAAAATGCAAGAATTGAACTCGGCCGACATGTGGTTCCAATAGGACGATGCCACATGCCACACTGCACGCGAAACCATGCATCAATTGAGAGGCGAATTTGGTGAATTGGCTTCCAAGATCGTGTGATTTGACCCTGTTAGACTATTTTTTGTGGGTCTATGTTAAGTCTCTTGTCTTTAGGGACAAACCAAACACGATTGCTGCTGCTTTGGCAGCCAACATTGAACGCGTCATTTGTGAGATTCCGAGATTACGGGCGAAATGTGTGAAAAATGTGCCAAAATTAGACCATCAGAATGGACCACTTGAAGCGAAGCTGCGGGCGGCAACATTTAAGTGAAATTATCTTTAAAAAGTACATGGCAGGAATTGATTTATCGATCCAAATAAAAATTTCATTCACTTTTGTGAAATTTCTGTGTTTTTTTTTCATTTTCAAAAACTAAACTCTTATAAAAATCACCCTTTACTATATTTTTGTTTTTTGTTGCTATATTTAGAAATACATATGTTAATTGAATATTTCGAAAGTGCATTTCATTGCTGCATGCTGAAGTCACATTGTCTGAATGATTTGCATTTGCTTTAGTTAATCCAGACAGTTACAGTTAGTAGTAGAAGACTGTCATAAAACCAAAAAAAAAAAATCAATTTAAGTATACAGAAGTAACCGTTATTTGGTAATTTCTCTTGTCTAAAAAAAAATCATATCTATATGTTAGGAACTCTTTACATGAGATGATTATTTATCCTTACCAATTGCATGGAGTCATATTGACAAATTGAAAAGTTTAAATGCGTTTCTCTAAAAATTTTTTATTTTTTGAGTTATGACAGCCTGCCAGCAAACGAACGATATATATTTGGAGCATTCACGCTTTCAATGAAATTAGTAAAATTTTGGGTATAAGTATATTGACACTACATATTTAGATTTAATATCCACGTTTAATCAGAAAAGTCATGAATTCAATTCAGCAAGCAACAAGAAGATTGCCAATGCGATCCTATCTGCCTGCCGCCGTTACATCCTGTGTCTGTCTACTGTTATTTATTTCAAATTAGAGATTTTTATAAAATCAACATACAAATTATTTAAAATCCATGGAAAAAAAATATTAAAATCACCATTGAATTTATTTTTACATATTAGATTTATTGACTTATTGACGCATTTGAGTGGTGGCGATGTTGCTGATGCTGCAGTTGCTGTTATAGCACATTGCCAACCCTAAATTAATAATTTGCTATAATAATTTTAATATACTTATTTCAAAATCTCCTGCTAATTCAATGAGCAATGAATGAGAAAATTTGAAAGTTTAGCATAGAAATTCAATGAATGCAAATGTCAAATTGCACTCAAGCTGACACCACAACAGACGCCAATAACGCAATGCAACTTAAGTTGGTGTAATCTGATTGCCTGGCTGCAACAGTGCCTGGCCTGACTGCACCGCAGGCAGCAATCAAAATTTTACGTAGGAAGCCAAAATTTGCAAGCTGCTTAAATAATTTAAGTAGGTAAGTATGTGTATAGTATATGTTATTTGAGAGAGTGTGGCATGTGAAAGGTGGGGCAACAACGGCAGCAGCAACAGCAGCAGCCGCAGCTAGGCACGCTGGCAGGCAGGCAGCATAACTTTGAATCGATTGGAAATTTCATGAATTTTCAATTTTTAGAATTGGACTAGAACTAATTGCATTCTACTCGCTAACAGCAGCAACAGCCAACAGCAGAAGCAGCAGCAACAGCAGCAGCAGCAGCATTTCATCCATTTTGCAATCCCAAAACGAGCAAGGAAGCGAGGAGAAGAAATGGCGACAAATATATTTGAATAAGCAGCAGATTTTTGAAGTGATTATGTATGACAGCAAGTGTGTGCAGTGCCAGTGGCAGTGGCAGTGGCAGTGGCTGTGGCTGGCAGAGGAGTGAAATCTGTAGGGTCATAATAATCTTTGATTTTTCTCATACGTTTTTCAATGACCGCTCTCCTCCATGAACGCCTTCGATCCGCCCCTGTCAATGATGTGTGCATAGTGTACATGTAGTTAAAATGAACTAATCAATTTTATTGCTTCGATTTATTAAAATTTAATGTCTTTTGGAAAATATACATTAAAAATTTGTCAACATTTTACGAAAATGGCCTTTTCATAAATTGAGCACACAAATACAAAAATGAATCAATGCCTCATTGCCTCATTGCAAATGAATTTTCAATATATTGATTGAATTGAAAATTATAAAAATAGTTTAGCAAATATTTAACATATTTAGAAATATCTAGGGCTTGAATTTTGCACGAGTGATTTGAGTTTTTAGATTGGAAGGACTTGTGTTGAATCTTGCATAACTTATGGATTTTATTCTGGCCCTCCTGAGCCGAGTGAGGAAGTGCAAGGAAAGAGAGCCATAGTTATCAACTAGACGAATAGAATTCGGTTGTGAAATTAGAAACAGCCCACAGAGGGTCTAGGCCGAGCTTATCGCAGATATAATTCATTGAAATATTTTTTCAGAATGTACGTTTTCGCTAAGGACGATTCTTCAAAATAGGATTTGGATACGCTGAAACGCTTAATTCTGTGAGGTTTGATGAAAATATGTGTGAACTAAAAAATTAAAGGAGTTAGGGCAAGTGGCGTCGCAAGCAGATCAATTTAAAAAAAAAAAAAAAACTATGGACAAGTTACCCACAGCGGATCAGGAGTGGTCGCTGTGGTGTAGTGGTAGTGCGTTGGACTGTTAAGCAGAGTGTCCGGGGTTCGAATCTCGGCACAGGCAAAATCAAAAAGTAGAAAAAAATAATTCTTCTACACGGCACCGCCTCTTGGCTGCCATTGCCTGCATTACCCACAAGAGTAAAAATTACCTATGAAAACTTTTCACTTCGCCGTTCGGATTCGGCATTAAACTGTAGGTCGCTTATATTCCATTCATGTACCAATACAACACGCACAACATGAGTGGATGCGAAAAGCGAAAAGCTCGGCCTAGGCCCTCGGCCCTCCATGGGCTGTTGTGCCATTAAAAGTAAAGTAAGTAAATGATCAGGAGTCACCCCAGCAGGGTAAAAATATAAGAAAGATCCCCATTAATTTTCAACGGTCAACTAACCTCCCCTTCATCTCAGACCCTTGAAGGTTTCGAGACTCCGGCTGAAATGTGTGGAAAAATTGGACCTTCAGAATGAACCACTTGAAGCGTAGCCGCGGGAAACATTTAAGTGAAATTATCTTTAAAAAGTAAATGGCAGGAATTGATTTAACGATCTGCATTTGTAAAACTACTGTGTTTTGTTTGAATTTCCAAAAACCAAGCTCTTAAAAAATCACCCTTTATAACGATATTATTAGTAAAACAGTTCAATATTTTGGTTTAGTTACACGAATGAAAATCCATCATTCCCATATCGCAGAAAGCCGATGGAGAATGGAATCAACTTGTGATAATGCTAGACAATTATGGCTTTTGTCTAATCAAAAATGCACGAAAGCACTCCTCATAAACTTGTGCCAGATCCACATTAGTAGGGGTAATTTCCATTCTTAGTAGGCACTATCTCATTGGCAATCACGCTAAGAGACTAAGCCTCTCCTACAATGACTCGTACAGAAGCTGCAGAATTGATGAGGGGAAGGAATGGAAGAATACCTCATCTTCTCTGCAATTGTCTTGCTCTAGCAACACGCCGACCCAAAACTCTGGCAGCACTTTTCTTTGAGAGATTAGTTAACAAAACTGATTTACTTCGATATCACAGGTGGATCAGGCAACTGGCAGTTCGGGTTGCCGTGTGTTCTTCTCGAACAGCCCAAACAACCTAAC
This sequence comes from Palloptera scutellata, assembly GCA_958295655.1. Classification (NCBI taxonomy): domain Eukaryota; kingdom Metazoa; phylum Arthropoda; class Insecta; order Diptera; family Pallopteridae; genus Palloptera; species Palloptera scutellata. Next base: position 69,777,249 of record OY282450.1, read on the forward strand.
CTAGTTACAAGTTGCTACGTAATTCATAATTCATGGAAATAGTTAATTAAATAAACGTGGAAAGTTTTTGCAACTTAGCTTGTGCGTAAAATTTAAATCGTATAATATAAAATAAAATTAAATATTTGTATTCTGGGCTTTTTTTCTGAAATCTGCCTATCAATTTAGTTCAACGCAAATATTTTCTTACTGCTACTATTCAAGGTAGAAACACTTGAATTGTGAACTTTGATATACTTACTCTGATTTCTTTTTTAAGATAGAAATATTGAGATATTTTGGTACGTGTGCGTCTAGTGGCTGCTCTAAAACCAAACAATTCATTGCTCACATCGCTATCATAGGCATAGAGTATCTCATGTTATTTCCCCCTACTGACAACTAATGACTGATGGTTGGCGACTGAACAAAACCGGTCACTTGAGTGGTTATAAAAATGTTGAAAATTTATAATAAAAAAAATATAAAAAACAGTGTGTGTATGAAACTGAAACACCACATGGCACGCTTAAAAATATAGAAGAAAATCAAAAAATGATGATAAAAAGTACATAAGTGTACAGAGAAAAAATGCCAAACCGCACATTTACCCACATAGAAAAATATGAAATAAATAGAAGAAAAAACAAATAAATATTATGTGTAACTAAGTACAAATATATCAAGAAAATAGAAAATAAGTACATAAATAAATATGAAAGAAATTCAAGACAAAAGAAATATATAAAGGGTGATTTTTACAAGAGTTTTGTTTTTGAAAATGAAAAAACTAACACAGAAATTTTACAAAAGTGAATGAAATTTTTATTTGGATCGATAAATTAATTCCTGCCATTTACTTTTTAAAGATAATTTCATTTAAATGTTGCCCGCGGCTACGCTTCAAGTGGTCCATTCTGAAGGTCCTATTTTGGCACACTTTTCACAAATTTCGGCGGGAATCTCTCCAATGACGCAATGACGCGTTCAATGTTGGCTGCCAAAGCAGCAGCAATCGTGTTTGGCTTGTCCCTATAGACAAGAGACTTAACATAGACCCACAAAAAATAGTCTAACGGGTTGAAATCACACAATCTTGGTGGCCAGTTGACTACACCAAAACGTGAGATTAACTGCTCACCAAATTCGCCTCTCAATTGATGCATAGTTTCGCGTGCAGTGTGGCATGTGGCACCGACCTGTTGGAATCACATACCGACCGAGTCGAATTCTTGCATTTGCGTTTCGCCAAAAAAAAAAGTCTGTTTTCATCGAACGGTACCTTTCCCCATTGACCATAACGTTGTGGCCTTCATCGTCTTCAAAGAAGTACGGCCTAATGATGCCGCCGGCCGATAAACCGCACTAAAAAGTTCATTTTTCGGAATGCATTGGTAGCTGCTGAATTGCCTCTGGCTGGTCTTCACTCCAAATCCGACAATTCTGCTTATTCACGTATCCATTGAGCCAAAAATGAGCCTCGTCGCTAAATGGACGTAGCTTGCGAAACACTTTTTTCACAGAGCACGAATTTTGATAATAAATTTCAATAATTTGCAAACATTGTTCAGGCGTAAGTCTATTCATTATGAAATGGCAAACCAAACTGAGCATAAATCAAGTGACAGCTGTCAAAAAGACCAACTTCGAAAAAAGTATTGCCAGGTTGTACTCCACATTTCTAGAAAAAACACCCTTTATAAAAATATATAAATGAAAATACACTTAAGTATCGGCACACACACACACAAACACACGAACACACACACACGTTCATATGTATACAAATCTAAAAGAAAAAAAAAACGCTACAAATGTAGCAGAAAATTGAAATGGAATTGTGACAAACAATTCCATTTAATTGATGCCAAGTCCAAAGCTAAATTATTGTTATTGTTATTATTATTATTATTTTTCTGTATCTACTCTGTTCTATTGTGAATTGTATATGTATACTGCATTCAATTTATTATTGTTATTATTACTAAAAATATTTCATTGATATCGAGGAGAAGCAGCGACATACATCCGACGAGCACTACCTTTTGCGGGCAGATACAAACGCAGACTCACACACACACATACACACACGCACACACACACATATGCACACATACAGCCATACTCGTTCAAGGGCGAATCCAAAAATAATGCTAACGCTTCGTGCTATTGACAGCTAAAGGTCAATGGAACGAAGAAACCAACCAGGGTATTAGAGGCCCTACCTAACAGTTGACGGCAACGAAGTAGGCCGGCAAAAAACAGAGACAAATGAGCAGTAATGCTCTAGACGGCCTGCCGACGAAATACTTAACGGTAGTTCCAGGAGTATCAATCGTACGGACATGGGGAGTCTTTAGCGGGTGGAAGTCTCGCACTGACTAGGCTTTGAATACTGTTTTTCTCGAATAAAAACAAACAAAAAAAAACTAGGTCGGCTCCAGTATTTCCCAAAGGAGGTGAACCCAACCATTTTTGGAGTACCTACAATTGAAAATCTTGCGATTTCAAAAGTTCAAAATAAGTAGTGTAATAAGATTGTTTCATAAAAGTTTTAGGTTAGTTTTTTTCTTTTTTTTTAAGGACGTACTTAAAAAGAGTCTCTTTTGCAATTTCAACATTCAGATTCAAAAGCATCAGTTGATAACGAGATTATGTATTTAAAAATGGTTAAAATCTGCTTTTCAATAATCTCTTCTATTCCAAAATCCATCGTAACAGTTTTACGAATTCTTAGCTGCATTTACAAATCCAAATTGATTTTATTCTGGAGTCCAATTGGAATCATTTTAAACGTTCCCCAGTTAAAAACGTATCGGACTTTCATTTGAAGCTGTTTTGATTCTAGTATATTATTTTCTTAGAAATTCGTCAGCGGCGGAATCTGGAATATATAAGTATATTGTGTTTATCACTTAAAAACGAAGTGTTCACAATTGATGGCGTAATTTGTACTAAATAACATCTGGCAATACTGTAACCACTTTCATGTGTTAGCTGCGTTACATAACTTTTCTTTGGCTATGTATCAATTTGCCAAAGTGTAAACGACATAACCTTTTTGCGATACAAAAACATCAGCATACTTGCCAAAAAAAACAGCATTACCGGGAAGTTTTGCTTTCCGTCTTTAATTCGAAAAAAGTGCTGCTGAAAGTCATCGTTTGCTGTTGGAAGTTTACGGTGAATATACTCAATCGATATAAAACATGCGAATTCTGATTTCAATGCTTTAACAGTGAAGATTATGACACACAGAGACATGAAATCCCCAGGCCAAGTGAAAAAGTTCGAAGTTGAATAATTGGAGATGTTAATCGAAGAAGAATTGTGCCAAATGCAAGAGGAGCTAGCAATATTATTGGGAGTTACTTTAAGCGCCTAAAATCATTCAAAAAGAAGGAAAATGGATGCTACAAGACTTGAAGTCGAAATACGTCGAAAGGCGATTATGCATGTCTGAAATGCTGCTTTACTTTACTTACTTACTTTTAATGGCACAACAGCCCATGGAGGGCCTAGGCCGAGCTTTTCGCTTTTCGCATCCACTCATGTTGTGCGTGTTATTTTTGTACATGAATGGAAGGGACCTACAGTTTAATGCCGAATCCGAACGGCGAAGTGAAAAGCTTTTCATAGGCAATTTTTACTCTTGTAGGTTCGCCATTGCCTGCCAAGTGTGGTGGTGCAATGTAGAAAAATAATTTTTTTTTTACTTTTTGATTTTGCCTGTGCCGAAATGCTGCTTTAACGCTATAAAAAATAAGTGGTTTTTGCATCGAATTATTACTGCCGACGAAAAACGGATTCATTGCGACTAGTTGAAGCACAAGAAGTCGTATGTGAAGCTTGGCCATCAAAGCCGAAGTAGAATATTCATAGTGCTATCAACATATAGTTGAGAGTATCTATGGTAAGACCCTTTTTTAAGAAGGGTGTCATCTGTCATGAGCTGGTAAAACCTGGTGAAACTATTGCGGGATAGCTGCATCGAAACCAATTGATTCGTTTGAAGAGAGAAATGGCCAAAAAACGACCAGAATATGCGACTATTTGAAAAATAGTGGATGAGAAGTTTTGACTCAACGGCCGTACTCACCAGACCTTGCTCCGACTGACTATCACTTATTTCGATCGATGCAGAATGACCTAACTGGAAGACGCTTTACTTCAGCTGAAAGTATCAAAAGTTGGATTGATACGATAAATTGCCTGAAAGATGACAAAATGGCATAGCTTCCGATGGGCACTACTTTGATGGGCATTATTCATTCGATTTTTTTACTAAAATAAACGGCACCCCTCTTGGCGGGCAATGGCAAACCGACAATTCATGTACAAATACAACGTACATTAAAAATATATACAAAAAATAAGGTACGAGTAATTTGTTAATTACAGAATACCTCAAATGAAAATCGTTGAATTAAATGTTTTCGAAGGGTTGCATTTTTGAGGAGTTGAGCTGTGTTGTGCAAAAAATGAGTAAGAATTGTAATTTGGGAGCTGTCAGGGGTGTGCAGCCGGGCCCCACTGGCCTCCTCCCTTGTATCCGCCTTTACACACATACATACGTACATACATACATACATATATACATATGTATGTAGAAGAGTTTATTTCTTACCATAGATACGCATCAATTGTCGATTGACAACATCCATTTCACAGTATTTTTGTCAATCGTTCAAATAGTAAAAATCACACACATTTTTCTACTCTCAGCATTTTTCTAGGTCTACATACTGACGTAAATATGTATGTAAGGTATGTACTATATATCAAAAATTATATGTACATGAAAAAAAAGAAGCAGCAGAATAAGAGTAAATGCAAAAAGAAACGAGTGAATAAATGATAAATTGCCACAATGAAATCAATTGATTGCCTTTCTTGTATCATTGCTCAATTTGTTGTTGTATAGTTTTTTTTTTCTATTTGTATTTGACGGCAGTCAAAAACATCAAAAACAGATATGGAATTTATCTGAATACTTGCAGCTACCGTTGGCCGTAATTGAATTCTAATTTAGAAATATGTATATGACACACACACACACACACATACGTACAGGGTGCGCCCACTTTTATGTCTGTATGTAAACATTGAATAATTTTAAGATTTATCAACCGATTGTCTTGAGTAAACATGTTTTGAAATCTCAATTCATTATAATTTTAACCATGAATCCGTCGACGCCGGACACTGAACCTGATTTTTGAAAGGAAATTTTGATGACCGACTCTTCACTCTCTCTGGCGCCGTTCACAAGCAAAATTGCCGCATTTGGGGAATGGAGACTCCACACGAGATCTATGAAGCACAATTGCATGACCATGGACGTGTAGTGTAGAAAATATGGCGACATTGACTGGCCATCCAGATTTCCCGATTTGACCCCCGGTCTTCTGTTTGTCGGGTTACTTGAAAAACAAAGGGTACGCCAGCAAGCCTCAGACCATTGACGAGCTGCTGCTCAAGGCTAACATTCGTGCCGAAATAATCGCTATACCGCCCGCGGGCACAATTTGCTTTAGTCAATAATGGCGGCCACTTGATTGATGTCGTATTCAAAAACTAGTCCAAATAAATTGTAAAGGACCAAATTAAATGAAAATACCTCATATATGGAAACCGGTTGTTGTTTTTCTTAAGTTATTCAATATTCACATACTGACATAAAAGAGGGCGCACCCTGTACAGACTAGGCATATGTATGTATGTACTCATATATGCCTGATTCTGAATAATTGAAAACGGAAACTACACAATTATTTCTTATCATATTTTTCTACATTTCTTTTTTTCGAATTCAAAGAAATGAAAACTTGCCGTTTTTATACACACACTCAAGCGCGGTCAAGGGCGTATGCATTCACACTCTTTTCTACTTAGTGGGGACATAAATACTGTTACAACATTGAACACACCCATTCCAATAGTAGAATTGAACATACCCTGTTATCACCACATGGTTTATGAAAGCTAACCTCTATAGCGTTAGTCTGTGACGGGAATTCAAAATTGTGTCATCTTTCACCATGGAGTGGTCAGAACCTGATTTTTGAAAGGAAATTTTGTTGAGCGACTCTTCACTCTCTCTGGCGCATGAGTCGCATGAGAACCGTATCGCTGTTATAGCAATTTTTAAGTGTGAAATGAAAAAATGCGATATTTTCAAAACGCTCCGCTCACTCGGGATTAGTCGCATGTTCTTCTACCGATGCACTGGAGATTTCACAGACCTCCACCGGTCGGGCCATCCACGAACAGTTCGCACGCCGCAAGTCATCAAAGCTGTCAAATCAAGAATTCAGCGAAATTCGCTCGGAAAACAGAAAATCATGGCCCATGAGATGAATGTCACGCAAAAGTCCATGAGTCGAATTATTTGTTGACTGGAGCTTTGGAAAAAAAAGGGTAGAAAAATCCAAACATCTTTTGGAAAAGCACGCTGATAACTTTCACAGAAAAAACTTGTTTACGGATGATGAAGTTTTTACCGTGCAGGAAAAATTTAACAAGCAAAATGATAAGCACGGTCATCTAAGGAAGCATCTGAACTGATCCAACGGTTCGAAAAGGGTTATCACCCAGCTTCAGTCATGGTTTGGTGGGTTGTCTTTTACGATGGGGTCACTGACTTGCATTTCTGAGAATAAGTAGGCAAAACTTCGGCCAAAGTTTACCAAGAAACCGTTTTGGAAGATGTTGTGAAGCCACCATTCCCTGTTCCAAAATCACCCTTGCACTTTTTTCCAGCAGGATTCTGCGCCAGCCCATAAGGCTAAGACGACCCAGACAAACAATTTCCCAGCTTTCATTTGCTCTGAAGAATGGTCGTCTGGCAGCAGTGATCTGAACCCACTGGATTACAAATTATGGACTGTTTTAGACTACATGGTTTGCCGCAAAAGATACGCCAACATTGATTCTCTGAAGACTGCTTTGATTCGTGCTGTCAGCACTTTTCCAATGTACGAGATGCGTGCGGCTACTGATGATTGGCCACTGCGACTTAAGGCGTGCGTGAAGGCCAAAGGCGGGCATTTCGATTAAGTAATTGCTTTTGGTATATACAATATATGGTATTTTAAAAAATTGGATCAAACAAAATTATTATTTTTAATTTTATAACATCAAATGTGTGTAACAGTATTTATGTCCCTACTAAGTGCAAATGTATGTACTCGTTCATACCCTCGTAGATTCATAACGAAAAGGTTTGTAATCACATGTGGTAGCCAGGTGAAGGTATAAAGTGTCCAGGGTCCACTGTAGTCTCTAAAAAATATATGAAGACCTGCGCGGTTATAATATCTACATCAAGTTTCTTATTTTGTCTAAATGGATTTTACATTTTAAATGGAAAATAATTAAATTTACTATTTTCTGTTGTTTTCCCAAGCTACATACCTTCCAAAAAACCATGTGACCTTTGTGTAAGGTGAAACCTAATCATTTCAAGTTCTGTTAAAGCAGTTTTAAAGCCAGCATATGTTGAAATATTATACAGTGATTACTTTTAGGTAAAGTTTTTAAATGTATTTTTGTTGAATTTTCAAAGTTGCTGTACATAAAAAAAGGGAAAGATGTTGAAAATGGGTTAATGTTTTCCATACTGCCTGAAGTAAGTAAATTCGGCAAGCTGGCAATAAACGTGCGTCCGTCATCTTTTCCTTTGACTAGTAGGCAAAACTCTTCCATATATGGTATGCTAGGCAATGCCATGCGCGTTCCATTTAAATAAAAATTGTGTATAAATGACAGCTCAATTCTGGTAAAAGTCTTAAAAAATTTTGAAAGAACTATTTTGTCAGTTTTGATGTCAGCAAATTTTTGTAACCCCAAATCTACTTCTAACCTGACATCAAAAAGCTTTCTGAACACTTTCTTAAAGCTTATTTGTTTTGACAGTTGTGAATAGTTGGCAATGCTGGGAACATGGCCACTAGGCCGAAACTAGTGGACTAGTTGCGGGCAAAGCTGGCTCGGCTACTGCAGTTAACTCATTTTAACACAAAAGGCACTTAACACATCTTTGCGCTAACCATCGTTATTGCGATTACATATAACTGTAACGAGTTTACAATGAATTGGCATATCTACTTGTGATGTGTACACCTTCTCTGAAGGTGTTAGAAGAGACATTGCTGGACGATGCATTTTCCACTGTACCAAGGTAATCACTATCTGCTAAAATGTATTGTTCATCTGGTTGGGGTGCATCAATGTCTGCCAGCATATTGTACAAAATAATGCAAGCATACGTAAGTATAAGTAGAGCTACATACACGTATGCTTGTCGAAAGATGTAGCAGAGAACACGATCTTTGGGCAGGCATCGGAAACGCACACCAAATGCCTTTTTAATTAGGTTCCGTGCTTTCGCATGGAGCATATTAAACTTTTCCTCCTTGCGTGTAGACACCTCACCGAATGGAGCAAGAAGCTGTGGCTCTAAGGGGAAGGAACCCTTTGTCTCCTAGCAGCCGACTGTCCACGATTGGTGTATGGTCTCTAACTAGCGTTGCTCGAGCAGAATCGTGGCAAGATCCCGGATATTTTACTTTAACTGATATAAATTTCAATCGGTGGTCACAAATCTATCTGTTGAATCAGTAAGATAATATACATAGGACTATTAAAATGAATAGGCACATGTGGATTTGAGAATGATGCAAACTTACGGCTTCTACATTTATGGTAAAAGTCTTAAAAAATTTTGAAAGAACTATTTTGTCAGTTTTGATGTCAGCACATTTTTGTAACCCCAAATCTACTTCTAACCTGACATCAAAAAGCTTTCTCAACACTTTCTTAAAGGTTATTTGTTTTGACAGTTGTGAATGGTTGGCAATGCTGGAAATTTAAAAATTTCGGCGCATGATCACATGGCCACAGGAAAGTGGATAGGTATTATCTTTTGAAGAAGGGGAATGCATAGCAATAATAAAATTTATTTATTTATAGTTAAAATAACATTATTGAACCAAGTATGTATGACCCTTTTTTTGGACTTATTCGCTCACATATTTCGCGAATATGGTAGAGCGAGAAACTGATGATTGATAGCTCATTGGTGCTACAAAATTATTGCCTTAGCACTGCTGATACGACCCATTCGCTAGAAAATGCAGAACGCTGAGCAGCTCGACTTCAAAGGAAAGAGTTGTCTTCTGACTATCGAACATTTTTAATTCATTGATGAACCTGAGATTACAGTGGTAAAAGAGGTGAAAATTGCAAAAAGTAATTATTATAGGGACAAGTATAGTTCAGTTGTGAATAGTAAGCAGAAATGGCGTGAGATACGCAATAAAGGGCTTTGTAGAAAATCATTCGACTCTTGTGATAACGTAGACGTTGAGGATTTAAACAAAAAATTTTTTGATATACCTATGCCTTCTGTCAATCAAAACGTTTACCAGACTATTGAAAGTTCTTTTAATGCCAACTCTAGCTTCAGCTTCAATTGTGTTTCTCAGGCTGATGTACTGCAAAGTGTATTATCAATAAAATCGAACGCTCTAGGGTATGATGACACTAGTCCTATTTTTCTGAAAATTTTGCTTCCGAAGATTCTCCCATATCTAACTCACATTTTTAATACTGTGCTCACAAAGTCAATTTACCCGATAGAATGGAAGAAAGCTAAAATAATACCAGTACCAAAATCTCATAATGAGTACCGCCCAATAGCTATACTCCCATTTATATCCAAAGCGTTAGAATCGTTACTTAGTCAACAAATTAACACACATTTGAGTAAAAATAGTTATATAACTGAAAGGCAATCAGGCTTTAGGGCCAAACATAGTTGTATTACTGCTCTAGTTGATGTAATTGAAGACTTACGTTCTAGCATAGATGACAATAAAGTTGGGTTCTTAGTTCTGTTGGACCACCACCAAGGCTTTCGATACAGTCGACCATAATATTTTGGAGACAAAACTAATTAAATTATTTAACTTCTCGCCATCTGCGACGAATCTTATTGCGTCATATCTTTCCAATAGGTCACAAGCTGTCTTCGCCAATAACTGTTCATCAGTCTTTCTTCCCATTATAAGAGGTGTTCCTCAAGGTTCTGTCTTGGGTCCCCTTTTTTTTTCTATGTACATAAATGACCTACCTAGTGTTTTGAAAAACTGTTAGATCCATATGTACGCAGATGATGTCCAGTTGTACGTCAACTGTAAGCGTGAGAACCTCTATGACTGCATCAACAATCTGAATAATGTTCTTGAAAACATTGGTAATTAGGCAATAAAAAACGGCTTAAGCCTTAATCCAGCAAAGTCAAAATGCTTGGTAATTGCGAAGAAAATCATTGACATTTCCACTGCCCCTAACCTTTCATTAAACGGAAGCAATATTGAATACGTAGACTCTGCAAAAAATCTAGGGGTAACCTTCAACAGAACTCTAACTTCGAATAACCACATAAGTAACACGGTTGGGAAAGTCTACAGCATGCTTCGTGTTCTTTGGACGACGCAGTACTTTACTCCTCTTCATATACGAATGCTACTTGCTAAAGCATATCTCACACCAACAATGCTATATGGCTGCGAAATATTTGCAAATTGTGATAGTCTAAGTAAAAATAAATTAAATATTCTTTTCAATAACATTGTTCGTTATGTGTTTGGACTAAAAAGAAGAGATCATGTTTCCCAGTACTTATGCTAAAAGAATCCATGGCTTAACCTTTGATAACTTACTGAACTATCGAACGCTTTTATTGTTGCATAAAATTATATGTAATGCAGAACTCAGTTATTGGTTTTCGAGATTAAACTTTTCTATATACAATCGAACTAGTATGATTAACTGTTTACATGTTTCTTTTTTAACGTCTGAAAGGCACGGGTCTGAGGTACACTCTGTTCGTCTTTGGAATGCACTTCCTAATAGTTTAAGATCTGGTAATAAGATCTGCAATTCAAAAATAAACTAGCTTTATTCCTTTCTTCGCTGTAATAGGAAATAATGAAATATATCATGTTATTACATTTTTTACGAATAGATGAATAGATGTTTAATGTTTAATTTTAAAGTAAAGTTTAAATTTGTATGTCATGCAATATATATTATAAGTCGTTTTTAATCTTGTTTACGCTACATGCTGCCGGTACTGCTAATAAGGTTTTAAACTTTGTTGTGCCGGTTTTCGAAAAAATAATAAATAAATAAATAAATAAAATAAATAAACCTCAGACAAAGATTTTTCGATAATCGGAAATGATCCTTACAAAATTATACAAGGCGACTAGAATTTAGCTGTTTTTTTTTAATTAGAGGTGGAAGATAGAATCAATACCAATACCTCTCTTCTTCAACTAAATATTTTACCTTGTCCTTTTAAAATTTGTATCACTCATAAGTTTCGATAATGTTTTCCTCTTCAAAAAAAGTTTCATTGAAAAATAGTAAATGATATAGAAAATGTCAAAGATTAAAGAATTATTGCCCAAGCAATAACAATAAGAGAAAAGAATACAGAATTTAATTTTATATTCATTCGGGAGGAATATGGTATGTACATATGGTACTTGAATATTTAGCTTGCTCAAATGTTGCTGTTTCCACTTAAGCCAGCACTTTCGACACAGCCACACACACACACTACCTTGGGACAACCGTAGCGTCAATAACATTTCTTTGTGGCTTTCAGAGGAGAATGGAAATATTATTATTACTTATTATTATTATTTTGTGGCATTGTTGACATTGAGTACATTTCACTAGTGTGTGTTTGTTTCTATTTTGAACGGATGGCATTAAAAATTTCTGCCAAAAATACTAATGTGAACTTATAAATAAATTGTATTTGCTTTCTCATTGATAATCTCCTGAGTCGGTAGGAATGTATAGAGATAGAATTAAAAAAAAAATAAAATTTGACATAATTGCCAAGCTGCGGCACTACTGCCTCAATTACCTGCATACACACACACACACACACACACACACACGCACACACCCACTCACACATCTCGAAATTGACTGCATTGCCACTAGTCAGCAGCAGCGGCAGTGGGAGCCAGCAATAGTGCGGATTTCACGCTTTGATTGTAAAGCGATTTTTAAATAATTTACATTTGCAACGCTGCTGCAGCAACACAGTGGAAAGGGGAAGCATAAATTGTGAAAAAAATGGCAAAAAATATTTTACAACAATTTTTCTACACTACAAATTGACTACTGCAAAACTGTTGTTACTTTTTGTAGAAATGCAGTGAAGAAAAGTTTTTGGTACACTCCATGATGTTGATTTATGCAAGAACGATCAGCCCTGCTTGCTGAGGGAGGCAAGCTGGCAGGGGGCTGGCAGGGGGCTGGCAGGGGGGCCCGCAGGGAAGCAGGCTGGCAAGGGGGGCCGGCAGGGAGGCCAATTGTCAGACGGGCAGGCATTACATAAAAACATTTTCGTTTAAGCATGCGGTTCTCATATCCGGCGCTCTTTTATACTTAATACATTTTGATGCTGCTGCACGCTCTCATGAATTTTGTGTGCATCCATTGGCCCATAGTAAATGGTACATAAATCATGCGTGGAAATTATTTATATTCCATCGATATACACAAAAAGTTAAAATCGAATACACAAGGAGCGTTCACGAACAAATTGATACTTGCTTTCGACAGCTATACTGTTTGAATAGGAAAAGTTATTTTATTTATTAATATTCACCAAAACAAAGTTACTTACTCAACGGGCACTGCACTGGCCGCCTCTCTAAAGCTTCGCCAGTCGCCGCTGGCGCCAGTTGATAAGGCCAAGTGCAGGCAGGTTACCCTGCACCTGGTCTTTCCAACGGAGATTAGGGCGTCCTCTTCTGCTTGTTCCTCCACCGTGGTTCGAGTAAAACACCCTTCTAGCCGGAGCGCATTCTTCTATTCGCTCAACATGACCGAGCCAGAGAAGTCGCTGGATTTTTAAACGGTTGACCATGTCAGTGTCGGCGTTCAGCTCATACAACTCATCGTTCTATCTTATTCCATACACGTCGTCCACGCATACTGGACCGTAGATCTTACGGAGTATCTTCCTCTCGAACGCTCCTAAAAGCCTCTCATCATTGATGGTCAATGTCCACGTATCTGCGCCATACATTAGGACTCTTACTAAGTATCTTCCTCTCGAACGCTCCTAAAAGCCTCTCATCATTGATGGTCAATGTCCACGTGTCTGCACCATACATTAGACGAGAAGGATGAGGGACTTAAAGAGCGTGATTTTCGTCGGTCGAGAGAGGGCTCTACTTCTCAATTGCCTACTGAGCAAGTAGTAACACGTGTTGGCAAGAGTTAGTCTCCGCTGGATCTCAAGGCTAACATTATTGTTGGTGTTTAAACTGGATCCTAGATAAACGAAATCCTTGACGACTTCAAAAGTATAATTATCAACAGTAACATTTACTCCAAGACGCCGTGACTCTTTTTTTGTTGACACAAGGTATTTCGTTTTGTCCTCGTTCACCACTAGACCCACACGACGAGACTCCCTTTCCAGGTTAGAGAATGCTGCACTGACTGCTCGAGCATTTTTGCCAATGATGTCAATATCATCAGCGTATGCTAGCAGGATGACACTCTTGTAGAAGATAGTGCCAGAGATGTCGATATTCGCAGCTCGAATTATTTTCTCCAGCATAAGGTTAAAGAAGTCGCACGATAGGGAGTCACCTTGTCTGAAACCTATTTTGGTATCAAATGGAGCGGAGAGGTCTGTCCCAATTTCAACTGCGCTGGTGGTGTTGGTCAGTCGGTCAGTGTCATTTTGCAAAGACGAATGAGCCTCGCAGGGATACCAAAATCAGACATTGCGGCGTACAAGTGATCCCTAATCGTGCTGTCGAAGGCGGCTTTATAATCGACAAATAGATGATGGGTGTCGATCTGTTTTTCTCGGGTCTTTTCCAGGATTTGGCGTAGTGTGAATAACTGGTCGATGGTGGGTCTACCAGGCCTGATTTACCAAAACAGAGTCAATTGTAAAATATTTATACAAAGAAAACAATAAAAGTATTCGGTTTTTAATAATGTTCGAGATAGATGCGACCGTAGTTATTCGCGTCGCCGATCGTACCACCACTAGAATATCCACAAATTAATGTGATTTCATTTTTAATGTGAGAAAATTCTTTAAGCGAAAAAAATCATTTTTTTTATTTTTTTTTTATTTTTTTATTGATACATTCAACTCACAGGTTGTAGCCCTATGAATGCAGAGCATTGTGTTGAATGGAAGGAAGATTGATAGGTAGAAGAAAGATAGAGGGAGAATGAGAGGGGGAATGTAATCACACATAAATATTGCATATTTTACATGAGAATCCTTCATGGGCCCACAATACGGTTGCTAGTTGCTAGTGGGTGTCAGCATTGCACACGAGAAAACGAACCATTGAAAAGTATAAAGAGAATCTTTCTGCTGAGAGAGTTAAAGAGAGAGAAAATGTAGTAGTTAAAGCCCACTTGAAGAGAAGTCCAAATGCGTCTGTCCGCGATACTGCTTCCAAACTTGAAACTTGGAAGAATTATCGAAGAGAAGTCCAGGAAAGTGAAGCCAGGACTCCAGCCAGGATAATTGGTTTACCAAATTTAAGTGCTGCATCATAGATGATGAAACCTACACGAAAGTTGACTTTCAGCAATTGCCTGGACAGCAATTTTACACAGTACAAGCTAGAGTCCAAGTCCATAAAAAGCTAAAAACAGTAAAAGTTCCCAAAAAATGTTAAATTGGGCAGGCAATATGCACTTGGGGAAAAAGAGGTGAAACTTTTGTTACATAACATAAGTGAACATTTTGTCCATAAATCAAGACGTATAAATAGACTAGTGCTGTAGGTCTTTTACCATTTTTAAGAAGCCACAATGTCCGAGTATTTTTTTTGGCCTGACACGTCACATTATGCCAAGAAAGTTATGAAATGGTACGATGATAATAGAGTATCAGTTGCCTGAAAGGAATGCAACCCAGTAAATTGCCCAGAGTTAATTACTATTGAGCATTATTGGCCTATGAGAAAAGCGTACCTTCTAAAAACATAGTCTGGTCTAAAAACGAAAAGGAGTTCACAAATAAAAAAAGGAACGAATCAGCCCAGAAAATCAGTGCTTCAACTGTGCAAGAAATGATGAAAGAAGTTACTTTACTTTACTTTTAATGGCACAACAGTCCATGGAGGGCCTAGGCCGAGTTTTTCGCTTTTCGCATCCACTCATGTTGTGCGTGTTATATTTCTACATGAATGGAATGGAAGGGACCTACAGTTTAATGCCGAATCCGAACGGCGAAGTTAAAAGCTTTTCATAGCAATTTTTACTCTTGTAGGTTTGCCATTGCCTGCCAAGAGGTGGTGCCGTGTAGAAAAATTATTTTTTCTACTTTTTTTTTTTTGATTTTGCCTGTGCCGAGATTCGAACCCCGGACACTCTGCGTAGCAGTCCAACGCATTACCACTACGCCACAGCGACCACTAAGAGAGCAATTTTTTCAGAAAATTAAATATTTGGTTTTAGAAATTATAAACACGACATTTAAGGAAAACAAAACAAATTTATTTTGGAAAAACTATTGCTGTTTTGAAAGAAAAACATTCCTTTTCGGATGATCAATTTTTTCGTGTACACTCCTTACATACAAACACGTAGTACGTAAGAACATACATACATACATATGCAGTTTTGAGTATGTGTTGGCATTCAAAATTCACTTCATACTAAAGTCATGCGTTGCAAAATGTTGTAATGTCGCTATGGTTGCTGCTGCTGCAATTTGTAGGAGTCATGATTATGTTGTTGGTGGAGGAAGAATTGTATTGTTTTGTTGTTGTTGTTATTTGTAAATAATTTCTCTCTTAGTGGTCACTGTGGCGTAGTGGTAATGCGTAAACAAATTCAGTTAAATTTTTTAACCGATATCATTAGCGTAAATTAATTTTGCGTAAAATTTATTGCATGCGATATTTATTTCCAATGAAAAAATGAATCATTTTCCATTTGTAATAAGTAAACGAATACAAGCCCAAGTTAAAACTGCATAACATAGTTTTAACATGAGCTTGTATTTTTTTTTTTTTCTTCTTAATTTAGTTATATAAATTTTAATTTAATTTACATACAACAGCAATTATTTATATGTTTGATGGTCGAGGGCAAAGGTTAATAGCAGTAAAACTCAAAATTTCTTAAATTTATTTAGCTAAATTGGCACCACTGTCTTCTATCCTCAAGTGAGAAGTTTGAGCGCGATCTGTCATTTAGTTTGCTCACGATGCTCGATTTTTCTAGTGTGTTTTGCGATTTTTACAATGAATTAAAATATCGAACAAAGAATTTGAATCACATTTTGCATTGCAAATTAAATTTCGTATGCCGAAATGCTGTAAATGTTACTGAAAGCTTACATTGAATCGACTTTATCAAAAAACACGTGTATAGTGCATTCAAAAGCGGTCGAGATGTGGTGCAAGATTTGCCTCGCTCTGGTCGGCCATAAACGTCTTGAACTGAAGTTAACACCAATATAGTGAAGGAAATGGTGGCGGAAAATTGTCATTTAAGTTTTAGAAAGAGAACAGCTAAAGAAATACAGCTGCAGAATGTTCTTCTAAAGCTATTACATTCTTTGATTTTATTCAAAATTTATTCGTCTTTTTTACTCTTCGACAAAGAGATGGGATCAGCTAATGAAAACTGATCAAAAATTAAGCCAATCTTTAAAACGTATATGTGACACTCGATGGTCATCCAGAGCTGAAGCTGTATTAACTGTACGAAAGAAATTTTCTTTCATAAGAACCGTCGAAATTTGCTAAGTTTGTGGAAAGAGAACTCATGGATTTTTCACCACGATAACGCACCATCTCACAAGGCTATCATTGTGAACGAGTTTCTGGCCGAAAACTCAACTACGTATGACTTTATTATCTTTCCAAAACTCAAATGACCACATCGAAGCAAACGTGTTAAGTCGATGAAAGCTATAAAAGAGAATTCGCGGCGAGAACTTAAGTCAATTCGGAAAAGTTTCGAAAATGTTTTGATAGTTGGATAAGTTGGCATAAGTGTATTATAAAAATCTCGGGCTAAGCTCCTCCATGGACTGTTGTGCCATTAAAAGAAAGAAAGAGAGAAAAAAAGAATACTTAAGTGTATTATGTCGGAAGCGGCCTACTTTAAAGGCGATCCAATAAATTTGAATGCATAATACCTATTTTGTGTTTTATTGATCCAGAATGAAGTGGTCGATTCTTTGCCAAATTTTAAGACTATTTTTTCCAATATTGAACAATTTACTCACGACTGAGTATAGCCAATCAGGAAGCGATTTTGACCTGAGCTCCCGCGGCCTTGTTCATTGTGACGGTTGTTGTTCCAATCGGTTTTTTTTTTAACTTTTTAAAGTTGTTAGCAGTTTATTTTATAAATATTTTTTGTTTTGAAACTAAAATATCTTTATTTAGTTTAGGTAGAAAGGTAATAACTTTGTCAATAGTAATTTTTGTTCAAAAAATGTCAATAGGAAAAAATATCTTAGTATTTCGCAAGGAATCGATCCCTTCACTCGTGATCGCTCAAACTGGGACACCCTGTACATATATTCAAAATTATCTTTGGTTAGCTTAGCTCCTCGTATAGCCCAAAAAAGTCGAAAACATTGTTAGCGACAAAAAAAAAAACGTGACTCGAGTGTTTTCCCCTCAGCACAAATGCACGAGAACGAGCAAATTTACAATTTATGTAGGCGGGGGCTTGTTTGTGTCACACTTTTCCCCGGCTGTCGCGAAAGGAGTAACAACAGATTCGTTTCTCTCTGCGACTACTCACATGCATAAAAGCCTTAAGCGACCGCAAACAAACAACCAGAAAATAATAAAATACAACATCGGCAAAATTGAGAGTCACTGAAAAATTGTCAGAGACTGAAAATTAACAATGAAACAGAAGCTAGTGTCAAAATAAAAAATGCTGTTTTTATGGTATACACATACAAACGATGTATACATACATATGTACATATAAAGTAAGCAGGGCATTTGTGGGTTGTTGCGAACCCACGTCAATTTTGTATGTGATGTGGAAATTGAAGCTTTAATTGCAATAACAAAAAAAAAAAAAAAAAAAGCCAAAAAAAAAACATACGAAAGTATAAAAAGTAAATGGAAAAGAACTCGACTTATTGCTGGAAGCTGCGGCCATAAAAACGTGCAAAGGAGATACCCACCCAGTGGTAAAAAAAATTGTACTTTCACTCTATAAACAGAATGGCTAAAACTGGAAGAAGGCGTCTCATACAGATCATAGATGCCAATCGGAACGTTAGTGTATTTTAACTGATACACCGCTGCCGTTAACTATAATTTACTATGGGTCATATAAAGAGATTCATTACAAAGGCAGCTCTTCATTGAGCAACGCTTCAAGTCTTTGATATCTGGGATATAACGTCCAGTCTAGTATACCAAATTGCACACTATACCTTAGTCACTGTTGGTCCGGTCCGTCAGCAGTCAGCTCATGAGCTTTGGGCTCATTGCTCATTTAGTTCATTACCCTCCAGTATACTTGCTTATGTACGTACGTACGTACGTATGTATGTATGTACTCTATTGTTGTGATGTGGTGGTACTGGTACACTTAAAGAATATTTCTTCATTTTTTTTGTCAATAAATTATGTATGTCGTCTTTTGTGTTTGTGTGTTGCTTATTAAAGTCAGTCAGACAAACAGACAGACAGACAGACAGACAGACACATAAAAGTCCACAATTTCTGAGCTGCTCTTTTGTGCTCGTTTGCTAGTTTCTTCTAGGCTTTTAATACTATTCTTGTTAATTTTGAGTTGAGAAACAGTTGAGATGTAAGTTTAAAGCAAATAAGATAAAAGTTTACCATGTACATATGTATGTATGTAAGTATGTATGGTACATACAAGTACAGATATTCAAAACAATTGTATGTATGTATGTATGTATATGGAGCTGGCTGGTGGTGCCTTTCCTGCTCTTCTTCACTGCATAATTTGCTTCTACTCTGAACTATTATTTTTATTTTTTATGGTTTTTTGGTTGTTGGCTGTTGACTGTTGACTCACTGAAGTTGGCTTTAATGTTGTATGCTCAAGTACATACATACATACATACATACACTACCTAGTACATACATATACATATGTATGTATGTACATAAAAGTAAATACATATATATGTATTTACTGTTGATTTGTTGTTGTTGTTGTTTTTTTTGGGTTTCGTAGAACTACGCGTTTTATTTGTACGCTTTGTTAGTTGTGCTCGGCTTGAACTTGTACTTGGGTATATTGAATAAAATATGTATGTATTAATATGTATATAAGTATACATATAAGTAGTAGTAGAATGTCAGACAGTTTTGCAATGCATACATCATACGTACTTAAGGTAATTCTAAAAAAAAAAACAAAAAAACAAATTATAAGGAAACAAAAAACTTTACAATGGCAAATAAAAAATAGCTCAGAAAACAACAAAACCAAACTAAAGAAAACTTTGTTAATGGGAAGCCAGCCATTACGTCGGTAATGAGCCAACTGCAAACAAGAGAATCTTTTGTGCTAAAAATATATCATACTTATGTACCATGTATGTAGTATGTATGTATGTACATATTTTGAAAATATACACTGGCGGTCACGAAAACCGCATCACCGCATCAAAATAACATGAAAATACGAAAATAATGATTTTTATGTTGGGGAATATTTATTTTTTTTTTTAATATTAATATGATTTTAAAATTATGCAAAGTGTAAGAATGGAAAAAAAATAATAAAAATTTTTTCTACACGGCACCACCTCTTGGCAGGCAATGGCAAACCTACAAGAGTAAAAATTGCTATGAAAAGCTTTTCGCTTCGCCGTTCGGATTCAGCATAAAACTGTAGGTCCCTTCCTTTCATCTACAAATACAAAACACCCACAACATGAGTGGATGCGAAAAGCTCGGTCTAGGCCCACCATGGGCTGTTGTGCCATTAAAAGTAAGATAGGAACGGAACACTGGAACGGAATTACTGGAGCTCAAAAACATATCATTTTTGACATGTTCGAAATTTTTCAGAAAATGTAATTTATTTTTATAATATTCAAAACTAAACAATATCTATTAGTCTTTAAAGTGGTTTTCAAGAACTAACATCAAGCTACAAAAAAAAAAAAATTTATCAGTAGGATGTTGCTCCTCCTTTAGCCCGTATTACAGCCATTATCCTTGACGGCATCGAATCAACCAAAATTTGTAGGTTATCTTTGGTAATAACTTCATACAAAACTTTATTTAATGCAAAAATTAATATTTTTTTTTTCGGGCTTCTAGTCAGCAACTTTGCACTTCATAATATGCCATAAATGCTCGATAGGATTCAAATCGGGCGAGTTTCCCGGCCAATACTCTCAACACAATGCTCTGCATTCATAGGGGTACACCCTGTGTGTTGAATGTATCAATAAAAAACAAACAAAAAGTCAGGCGTGAATGTCCGTGAATATTTTTTCAAGTTGTCAAAAAAAGGATTTCATTTTTAAATGTTCTGTTTTTAATTTTACATTCTGTAAGAATCAAACAAAATATAGCATGAAAAATTTAGCGATTTTGCACGGTGGCAAGGCGCAGAATCGTCCTGGGAAATTGCGTTAATACTGCAGGATAAATGCTCTTCAAGAGCCGGCGCTAAGTTTTCCTTTATGACTTGCCCATATTTTTCAGCATTCATAGTTCCTTCTAAAAAGTACAAAGGACCCGACGTACGTGAGTAGGAAAAGCATCTTCAAATCATCTGGCTGGGTGGGAATTTCACTGTTTTTACAATACAGTTTTCTTTATAACGTTTACCATTGGAACGGCGCACGTTACGGCAAATTAACGGCGCATAGCAGATTAAATTTGCTTTCATCAGACCAGATGACATTTCGCCACTGCTCCAGTGTGCAGTTTTTTTAGTTTTTAGCCCAAGCTAGACGCGCTTTTCTCAATTTTTCAGTCAACAATGGCTTTTTTGCAGGACGCCTTCCATTTAAACCAGCTTCTCGCAGTCTCCTGCGTTCAGTTTCAATACTAATATTTACGCAATGATAGGTTTCTAGCTCGTCCCGAATAGTTACTGCACTTTTAAATCGATCTGATCCTTTGTGCTAAATTTTTTATAAGGCTATCAATTCTGTTACTGGTTGCACGTTTAGAACCAGATCCTTTTTTCCTCTCCAGGGACTCCATAGTATTCTTTATCTTTTTTAAAACGAACAATTGTCGAATGTTAGCAACCCAATATTCCAGAAATTTTCCGGTAGGAAAGTCCTTGGTCCACTAATGTAAGTACAGCGAGTTTTTTGCCATGTGTCAGCTGCTTATATTTTGCACTTATTTCACAAAAAAAAAACCACTTCTGCGTTAAACAAATGCAATAGAATAACTAATTTCTGCTGTCAACACATTTGGAATAATTTAAACTGGGATATCCCCTTTATCGTAGCAAGAAAAAATAAGTAAATTATTATATAAATTTTTCCATATTAAAAAAGTGTTGCCAGTGGTGCGGTTTTCGTGACCGCCAGTGTATAGGTATTGTGTGTAGGTATGTTGAAAATAAAGTATTGAATATCTCGTCTCGTGTCGTCTCGTGTAGCCAGCAACACATGAGAGAAGTGAACGCCAACATGCTAACCGTAGTTAAATATGTTTTTAACTTTAACTCTTAAAAGAAAATATAATATTAAAGTTTTCATGGTTGAGCATTTCCCATTGCAATTTTAATCATTTTCGTTTTTCTACCGCCTGCTCGTCTGCCCTGACTGCCTGCAACAACAAACAAGGTTTCGACTGACATATTAAATGCAACCATGGTCGTCAACATTTCTCTTTATAGTTGTTATAAATATGTATGTAAAGAATGCATTTTTTGTCTTCTACTAACTATAACTATTCACTCACAATGCACCGAGTGTCCCACCTTCGCTTCCCCCCCCCCTCCCCCCCTTTGCACAGTGTTTGAAGAGACGTCATAATCTTTATACTCTTCTTGTTATATTCTTTTCATTTTGCAGATTTTAGTTTTTCTCGTATACATTTTATTGCTCTTCATAACTTTGACAGATGTTTAGAGCGCCGCTATGTTTTATAAATATTTTTTGCTTTCCAATAATATGAGAAAAGTATACTACATAGTGTAAAATTAATACAAAAACGAATACGATATGGACTTAAGAAGAAGAAGAAGAAGAAGAAGAAGAAAAAGAAAAATTTAACAAACTATCGGTGTTAAAATGTCTCCTACAACCGTTCATCTGAGTACCGAGCCACAAATGAAAGCCTGATAAAGTTTAAAGTCAGAGATGGAAACTACTGATGCCCTGATGTGAGCATGTCCTGAACAAGTTCTTATAAGTTGTTATAACAAACTTCTTGGGCTTTGCCCGCACACATTTTACGAGTTGAAGTAATGAGTTTAAATTCATGTCACCGCATGAATTGTTTTCATAGAAAACGATGAGATGTATAATCTTTTGGAAAACCCTTTTAAAGCATCTCATATAATTTTAACTACTTTTTGCTTTTGACTTTGGTCAGAATATCTTTTAATATTACGGAAACTACTAATAATTAAGAACTTAAAACTTCGAACCTCAACAAATGTCCAAAGAAAATTTTCATGAAAATTCACTGAGAAATGTATAAGTCTATTTTGACCAAGAACATTTAACAAGGCTTGATTTTGTTTATTAGATTACACAATTCCATTTTGGTAGGATTCTCCATGAAGATCTTTGGCTTGCCTCACTTACAAATGTTTGACGTTTAACCAGTATATCTTCGTTTTGTTTGCTATAGATCGGCCATAAATTTTATTAAAATAGTTGCTATAAACTTAAGCCATAGTTTCGAAGTACTGGCTGTAGCGTAACGAAAAGCAATTGCACACTCAGCCACGTGTAGAAGGATACTCTACTACTTCAAAGCATAAAATTAAAGAAGCTTTTTATATTCGAAGCTTACTGCAACTAATTCTCCTCTCGAAGAAACAAAAAAAAATAGCGTCATGGCGATAAGTTTTCTTACATTTCATGATATGAAAAAATTGCACCAAATGCGAAAGATAGAAATATTTAAAGAAGATTGTGGTTAGAGAGCAAGGAGATATATGAAATTGATAATATGCCAAGGCACACACACACACACACACAAACACACCCAAACACACACATTAACTCCAATTACCCTGTAGGGAAATCAACTGGTTTAAAGTTAGTCGATCGATCAACTGGTTTACTGAACACCACAACTAGTCTCACATTTGGTGTATTTCCTCATCCCGAACTAATTTCTTTTACATAAGTAGTGTTGCCCTAGAGATTGTACTATACTCGTATCATTTCAACTGGTTTGTAGATAGATGTTTTTCGGAATAGTTTGTAAACTAATTAAAATTGATCGAGTTAACCGAAATAATTTTGTTTTTGGAAATAGCACACTTATGTAATTTAGCAATAGCTCTATAATTTGAGATATTAGATTTAACATAATTTTTATGAAGAGAAACAATTTACTTTACTTTTACATTTAATGGCACAACAGCCCATGGAGGGCCTAGGCCGAGCTTTTCGCTTTTCGCATCCACTCATGTTGTGCGTGTTATATTTCTACATGAATGGAATATAAGGGACCTACAGTTTAATGCCGAATCCGAACGGCGAAGTGAAAAGCTTTTCATAGCAATTTTTACTCTTGTAGGTTTGCCATTGTAGAAAACCGTGTACAAAAATTATTTTTTCTACTTTTTGTGATTTTGCCTGTGCCGAGATTCGAACCCCGGACACTCTGCGTAGCAGTCCAACGCACTACCACTACGCCACAGCGACCACAGGAACAACCAAGAGGAACAATATAAGATTCTTTTCCAACTGGAAAATAACCCGATTTTAATAATTTGTCGAAGATTTTTGGAAAGAGGTTTATATAAAAGTTCGGCTCACATTTAAATGACAGTTCAAGAGACTTAAGGTAATGAAGAACATCTAGAGCATATATGGTTGGAAAACAAATTGTATTAAACGAATCAAGGGCGAGAGGGTAAAAGACATTGTCATTGAAGCTAAACGTGGAATATGTAGATTTGAAAAAATCAGCAAACAAATTCGCAATCGCAAAATCATCACTAGAAAGATCACCAAAAAACATAGACGTGGTCTCACGTTTCGAATTAACAAAGTCACAGTCAATTAACAAAGATTTGGGATAGTTATGAATTTTCATTTTTATACTAATTAAATAAGTAGTTTCTGTAACATTCATCATTCAGCTATTTATATTAATGACGTAGATGGGAATAAGTAGTTACAATAATCCATATTTCTGTCAGTTCTTTTTTAGGTATTAAAAGCTCGAGACTTCAGATTTTTTAAGTTTTTGAATTCCTTTGTGAACCAAATCGTAAAAGAAGTTTTAACTTTAGATTCAGATAGTTCAAATGCTTTATATAAAATATTATTAAATAGAGTAACGCAGTTGTCAATGTTCCGATTATCTAAAGTCCAAGAGGTAACAGAAAGAATATCAACGAGTTTATTATGGTTAGTTCTTTGAAACCAGTATTTCAATTTAGCAGTTTTCATATCAACATTTAGACTATAAGGTAATTCAAAGAATAATGCTAAGATAGGATGATGACT
The DNA here is from genome assembly GCA_958295655.1 of Palloptera scutellata. Taxonomy (NCBI): domain Eukaryota; kingdom Metazoa; phylum Arthropoda; class Insecta; order Diptera; family Pallopteridae; genus Palloptera; species Palloptera scutellata. The sequence continues at coordinate 69,801,946 of OY282450.1, forward strand.
ATCCTCAGGTGTAACATGGGGTTGGGAACGAGAAATACAAATGTTTCCAGTCGTCATCTACATAAACAAAATCCAAACATTTTTCGTTCTTAAGTATTTACTTTACTTACTTTACTTTTACTTTTAATGGCACAACAGCCCATGGAGGGCCTAGGCCGAGCTTTTCGCTTTATTTAAGTATTTACAATGTTATTAATCTGATACAAACTTAATTCAGAAAGTACATCCAAAAAGTTACATATTACCGAACTTCTTCACAAAAGTTCCAAGTATCGCTCGGCATATTAAAATCACCAAGGACAATCAACGAATCACTTGTTCTCATTTTAGAGCAAAATGTTCCCAAGAAAGAAGCATGCTTAAGATAAATATCATCAGCTGAATTACACGGGATATACGAACACGAATATTGCTAATCGATCCTTATGCGGGCACATAAGAATTCAATGTCTTCAGAATAAAATAATGGGTATACCTCAGATGGTTAAAAAGACTGAACGGCAATTAGAATACTGCCGCCATGTTTATGAAGGAGACCTTTTTAAAAATTTGAAAATTAGTACAATGGTTTAAGTCAAGTTTCAGTGACGGCAAAAATCTTTTAAGATATATGTATGTAGGTTGTTCAACTTTGAATTTAAGCCTCTGTCGTTTTAATATATTATTTAAAAAAATTCAGTTATTCCAGCTAGTTTTTTGTATTCACACGAGGAATGCCCACAGTCCTCTCTGAGTCTGGCTTTCACAGCTCTTTCACAATTGCACCTTTTGGCCAAAAGTTAATATCAACAATTTTATCAAATATCTCAGCCGGAATACTAATTTTAAAAGATGAAACATTTCTTTGATATCAAAAGTTAAACTTCAGAACAGAAATGTCATCAATTTCAATTTTAGATTTAATATAGAATTTTATGTCATCGATTGTGGTGCCATTAGAAAAGCGAAACATGAAAACTGTTTTTTTTGGAGCAAAAAAAAAACACATTCAACACTGTTAGTTTTTTTTTCGAACTGGCATAGAACATTCAGTGATAGATGAAGGTCAAATTAGGTTTTCAGTCGAAGTTGAGATTGCAATCGTGGGAATAGCTGGATCAATTCATCAACCTAACTATGGGAGATTGATTTATAGCCAAAGGAGAAGGAAGTAATGTTGGAGAAATATCGATGGCAAGAGATTGCGAAGCTTTCTTACCTGCAGGGTATAAATAAGTGCGTAAATTGTATCGATTCTCGATTGGAAGCACAATATTATTAACATTGTCAAGGCACTTGAACTTGTTAAAAAGTTTTTCGTCCTTTTTACATTTTTCTACAAGTACTGACAACTCGAGAGATACTTACTTTACTTACTTTTGATGGCACAACAGCCCATGGAGGGCCTAGGCCGAGCTTTTCGCATCCACTCATGTTGTGCGTGTTATATTTGTACATGAATGGAAGGGACCTACAGTTTAAAGCCGAATCAATCCGAACGGCGAAGGAAAAGCTTTTCATAGCAATTTTTACTCTTGTAGGTTTGCCATTGCCTGACAAGAGGTGGTGCCGTGTAGAAAAATTATTTTTTCTACTTTTTTTTTTTGATTTTGCCTGTGCCGAGATTCGAACCCCGGACACTCTGCGTAGCAGTCCAACGCACTACCACTACGCCACAGCGACCACTTGAGAGATACCAATCTCACTAAATCCGTTCCTAATAGTGTTGAACATTTTGCTTATTTCAACTTTGGCCGATCTGCGCTTTAAGCAAGCCCACCGAAGACCTCTACACTTCATGTATAGTGTCCGCGATTCTGTCAGAAAGACTAGCACATTGAATAATTTAATTAATATGAGCGGGGTCATCACAAAGCCAGCAGCAAGACACCTGACGCTCGGATTAATTTTTTACTATGCAATTTGCATAACCGCAACTTATTATTTTATTATTACTTAAATTAAACAGTATGCAAATAAAATATATTCAAAATGTTTGGGAACCACTGCAAATGTCAATATACATATATAATGATAAAAAGATGGTGGTCGCTGTGGCGTAGTGGTAGTGCGTTGGACTGCTACGCAGAGTGTCCGGGGGTTCAAATCTCGGCACAGGCAAAATCAAAAAAAAAAAAGTAGAAAAAATTACTTTTCTACACGGCACCACCCACCTCTTGGCAGGCAATGGCAAACCTACAAGAGTAAAAATTGCCTATGATAAGCTTTTCACTTCGCCGTTCAGATTCGGCTTTAAACTCTAGGTCCCTTCCATTCATGTACAAATATAACACGCACAACATGAGTGGATACGAAAAGCGAGAAGCTCGGCCTAGACCCTCCATGGGCTGTTGTGCCATTAAAAGTAAAGTAAAGTTATAAAAAGTTGAAGAAAAGATTGGGAATAGCTGCAAATGCAAATTACCGTTTTCAGATATGAATATATACATATGTATGTATGTATAATGCTGAGAGTATGCATGCTTCTAAAACAGTAGAAAACCGAAAAAAGAAAGAGAAAACTATTTTTGATTAAAAAATAAGAGAACACAATACGCTCTCTCACTGTCAAAGATAAGATGGCACATTAAATTAAATAGGAAAAAATAAGAAAACTTAATAGCTAAATAAATTATCTAATTAAAAATGACTTATTTAATAAAATTAAACAAAATCACCCAGTCGCTCCAAATCCGACAAAACCACCAATCTCGAAACAAACACGAAAATCAAGATTACACAATTAAAAATATTTTCACAGAGAACAAAAAAACCATACAAATTATCGAATTTGAAGAAAGATAGATGCTTCTAGAATACTTAGTTTGTAGGCCAATCGAATTGTTTCAGCTTTATTAACCAGTTTTCAATAGATTTCAATGGAAAAATTATACCCAGAAGCAGATCATATGATCGTTGAGGAACCCGTCATGGTTTCCCATGAGTGATCTGTGTTTCAAAATCCATACAAGTGATAAATATTGGAAAGTAGATGAGAATTACAAGATAATATTTTCACTGAATATTAAACAATATTATTTCTTTATTTCTTTTACTAGGCCTTAAGTACAATGGGCTACATAGCCTGAGTGGTTGAGCAACTGTCCTGCACTCGTAGGTCAGGTTCTCGGTCTTCTTCACATTCATCCATCCATTCAAACAATATTACTTATTTAAAGGAGATACCACAACTCTTTCATATATAGTCTAGGTACTTTTATGTATGCAATATTTCAATTATGGTAGAGTGGTTGCATTTGTTTTCAACAACTTCATCGAAACTAAGTAGATGCTGCATAAACAATTTGAAAAACTAGTACATTTTAGTGGACTAGATTTATTTGGCCCTACAGGGTTAAGTAGGTTTGTGTGTATTTGCAAGTATAGCAACATCGAAATGCACTCATTTATGGTAAGCAGCAGCAGCAGCAGCAGCAGCAGCAGCAGCATCAAAGTATTCAAGAACATTCAGCTTTTTCAAGTGGTTGCAAAGAAATATGCGGAAAGGTAAGCGTTGTGAATTTTAAAATACTTATTTTTAATTTATTGTTACTAATAGGTTTTAAATTTAATTATTTTTTTATCAGAAACACTAAATAAAAATACGAAAGAAATAAAAAACATTAAAGAAAATTCGTCATATCAAATCATACCATAATTAAATGCGCAAGAGTAGTCACCCTATTGGAAGATGTTCTTCTTTTTTCAAGTGGCCTCATTTGTCATCGAGACTTCGATATTTGTGAAGAAGACAGCTTTAAAATACACCCGAACAAGTCAAGGAGTATAAAAAAAACGTGGAATAATGCACGATGAGCCTTCACATGCTCTCAAAAAGTCACTGTATTCATGAAGAAAAATGTGATGGGCACATATTTTATTGATCGTGGCTGGTGAGCGCTGCAGAACAATCTTAAATAAGTTTTTGATGCCAAAAATTTATGAATTAGGTTTAGAGGTTCCTGGCCCCAGCAGAACGGGTCGACTGCACCACCAGCAATATCCGCGCGATATTTCCCGCTTGTTTAATTTCTCGTTCTCGTGATTTGCATTAGCCTGCAAGATCGCCCGATTTTACTGCTTCAAACTTCTTTCTTTGGGGTTATTTGAAGTCTCAGTAGTTACAGACCATGGAATGCCCTTAGAAGCCCTAAGAATGAACATTGATGAAGAAATGGCAAATCTATCGCCTGAAGTATTGAGAAAAGTGTTGGAAAACGATCTAAACCGAGCTCAAATGTTAATTAACTCTGGCGGATATTATTTTCTAGATTTATCAGGTTCAAAAAGGTTCAAATAAACATTATTCATAACCAAACCTAGAGTATCAGCCATAGGAAATCATGTGATTACTTTTGCGCTACCTTGTATAGGGTGTCCCAAATTGAGTGCAGACGATTTAAATTTTGTGCCAATTATTTCTGTGCAAGTGGCAGGTCTGAAATTTAACAGCTGTCGTCTACGATTGTTCCGATTATTAAAAATGTAGCACTACACAAAGGAATAAAGCGTTATCATTGTGAAAATGAGGTCGGAAATGTGGTGATTGCGAAAGGCTTTCGTTACAGTGACATGCAATCAAAGTTCTTGTATGGATCTAGAAGACATGTGGTTTCGGTAGGACGGCGCCACCTGCCACAACGAGCATGAAACAATCGATATATTGGAGCAACGATTTCCAGACCGAATCATCTCCCGAAATTTCGATGTCAATTGACCATCAAGATCGTGCGATTTAAAGCCATGCGATTTCTGTGTTTGTGATTGTGTGAAATCCCAGGTCTATGCGAATAAACCACAAACAATTCATGAGCTCAAGGCCGAGATGCAACGAATCATCGGTGAGTTAGAACCACATCTTTCTCAAAATGTCATCGAAAATTTCATTCAAAGAGCAGGGGTCTGTGATCCGAGACGCGGTGGCCATTTGGATGAAAGAATATTCTTAGATTCGCAGGAAACGATTTTCGTTCATGAATCGCACATTCCAGACTATCGAAATGTGTTTCTACATCGAGTGAGCTATGGCAAAAATCTCAGATATTTAATTTTTTCATCATAACAGATTAGTAGCAAAGGGCACAAAGAACTTGTAAACTATACAAAATCCACAATAGACAAATTCGTTAACAACTTTTTATGTCACCATGTGAAGCACACGTGTCTTGCATATGACATTTTTTTCATCTACAACTTGAATGATGGAATTGCCACCGCACAAAAACAACACACACACACACACACACACACACACACACACACATTCAAAAACCTTGCATCTTCATCACCGGCAACCACTTGATGTGATCTTAAATCACACATTTGCTACCCGTAAATACACAAATTGCTCATAAGCATGAAAAATGTATTAAACAACAAATTTATATTTTAAGTATTATAATCTCTAAAGAAGAAGACAGTAAAGTAGGATGGCGTCTCAGTAATTAAATTTCATACACTATTCGTAAATTCGACACTTGAAATCGATTAAAATAAAAATTAATCTGAATGTCACATTGGAGCCACTCAAGAAGTATTTGTGATGTTTGTGTTTTGTGCAGTGATATCAAGACCGTAACTAATCACTTATTTTTTCATTTTCCATTTTTGCTTTTGTTTCTCTCCATTCATTGTTGGTTATATGATTGAAGGAACTTGTTATTTGTGATTTTAATAACTACTAATCGCACAAAAGACGAAATGAAGACATTTCTTGTACATATGGCAATCAAATGTTTGTCACTGATATTCATACCATAATTTCACTGATTAGGATTTCCGAGAACAATATCAATAGTAAAATGGAGATTTTTCTCGCAGCATAAATGATGTTTGGAAAAAACAAATAAAATAACAATAGCTGCGTTTTATTCGCCAATCGCTCATAATTATTTACATATAACTGGCAGCGATATCAGCGGAAGAGATAATGCGTAAAATTATTGCTGTTATGTATAACTAGCATATTCTTTACCCTCCGTGGTTTCTATAGCAAACCTACTACTAAAAAACTAAGAAGAGATCTGTTAAAATATCTCCCGGGAGAAGAGAAAGAAAGATTAAAAAGGCAATGTTTTTTCGCACCCATAAAACAAAGAAGAGTTGTGCTTATGCTCATGTGCTGGAAAATCACCTCCAGTTGCCATTTCCATTTATTGTGGATGAGAACACAATGAAGAAGAGAGTTAACAACTTGATCGTTTTATTCGCACATGTTAAATGGGTGAAATGGGCGTGGTCGCTGTGGCGTAGTGGTAATGCGTTGGACTGCTCGAATATCGTCGGCACAGGAAGAATCAACAAAAAAAAAGTAAAAAAATAATTTTTCTACAGGGCACCACCTCTTGGCAGCCAATGGCAAACCTACAAGAGTAAAAATTGGTATGAACGGCTTTTCACTTCGCCGTTCGGATTCGGCATTAAACTGTAGGTCCCTTCGATTCATGTACAAAATATAACACGCACATCATGAGGGGATGCGAAAAGATCGGCCTAGGCCCTCCAAGGGCAGTTGTGCCATTAAAAGTAAGTTAAGTTAGTTAAATGGGTTGACGATTAAAACACTACTAATGTTACACAATTTAATTATTTCTAAATCGCTTTCGAAAGTGGTTAGAAGAGTTCTGGAGGTGTGGCTTTGTTGATGATTGCTCGAGCGTTCTGCATACTTTCTACTACTTTAAGGTTGAGTGTGCGCATTGCCCTCCATGTCCAGCGTCTATTCGTCTAATGAGGTCAAATTATCGGACGGAGTTATCTTTGCATTCTTGTCTAGGAAGAGCATTACTTCAGGGCCTCCGAAAGCAAAATGTAGAATCTCTAGAAATTTGCTTATTTTTCTATTTGTTTTTTACAAAAGTTTAGTCCGCTGTAGTCTCTGAAAAACATATGGGACCTGTGAAGTTATAATTTCCATTTGTTTTTTACAAAAGTTTAGTCCGCTGTAGTCTCTGAAAAACATATGGGACCTGTGAAGTTATAATTTCCATTTGTTTTTTACAAAAGTTTAGTTCGCTGTAGTCTCTGAAAAACATATGGGACCTGTGAAGTTATAATTTCCATTTGTTTTTTACAAATGTTAAGTCCGCTGTAGTCTCTGAAAAACATATGGGACCTGTGAAGTTATAATTTCCATTTGTTTTTTACAAAAGTTTAGTCCGCTGTAGTCTCTGAAAAACATATGGGACCTGTGAAGTTATAATTTCCATATCAAGTTTGTTAATTTATCTATGTAGATGAAGTTTCCATTTCAAAAGCCAAACAATAAATATATTTATATTTTGTTGATTTTCAAAACTACCTTCCAAACAACCATGTCAGTTTACCAGTGACCTCTTTTAACAAGGTCAGAAACCTAATAATTTTAAATTATTCAAGTGCAGTTTGAAAGCTCGAATACATAGAAATTTTTATTAGTACCAAGTTGCCTTTGGAAAATGTTGACGTAAATGTTTTTTTTTGAAGAATTTTCAAAATTGGTACAGAAAATTATAAATCTTGAAGACTAAGATTTATGTGCATGTTTCCAAAAAATATTTAGTCTGTAAGATAAATCTCATCTCTACCTTCTGCGGCTGTAATTTCTCTCTACGGTCCTACGAATGAGAAGTTGCTTTCTACTTTCCCCTGGAGAAATACATAATGTAGTGAAATGACTATGTGGAAAGTTAACGCCAAGGGGTGCATAGGTAACTCATTCATTTACAGTATTACTCATCTCAATTATGCGATACGTATGTATGCCAGTATGTATGTATCTCCTTTGCCCAACAGAATACCCAACATAAATCAATAAACTGATTAACTAATGAATCTGTAGAATAGCTGAACAACAAATAAATGCACAACATCAATCTTGAAGTGAATGTAGAAAATCAAAAACAAAACTTCCACCTAACTATGTGCATAAGAAGAAGCTTTGAAAAAGTAATTACTTACTTTTTATGCCAAACTCGAAATAAAAATTTAAACTAAAGCCAGCTTGAAGGTAACTAATAGCTTTTTATCTTTTTGTATTTTGTATACATATTTTTTGAAAATGATTCAATTCAAGTAACTACTTAGCTAAAACATCTTCCGTTGATAAAACAGAAACCACAACTAAAACGTCATGTCTAATGCGCAAATACGCTTCCAATAGAAAACTAATCAAATCGAACTAAGTATGAATATTAAAAGCGATTTTCATAATACTACTATTAAAATTTTTCAAAAACAAAAAAACAAAAAATCAAAAAAACCAAAATTAAACTGGCGTTAATGCTCAGTTCGAGGCAAATAAAAATGAAATAAATATGCAGTAAATTAGCATATTTTAATTAAGTTTAATCTGAAAATACTTTAAGACTTAAAACAGATTTGTAACTGAGCAAGTAAGAGCAAGTCGAAACGAAGCAAATGATAAATGCGTGATAAGAGGAAACTTGTTTTGAAATTCATAAATTACTTAATTGCAAATTTGCAAAAAGAATCGGTAACAAAGTTCGAGCACCTTAAAGCGGGCATGGGCTTTCAAAAGGAAGGAAGGCAGGAAGGCAGGCAGAAAGGAAACTTTCTATAATCAACCAATAAATAAAACATCTGTTCTTATTATAAGTATTCAACTTGGCATATACTCGTAATTACGCAAACATTTAAACTAATTACGTTTGCATTTCAAGCGATGATGATTATGATGACGAAGATGACGCACAATTAACAAAAAAATGTTGATTTCTCGTCAAGCCAAAGAAAGCATACTCGTACCTACACTACGAATAACAGATAAAAATATGTTTGTAATTAGTTAGCTAGCCAGGTATTAGTACTAACTACTTACACTCTGCTGCACATGTATGAGAACACTGTATTCGGTGTATTGTTGGAATTCAGGAAAGCCTAACCATCCTAGTTCATCTTTAGCAGTTGAAGAAAGTATAAGTCCAATTATTTTGTGTTAGTTTAAAAGTTACGAAAGTTTTTATTTTAATTTTAAACGGAACGCTAGTGGACATTTCGCTGAGGCGAAACTTGAACAATCCGCCCAAATCGTGAAGATCTCTATAAAAATACATAAAGTTCTGTACATGCAAGTTTTCATTGTCGCTAATCATGGATACGGAATCAGATTTTTATTGGGTGTATTCTGGAAAGCCTAGCCATTCTAATTCATTTATAGCATTTGAAGAAAGTGTAAGAACAATTATTTTGTGTTAAGACCAAGTACAGTCAGGTTGCCCTGCACCTGGTCTTTCCAACGAAGATTAGGACGTCCTCTTCTGCATGTTCCCCGACCGTGGCTCGAATAATACACCCTTCTAGCCGGAGCGCTTTCTTCCATTCGCTCAACATGACCCAGCCAGCGAAGTCGCTGGATTTTTAAACGCTTGACTATGTCAGTGTCGGCGTTCAGCTCATACAGCTTTTCATTCCATCTTATTCGGTACACGTCGTCCACGCATATTGGACCGTAGATCTTACCGAGTATCTACCTCACGAACGCTTCTACGTTTCAAGTCGACACACAGCATTCTCGTTGCGTCTCCTGGATAGCGATCTGACAACCGTCAGTGAGTTAACTAATGTGTGCGGCGGGCTTCTCCATGGCCTTGAATCAGGCTTGGAACCCACCACGTCAAAATATTCCCCAATGAACCCTCAAAACTTACGAAAGTTTTTATTTTAATTTTACACGGAGCTCTAGTGGAAAATTAAGATTTCGCTAGGGCGAAACTTAAAGAATCCGCCCAAATCGTGAAGATCTCCATAAAAATACGTAAAGTTCTGTACATGCATGTTTTCAAGGTCGCTAATCATAAATAGGGTGTCAGATTTTTCAAAAAAAAAAAAAAAAAAAATCCGGTAATTTGTTGTAAAAACTAATAATTTTTAAAAGAACAAAATGGCAACATTAAAATGCAGACAAATTTTAGGTTTATGTACTTAAAAATAACTGTAGGTGTTTACTTGAGTTAGCTGATTACAAACAAAATTCGATATCGGACTCTCAAAAACAAAATGGCTACCTCACAATGGCGGAAGATTTTTGTTAAATATAGTTCTACCTACCTCAAAATAACTGTAGGATGGTCCTTGAGGTCGCTGATTACACAATAGTTGTGAGAGTATAAACAAAAAAAAAAACTTAATGGCGTCTTAGAAATAGTAGATTTTGTTTATGTTTTTTATATTTATGGCGCATGCCCCGTGATAAGCGTAAATTTCAAAATTTTACAGGAGAGCGAGTAAACATTCACAATTTCTTATTATTTATATGAAAACTTAGCAAAATTGAGTTTTCGAAAAATTATTTGCATGTTTGTCAAACGCAAAAATTCATAGACACATGGAATACACCGATACACCGCCCATGCGCTCCTACCTTTTGGAGGGCAGTTAGGCCAAGGTAGATAGACCTTGGTAGACGCTGTACTTTTCCTGCAATACACCGCCCATGCGCTCCTACCTTTTGGAGGGCAGTTAGGCCAAGGTAGATAGACCTTGGTAGACGCTATACTTTTCCAGCAATACACCGCCCATGCGCTCCTACCTTTTGGAGGGCAGGTAGGCCAAGGTAGATAGACCATGGTAGACGCTGTACTTTTCCTGCAATGAAACTGCCACTTTTTATCAACATTTCAATCAATATTTAGAGGCGCAGCGCCAGTCTAGGAGAAAACGCATTGAACTGTCCTATCAACATAAGTGCCATAAGTATGTAATATGTATTCAGGCTCAATCTAACAAATTTCGAAGTGCTACATGTTATTTTAGAACTTTAATTTTTGTGGTTTTGGCCTACTTTTTCGACTTTCTCCCCGGTGGTGCGTTCCATTGAAAGTTATCGATCGTGTCATATCCGGCTTTAGGAGCTCTGGCCTCATAATTATGCAACGTTCTGTACTGCTTACTCGTACTTTATGTGCCAATATTTTTGTCACAATTCTTAAAGATTCTTAATTGTATAATTTTTCTGAATTTATAAAAGCATTTTTTCGGGGTTTTTACAATGCATTACTCACGCCGCTCAAGTCACCACTTATGTGTGCGTGTGTGTCTGCTTGGGGTATCTGTCCGTCTCGTTTGTCGTCTGCCCGTGCATAAATATACATAATAAAATATAGAAACAGAAATTTAATTGAAATTGTTTCGCATAAAACAACCAGAATACATGCGAAAGTCTGCACCATGGATACTTAGCAGCGAGCTACAGCTGTAAAAATCCCCTCAATTCCGTACAGTTCCCATCAACATCGTTATTGCCGATACCGATGCCGATTGTTGTGCGTAGCATGGGTGAGATGGGCATGGGCATGGGCAATAGTCCAATAGTTTCATGCCTCCTGTTACCGAGGTGAAACACGCATTTGTTGTCATTTATTACTGTCAATTTTAATCCAATCAACGCTTTGTCTGTTTCCAATGTTTTTGACGTGTTGCTGCGTTTGCTTTTCCTTTTTTTTTTTTTTTATTTGTTTTAGATGAATTGAAGAAAATGAGCAACACCAACAAGAATAAGTAAACCATAAAAATTATGCTTTTGTTATTTTAAGCGAAAAAAAAAAACATCAGGGTTATTGTTAAAAGTTTTTATTTTTCTTATTTTTATTTTTTAATTTTTTATTTTTTTTTTTTTTTTAAATTTTTTTTATTTTTTTTTTTATTTTTTTAGTTTAGTTTTCATGTGACGACCGTGTATATGTTTTTCAGTATTGTCTTTTAATGTATGTGCTTTTGTTTGGTTTAAATGAATGAGGCTTTTCACAATAATGTTGAACATTTATTTTTCCTGCTGCTTACTTATGAGTATTTTGCAACCGAAACGGTGAGAAACGGTGAGAAACGGTAGGTACACATTGCTCATTTTGTTTAGGTGGGGGTGGAGAGCAGGCTTCTTTGAATCCCACAAGCAGAAGTAGGAGGTACCAAGCAATACGATGCCTTTACATCCAAACCACTTTGTGAGCCACTGTATGATATTGATGAAACTGTCGCACAGTTTATCACCTTCATCGGGCTGTTGGACAAAAATATTTGACACATACATATCTCTTGTTGGTCCATATAAGAATTATGTTGGAATTCAATTAAAATCAGACTAGAAACACACCCCTCCTCCCACTCACGCCCCCTACCCGCCCATATACAAACATATTTCTAAAATCAATATTTAAAAAATTTTTTTTTTATATACAGTGCACGCTCGATAACGTGAACACTCCAAAACGTGAACAAATTTGTTTGTGCATTGTCTACTCCAAAACGTGAAGAAGGCGAGAAAGCTGTAGCACATGAACAATAAAAGTTTCAATGCTTGCATGAAATTTGCATTGAGCTCAAATAATTCTGATGTTGGGGATTCCCCTTTTGCATTGGGTAATTCAAAGTTATTGAGAATTTTGTTTATTTATTTATTTTAGCTTAGTACAAGCGAGAAAAATTACTTAAAATTACTTAAATTAAAAATTACTTAAATCTATACTTAATTTAGGGGGAGGGATTTTTTCATTTATAAATGGCTTAGCAAGAGGAGGGAGGGGAGTAGGCTTTATACAGAGCATTCTTTAAGCGCTAAATTTGCTATGGTGAAAGTCAAAAACATTTGGAATGTCGTTGGCTATTCGAAGCATTCTAGACATTGGTTCGTTGCCGCCATAATCTGTTCGGTGAGTATTCAGACGAAAATCGGACACAGATCTAAGGTTACGTGGGTTGGTGTTAATAAAAATAGTTTGGAGCAACGCGGGGCAGTCAATGTTTCCAGTTAATAATTGCTGAACAAATACTGTATCGGCGGTTTTTCGGCGTATTTCAAGGGACTGTACGTTGATTAGTTTTAAACGATCCTTATATGGGGGCAAGTTAAAGGGATCCGCCACGTAAAGCGAACCGAATAAATCTGCGTTGCACTGCTTCAATTTTAAGAGAATGGATGTTATAATAAGGAGACCAGACTTGGCTAGCATATTCCAGAATTGGCCTAACAAATGTAAAATAGAGAGATTTTGTGACATATGGGTTTGAGAATTCTTTGGACCAGTGTTTCATAAACCCAAGAGCAGAGTTGACCCTATTTACAACGTCATCAATATGGCAACGAAAATTTACTTCCTTATCACAGATAACACCCGAGTCTCGTAACGAAGTTATAGAGGGGACAATGTTATTGCGTATAAAATATATCCTAGGCAATGAAGGAATTCGCTATCTGGAATATGTTATGAATTGACATTGATCTCGACAAAATTTTTATCGCACCATTTTGAAAAATTATTCAAATCATCTTGTAGTGGGCGATAGTCAAGGGGTATTAGAATGTGTCGGTCAATTTTCATATCATCAGCATAGATAGAGAGCTGAGAGTTTTTGATGATACAATCTACATCGTTAATTGTGAGGACAAAAATCAAGGGACCAAGGTGGCTACCTGGAAGGGCACCGGATGTGGCAACAAAGGGTTCAGATGTGGAAAACCACATAAATATGACATTATATATCCGATTTTCAAGATAAGATTTCAAAGTATATATATCCTATAGACCCAGATTGAAAGCCTAAAGCGTTGAGTTTAAGAAAGATAATACCATACGAAATTTTATCAAAAGCTTTACTGAAGTCGGTAGCAATGACATCGACTTCTTTGCCATCCTCCAATGCACACAGGGTGCTAGAATCAAATTCGGTTAAGTTGTTGATCTGCCGTTTAGAAATCCTGGCTGTTTAGGTGAGAAAATAGATTTACAATGGAAAAACATTGCATCATAAACTATGCTTTCGAAAAGCTTAGGTATACAGGAAAGCTTCAGCGATTGCTCGATAGTTGGAAATTTAATTTTTTCTACCCTTTTTGTGAAGTGGAGTAATGTAAGAATTCTAAGCAGTATTTAAGAGCCTCCTGATATATACAGTGCTGAGCAAAACATTTGCAACTTAGAACACATCTAGCCCTTTAGCATCCAATCCAAACAAATTAAATTTGGAATCAGCAGAAAATAATTCCATTTCTTCCATTGGAAAGAAGTCCAGTTTAAATGATACCGCGCAAAATTGAGACGAGCCAACCGATGTTTCGCTGAAAAAAAATTGTTTTCTCACTTGTTTGCAACTGCGAAGGTAAGCTTCTAAGGATCTAAGTCTAATAGTAGAAGTAGCCATATTAAATTTGAGTGTTTTTTGATTTCTTTTGAAGATGCCTGAGGATTATTCTTTATGACTTTTATTATTTCTCGATCCTCTCGGTCGCTTATCTTGCGAGTTCTTCCACCTTTATGGCATGACTGAACATTTTCACAGTTAACAATGCGCGAAATAGTTGATTTATGTATAGAGTATTTGATCGAAATTTATTTTTGAGTCGTTTTATTTTTGTAATCTTTCAAAATATTTGATTTAGTATGAAAATTATATTTATTTCCACTCATTTTTTTTTACAAAATTAAAATTGTCCAACACCTTTTTAAAACTCTCAAAGGTTTACACTATAATAAAAAAAAAAATAACAGATAAATTTCAGATAAAAACTCAAAAAAAAAAAAACAAAAAAAAAGGTTAAGGGTTAAGAAAAATTACAAATCAATTACAAAAAATAATGGAAAAGTAACAACAACAAAAATGCATTTCCTTTTATAACCTTTTCAAATTCTTTCCTTTATATGGAAAGCCAGTTGCAAATGTTTTGCACAACCAACTACGATATATTTTTACATTGAAGTTAAGTTTTGTTTTTGTCTTAGTGAAGTATGTACTTTTAATTTTTGGTATATAAACGTCTATATATAGGTACATATGTAAATATATGGCATGAAACCTCATACCAAGTTCCTTATTGCATCATTTTTAGTGAACGAAAATCAATGATTTAGCTCCATTAGTTCTCAGTTGCAAATGTTTTGCATAGCACTGTAGATGGTATAACTAGAGAAACTAGAAACTTTGGAATCTCTGGTGTCTCTGGTATCTTACTCGAATTCTTCAAAAGCTTTTTGTCAAAACCTAAATTATTAGTTAGAATTGGAGCTGTTGAGTCGGAAGTGCTTGTTAATGCTATCTATCTCTGGTATTCCACAAGGTACACACTGTGGCCCACTACTATTTCTAATTTTTATTAATAATTTATCAAGATGTGTGTTTTTAGAAGTGTGGTTTTCAAGAAGAAAATAAAACGCTTATAATTTAATGTTATGACCAAGAATTTAGCTTTATTATTTACTTTACTTTACTTTTAATGGCACAACAGCCCATGGAGGGCCTAGGCCGAGCTTTTCGCTTTTCGCATCCACTCATGTTGTGCGTGTTAGATTTGTACATGAATGGAAGGGACCTACAGTTTAATGCCGAATCCGAACGGCGAAGTGAAAAGCTTTTACATAGCAATTTTTACTCTTGTAGGTTTGCCATTGCCTGCCAAGAGGTGGTGCCGTGTAGAAAAATTATTTTTTCTATTTTTTGATTTTGCCTGTGCCGAGATTCGAACCCCGGACACTCTGCGTAGCAGTCCAACGCACTACCACTACACCACAGCGACCACTTATTATAAAGATAAGAATTTGCCATTATGCTTTAAAAAGGATTTCGGGCAAATGGCCGCCGCGGCTGGTTCGAATAAATTCCAGCCGAGAGGCCCAATTTCCGACCACTTTTCGCAGCAATTGGGGCCGTATATCAGTAATAATGCGCCGAATATTATCTTCCAAGGCGTCAATCGTCTCGGGCTTATCTGCGTAGACAAGCGACTTCACATAACCCCACAAAAGATAGTCCAGCGGTGTTAAAGCGCACGATCTTGGAGGCCACGCTAGAAGCCCACGACGCGAGATAATGCGCTCACCGAAAGTTTCCTTCAATAAATTGATTGTTTCGTTGGCTGTATGGCATGCAGCGCCGTCTTGTTGGAACCAAAGGTCGTCCACATCAACATCCTCCAATTCACAATTCAGGCACGAAAAAGTCATTAATCATGGCTCTTTAGCGGTCCCCATTGACTGTAACATTGTGACCGGCCTCATTTTTGAAGAAATATGGGCCAATGATTCCCTCTGCCCATAGAGCACACCAAACAGTGACTTTTTGAGGGTGTAACGGCGTCTCAACAATGGCTTGTCGATTATGATCACTCCAAATGCGACAATTTTTGGCTTATTAACGTACCCATTCAACCAAAAGTGAGATTCATCGGTGAGCAAAACTTTCTTGTGAAAATCGGGATCGGTGACCATCTTGTTTTGGGCCCATTCACCGAACGTACGACGCGCTTGATGGTCGTTCGGCTTCAATTCTTGAAATGGCAAACCAAACTGAGCATAAATCAAAAAGACCAACTCTGAAAAAAGTATTGCCAGATTGAAAACCACACTTCTAAAAAAAAAACACTCTTTATTAGTAACAAATTCTTTAAATGAAGTCATTTATCAAAATGTTGAATTGTTAGTTTGTGTCACAGTGTATTTTTATCATGATTGTTTTCCATACTATTTGTGAATATTTACTATATGTGTAAATGAATTATTTGTCATGGGTACGAGTATGCACATTTATTTATATCTAACGATTAAATGTATCTGCACACACACATACTTAAGTATGCATGTAAGTTGGTATATTAAAAAGTATATCACTGAGTTGTTCTTGATTTATTCGAATTACGTACACACATACGAATAATGCCTTTAGGATTTCTACATTGGCAGCGGCAACTGAACGTGTCCGATTTACATATAAATCACTTTTTAAAGCTCAAAAATTACATGGAAAATCTTATGAGCTTCTGCTACACACACAGAAGCTTAATCAAAAATCTATTAAATTGTTTGTTGGTTTCCCAAAATTAATCAAATGTGTTAGATAAGATAGCCTCAAGTTTCCTTTTTTGGCGATTTATGATTTGCTAATATTTATTCTAAATATTAATTTGCCCCAGCCAACGAAAATATAATATGTAAGTATGTATGTATATTGCAATAACAATAGAATTTGAATTAATGACAATGTAAACAAACAAACAAACACACTTACACTGAAGTCTCAATGGAGGCAGTAGTGCGAGCTAGAATGGGGAAGGGGAGCATTATTTGTTGACGTGCAAAAAACAACAAAAATATCATTTATTTATTTTTTATTTGATTAATAACTATTTTTTCGAAATGGACGAACGAGCGAACGACGTCAGTGGCGGCGGCAAATTTTGTACTTAAAACATTCAAGTGTTTGTTTGGTTGTTTGTGTGTGTGTGTGTGTGTAGCTGCCGTCAAGACAATATGAAATAAAATATAACTGCTAATGACTCGCTTGACAAACTGCTACCGTAACAGCAGCAACAACAACAACAACAACAATCACCAGACACCAAGTAAATACAAGATACTAACTTCACTCAACCGATGCGAAAGTCAAAAACTAAAATATGGTAACTTAATTTCGTAGTGGATTTTCTTCAGACATGAAAGTAAAAATATTGAAAAAACAAAATTATACAAATTGAGAAAACAAAATATGAGAAGTGAAGAATTTTTGTTTTCTAACAACAATTGACAAGAATTTTCTGTCTGCTTGCTGGTGAAAATGTTTGGGGCGAACGTTGGCATGTGTTTATGCGTGGAGCAGATGTTCTCTGCCCAAAGTTTTACATTGTTTTTCTCATTATTTCTCACATCATTTGTTGAACCAAATTTTTTATTTTTCTCCACTATTTTATGTTTTTAATGTGTTTCTTCATCCTCAAGTGATAAAATCAGCGTGTAAGTACTCGTATACAATGAAACGATTTAGTTGAATTGAATTAGTAAAGTAAAGTACTGGAATTAATGATGATTATACACACATGAGTAATTAGAGGAATAATATATGATATGCTCAATCAATGTTGCATGCATTTAGTAGCAGTTAATAGTAAATTAATCTTATAATTAAATATAAGCGAAACTTAAATTAGTTCTCGAATTCACTTTGCACTATTTTTGTCAGGATTTAAGTAATTACTCCAAATATTCCATAAATAGTCAAATTCGAAGGTAAGGGCATTCGATGTTGGGTTGACAACTGTCATGGATTTAGCGGGATGTCCCGGACCTCCGGTAATCTCTGTGAGTCCTGGAATGATCATCTGCGGACGCCAAATGTCTCGCTGAACAGAAAAATTCAGCTCAGAGATATTTACTGAAAATATAAATTAGTTGCGGCTTCTTTAATGAATTGTGAGGAATATTTTTGCCAAAGTAGATATATCATTACTTCAAGCCAATTACCCTCGATAATAATTTTTATAAAATTTACTTTTACGAAAAGAAGAGTCGAAAGAGATGGTAAAGGGTTAGTGTAACAGGTAAAAGTGCTTAGCTTTCTAACTAAGACGAGGAACTTCGGCTATGAGCTCAAAGTTATAGGAATTCAGTAATTAGTATACTGCTCACCAGTGGAAGAACTAAGTAATCGATTTCGCAGGAGCTTTACTTACTTTACTTTTAATGGCACAACAGTCCAATGGAGGGCCTAGGCCGAGCTTCTCGCATCCACTCATGTTGTGCGTACATGAATGGAAGGGACCTACAGTTTTATGCCGAATCCGAACGGCGAAGTGAAAAGCTTTTCATAGCAATGTTTACTCTTGTAGGTTTGCCATTGCCTGCCAAGAGGTGGTGCCGTGTAGAAAAATTATTATTTCTACTTTTTGATTTTGCCTGTGCCGAGATTCGAACCCCGGACACTCTGCGCAGCAATCCAATGCACTACCACTGCGCCACAGCGCTCGCAGGAGCTGGTATCGCTAAAATTGTGACCAAAATCCAAATCAGAAACTGATCCAAGTTTAGACAAACAATCGAATCAATAGTCAGGCCTGAAGCAGAACAAAAACTAAATCGATATTCAGATCGAATGTCAAACAAAACTCAAACTAAAAGTCGGATTAAAGTAGTGAAATATTCCTGAAGAAACAGCACAATATACAGAACCAAACTTATATTAAATTCCCATCAAAACCAGACGAAAATTAAATTCAAATTCCAATCAAAATCAAATAAAGTACAGCGAAAAGCAAACTTTTGGTCTAACCAAAAATCGTACCAAATTCGAATCGAAATTTAGTACACCCAAAACCGGGCAAGCGAACAGAAGATGAAAATTTAAACCAAACGTTAAACTGATATTCCGATCGAAAGCGAGAACAAATTGAAACTGAAAATCAGACCAAAACACAGACATGAGTCAGGCCAATTTTACAACAAAAATCAAATCAAAAATCAAATTAAAATCAGATTAAAAATCAAATCAAATCAAACAGAAAATCAAAAATCAAATCAAAAATTAAATCAAAAATCAAATCAAAAATCAAATCAAAAATCAAATCAAAAATCAAATCAAAAATCAAATCAAAAATCGAATCAAAAATCAAATCAAAAATCAAATCAAAAATCAAATCAAAACTCAAAACAAAATACAAAACAAAAATCAAATCAAATGCCTAGACGGCACTATCATCATATTTAAGTGATATAATCTGAAGTTAACCAGAATCATGAAACAGAAGAAACGCTTCTCTGGGATAAAATCGACTATGCAAATGCTTCTTTATTATTACGAGTATACCCGACAAATTCTGATATTGGAATCGGAACGCTTTTAGAACATGCAAAATTGGCAATCTTAAACGAAGAATTAAAGTTGGGCTAATGATGTACCGGGATTGAAAATACATGGTCGATTGTGATGTATGGAATTAATCCTGGCTTGTCATGTAGCTGGTACCATTGTAGCTACTACATTAAAAACCCATAGGCTCATGGAGCCCATGGAGGGCCAAGGCCGAGCATTTTTCACATCCTCTCATGTTATGCGTGTTATATTTGTACATGAATGGAAGGGACCTACAGTTTAATTCCGAATGCGTTCGGCGAAGTGAAAAGCTTTTCATATGTAATTTTTACTCTTGTAGGTTTGCCATGTGCGGAGATTTGAACCCCGAACACTCTGCATAGCAGGCCCCAGCGACCACGTAGACCTCATGTAGGCTCATACATAAGCTGTGTATACATCGTAGACACAGCTTTGGAGTAGGAAATTGACATATGTACATACATAATACTTTATTCTTCAGAAGCAACATAAGTACATACATACATATTTCACTCATTACTCTACTTAACTAGTATCTCATTATGAAATACATACTCGTACATTTATAATGTTTCCATTGCAAGTCTACCAACCGACTCAGCTACCAACCGACTCAGCTACCAATTAAACTGGCAATTCTTGCGCCAGCTCCAAAATAAACCGAGCAATGAACAAGGTGCCATAAAATATTTTAAGTATTTTTTCACAATTTGCATATTAAAGTAAAGCCGCAATATCGCAGCATGATTTTAAATGCTCCTACCCGAACCAGCTTCATACCCACAAAAACACAAACATTAACGTGCATAATCACCGTAATATTAGGACGAAGTAGTAGACGAAGTAAGTTTGTATGTAAGTAGAGTGAACACTTATGTAAATGCTTACCTTAAATTTGGAACAGCTGCGGCTGCTGCTGCTGCCGCCTGCAATGGCGGTGGCACGTTGTACGGGAATGGTAGCTTTGCAGCTACAGCGGGATTTTCAAAGAGCATTTTGCTGCTGAAAATGTTGCTGCTGCTGCTGTTGCTGTTGCTGCCACCGATATTATTGATGTAGTACGTTTTGCTGCTGTTGGTATGCGACGACGACGGTAGCGACAAAAGGCGCAACACGCCAGCAATTCAAATGTATAGAAATTTATATGAAATGTTATAAATTTTGATTTATTTTAGATTATTTCGTTGCTTTGCTTTGTGTTTGATCAAAACAAAAACAAAAAAGAAGAACTTATGCACACAAAAAAAAATTTCAATAATTTTGCACACAATTTTAAATTTTTAATTAATTTTTCAAATTATTATTTTTTTTTTAAATTGCTTTTAATATTTGATATTATTAGAATAATTATTTTAATTTGTAAGTGATATTAAAAGCATTTAGATATATATATATATATATAAAACACACAATGATGAATTGCAACAAAGAGTTGATGGTGCTGTTGCTGCTATTATTGCTGATGAGATGATATTGCTGATGTTGCTGTTGCTGTTGATGACATTCAAAATGATTCTATGATTTTGTCAGATTCATTTAATTTTCAATTTTAAATCTCACGTTTTTGCTATTTTTATTACTCTTACTACTCTTGTTCTCTCAGGCAGTGACGATATTGTTGATGACGTTGTTTTTGTTATTTTGCCGTTGTTGGTCAACGACAAAAAGCAACAACAGTATTAATAAATATTGCATATGCAACAAATACACACACAGCACACGCAGCAGTGTTTTCTGAGAATTTTATGTGAGCGCGAGAGTGAGTAAATTACCGGCTTTTTTTGCTGTCTGTTCGTGTGCGTGTATGCGTGCCTGTAGTTTATTTACGTATGTGTGCAGTATAGTAATTTATCGGTAAACACAACAGAATTGAAGAATTGTAGACAACTTTGTGTTGATTAGTTTTGTTGTTGCACAAGTTTGAAATCTTTTCTTTTTTTTAACATTTACTTATTAATGGTATTATTTTTTAATTAAGAATTTTGTTAACTTCACGGAGAAGTAAGTACTTTGTTGTTAAGATAACGAAAATCAACAAAGAAACACTACACTTTTCAACACTTTCCAATCGGAAACACTTTAACTTACGTTCAATTTCGTTGCGATACTTTGAAGTAATTGTTACTTTACATAAGGGTTCCTAAAGATTACCTAAAAAATAGAAGAAAAGAACACTTTAATTTGTGGCAAAACAATAAAAACATTTGTACTGATTTTTCTTTAACAATAACAAATTTCAATAGCAAATTAGAAACAATATTTTATTTTTTTGCAATTCCAATAAATAAATTGGAGTTGCTTTGCAGTTTCACATTAATTTCTCTCCCATGATAGAGAAAAGGTCTTTCGCGCTTTCAATTAAAGGTTAGGTTATTCACACACACACACACACACACACACACACACACACACATACGCACACACTTCTTATTTAACATTTCTTCTACTTGCTCGGGGTATTTGAGTGTGCGTCTGTGTTTTAACCTTTATGTTAAACACGCTACACCGTTAAGGTTCACGATAATAATGTTTGTATGCCGTCGCTGATTTATAAAAACAACAACAACAAACACATTTCAACACAAAAACTTTTGTTTAATCGATTAATAAATAACAATAACATCGCAGAAAAAGTATCAGAAGGACCAGCACTGTCGTCGTCGTCACATTACAAATAAAACAAAAATAGTAAAACAAAAACAATGAAAGAAAAAGAAGAAGAAGAGACCGACCGACCGCTGTTTCCTTTTTGCTGCTCCCTCTCACATACATACACATAACAACGAAAAGCCAGTAACAAAACAAAACCGTGAGTGACGTTCGTGAATTCGCTCTGAAGGCGAGCGCACAAAAGTATGATTTTTAAACGTAAAATTTATACCCGCAAATACTCTTACAGTTCAGTAGAAGTAACTTGGATAAACTAAAATGAAATTCAAAGACTGGCAATGAAAGACGCCGCGTTTTCAAACATGCACAGCGCAGTGGCTGTGGCAGCAATTGCAGCAGAGACAGAGACCGCGCTCAGTTGAGCTCAAATGTTGATGACGCAGATGACGCATAAAACGTTATTTCTATGGCATATGATTTGTTGTTGTTGTTGTTGTTACTAAATATATTCCATTTTTTGGATAAGTTTTTTGCTTTTGACTGCATGCAGACTCCTTCTCTCTCTCTCCCTCTCTCTCTCTCTCTCTCGGTGTGTGCGTGTGTGTGTGTGTGTGTGTGTGTGTATATGCCTGCTATTTATATGAGAACTTTACTGCCATTATCCTTGCGACTGAAAAGGATGGCGATAATATTGAAATTGAAATTGGGGAGAAGCGCTACTAAGAAAGCAACGAAACTAAAGCGAATGCGAATGAGTAAATGTTTTTAACAGCCAAAATCAGCGTCAGCGTCAAAGTAATCGCAGCAGCAAATAAATTGTAAAATGAAAAGCAATATGAATAACAACAACAACAACAACAACAACAACAACAACAACAACAGCAACAAGAGCCCAACATAAATACGACCACTTTGCAGCATCGAAGATTGTTAATGTTCTCGTTGCTGCTGTTGCTGCTGTTGCTGCTGCTGCTGCTGCTTCGGTTGTTATTGTTGAGGTGGAGGAAGCTAGGAAGAAGAAGCAGCAGCATTTGAATTCTTCTCTGTTCTCTGTTCCTTTGTATTTCAATTTTTTCCTTCAGCAAAATGCAAAATAATATGTTTTGCTGCGTGTTTGTTCGTACTGGATTGTTTGTCGCAATTGTGTGTTTTCGTGTATAATGTTTTCTGTTTTTTCATTGCCTTTTATTGCTATTTCTTCAAATCGTTCATTTCGTTCTTAGCTTCTCCCCTTCAGTGTTTTGGGTTTTCTGGAATACATTTCACTTTAACTATCACTGTAGGCAAGTCAACTGGTTTAAAATTAGTGGATGAACTGGTTTACTGAACACCACAACAACTCCTACATTTGGTGTCTTTTCTCATTGTGAACTGCTTTCTTTAACATTGTTCATTGTTTAACCCTAGGCGCTAGTCAAGTGTCCAGGCTTGCATACCTTTTCAACAAGTTGGTAGATAAGATGTTTTTGGAATAACCTGTAAACCAACCAAACTTCAACTGGTTGAAAGATACATGTTTTCGGAATAGTTTGTAAGCCAATCGCATTTCAAGAAACATAGATGTTTTTATAATAATTTGTAGAGAGCAATCGAACTAAGTATTTCAGTTTTGTAACCAGTTTTTAATCGATTTGAATAGAAAAATTATGCCAAGAGGCAGATCATATGACCACTGGGGAACTGGGGAAGGTGCCAGCTTCCTTATTTCAAAGTCCATATACGTGAAAAATATTGTAAAGTATATGAGAATTTCAAGCCCTTAAGCTATATCTGCAGCCTCTATATAGAACTTGTAGTTAGTTACAAGTTCTAGAAGAAAGTGAAAAAGTGTAAAGATTCTGACTAAATAAATTTTAGACCAATTTCAGAAGCTCGATTCACGTAGACTCAATGGAATATTTGCGAAAATATTATCTTTTCGAACTCAAACTTCACTGATTTAATATATTATTATTATCTTCTTCATTCACAATTTTCAAATGCAAAACAAGCATTAAACTAGATTCGAACAATGTTTAATTAAACCATATATCCTTTTTGCTAATGGAGGAGACTCTTTAATGCCACTTAAGCTATTTATTTTATCGGAATTACATTGTATTGACGTCTGACGTTTATATTTTAATTCACCTTTTCAATTTACAAATTTGTATGTGAGTTAGATTAAATCACAAATCACTGATGTTTATTTATTACTATACTTTATTGCTGTACTCGTATTTGCTTTGCTTTGGTTTGGTTTGGCTCTAAGTAAGGTAGTAAGTATTTTTGTATATATGTATATATGTATATATGTATGTAAGTATGTATGTATGTATGTGTATTTTTTTTCGTCACTTCAACTGCGAACGCGCACTAAATATTCGATCTAGATTAAAACGCAGACGTAGATATTTGTTGTAATTCTATGCTGCTGCCACACTTTACTCTTTATTGTTGTGGTTGTTGAATTTTTGTATTTTTGGTTGACGCCGTCATAAAACACGTGAGTCAAGGTTCGTTAACGGAATATAACACGATTTTACACGTTATTAATAATTCTATGAGATATATTTTCTTTTTGCTTTCAATTTCGCACCACAACTACCGACACAGCTATCGTTGTATGTTGCATGTGTGTGCGAGTGTGTATGTGTGTGTGTGTGTGTGCGCTTTTAATTAAAATATTTTCGTAATTCTTTTTTATTAATTTATCACACTTGCAATTTCATGCAAAACCTATTGCTTTTCACTTTGTTTACAAGAAAACAAGAAACACACTCATTGGATTCATTTACAAGTTATCTCCACTATTTGTGATTGGTGGCTTTTATTTATTGTGTTAAAAGATTTTTGCCATCATAATGAAATAAATCAGCCACAATTTCTCAAATAACGTCGCAGGTGCGCTTACAAGTCTTTATGATATAACGGTCGCAACCGAACTAAACTGAAGACAAGTAGAAAAACACTTTGAATTCGTTTCAATTCTCCACCAACTACAACAACAACAACTAGGCACGCACACTAAATTAACAAAAACAAGAACAACGGCAAACACAATACTAGTACTCGCCCCAAGAGATGCTAGAGCTTGCTCTTTGTATAACATAACGTGCAAATAACGTGCGCTCTCTCGTTCTCCCGTGTACACACACACACACACACACATACACATGCATACATGTACACAAACTCGTTGGCATGCTCCGCTTTGTTAAAACGTTGTTTCGCTGCTCTAAAATGTTGGTTGATTTCGGAAAATATCGTTGCTTTAATTTCGCCGCCTAAGCAAGCTAGCTTCAAACACATTCAAAAGTATATATTTACACAGCCGCTTACATACGAGCACATATACATACATAATATTTAATTAAACAAAAAACGAAACTTCAAGATAAACTATAACAAAAATAAGATAAAGAAAGCAAAAACACAGAAGCTGCGACATTTATCCACAACCACCCGCTTCACCCACACCACCGCTCCTCGTTCATATGCCTCATTTCGTCTTACTTCTTACACACACACATACACTCATTCATGCTGGTACTTTGCCGCTGCTCGCGAATGTATTGCGAAATTACATCGCACGCTAACTACTCACTAAGAAACAAAAACAACCACTTTGCCAATATGAATTGATGCAATAGTTACAAATGTGGATGGTGGTGCAGCAGCAGCGTTTTAGAATTGAAACGCAATAAACAAAAACTGGCAAAAATTTCCACACTCACGAAAATTGTCGGCGGCATTTGTTTCCAAACAAAACTCTGTATGCGCTTTTACTTACTAATATTTGTTGTTTGTTCGTACTTGGTTTTTTGTGTTTGTCATATATATTTTAGTTTATTGCTGTGCGAGTGAGATGACTGCAACAACAACACACATACACACATACTAACTTTTGCTCTTGCTGAGAGAGAGAATTGCGTTTTACGGCGAAAACTCTCAAATAATGCTTTTTTTCGACCACATGGAGCATGACATGTTATTCGTAGTTGGAGCCTATAGTTGCTCTTTTCACTCTTATATCTTTTTGATACGTTTCCGGCGAAATATTTAAATATTGAATACGAAGCACAGACATGTTATTTTTACAGGGTAGATATACAAATTGTTTGAGTATGATTCCAATATCAGCAATCCATCGCGCATATGTAGCCCGTATCACCTCACTTCGCTGGCCTATTTCAACATTACTTTCACTCAGAAGTGGCCTAGGCAGTCAATCAGTTCGCTGCTAATAACAGGCTAAGTGGGATAGGAGATTATCCCTAAAGAAATCCTCTTCTTCTTATTTTTTAATGGCACAGCAGATCATGGCGGCCGAGCTTTTCGCATGCACTCATGTTGTGTGTGTTACAAGTTTTATGCCGAATCCGGCTGGCGAAATGAAAAGCTTTTCATAGGCAATTTTTACCCTTGTGGGTTTGCCATTGCCTACCAAAAGGTGGTACCGTGTAGAGCATTTGTTTTTTCTACTTTTTTATGTTGCAGTTGTCGAGATTTAAACCTCGGACACTGTGCATAGCAGGCCAACACACTACCCCCTACGCCATGTCTACCTTGTTTGGTTACAAAAACATTGAGACAACGATTAGGTCTACTCCAATTCCTGCATTGGATTTTAATGAACAAGTCATTGGGCATCATCCGAAGCCTCCTAAGTAAGTGGAAGCAAATAAAGTAGATTTTTTTCTTGCAGCCTAAAACTATACGCCAAAAAAAGTACAGGATATAAAGTACAAAGTGGGCATCGGACGGTTTTGGGGTTCGAGAAATTCATTTTCAGGTTTTATTTTTCCCTACGATCTCTGATAGGGGGGCCCACAGAAATTTTCTTTATGTTTTTTTCCATAAAAATGAGGAAAAGATGTGTTTTCTTAAAAAGAGAGTGTTTCTGGTTCAAGATCTGTTTTGTTGATGGTCACTGATAATTCAGGTTCAGAATCGTCTTCAGTATTTCAATATCGGAAAATGAAGCATCATCTTCGTCATCTGCCTCCATTTTACTTTTGCTTTAGATCTTAATTACTCAGCAAAATGTGTGTAAAATTTCCAAATGGATTGACCTTTAATCAATTACTGCAAATTTAAATCGTAAATCGACCCATAAACAAAAGTCGAGAAATTCATGGAACCAAAAACTACCAGATCAGTCTACAGGCAATACTTCAACTGCTCAAAGTTGAATAATTCCCGACTTTTGCTGGTCAAAAAATCAAAAGTCAATGAAATTCTGTGCGGTTTTTTTCTATGTATATACATTTAATATATATACGAGGTGTGATAAAAAAATAACCGTTATATTCGAATTTCGTGAGTTACGTATGTTCGATTTTCGCATTTTTTCTGTTATGTTGGCACACATGTCTGTTATATATGTTGGCAATACCAACCATTTTGGATTGTCAGTTTGCTTTTGACAGATAAAAAGGTTAGTCGTGTTTTGGTGTGCTCTTCGATTTTTTACTATTCGAAAAAATGGATCAAAGAAACTGTATTCAGTTTTGTGTAAAAAATGAAATTAAATGCGCAAGGACATTTGAAATGTTGACTGTGGCGTTTGGCGAGTCTACTATGAGCAGAACACAAGTTCAATTGTGGTATAACCGGTTTTAGGAAGGCCAAGAAGATGTCAATGACGATGCTCGTCCTGGTCGCCCGAGCACGTCAACAACCGATGAAAACATTGACGCAGTGAAGAAAATGATTTTGGATAATCGTCGAATCACTATCAGATGATAGAGGTTGCTGATGATGTTGGCATATCGTTCGGCTCATGCCAAGCAATTTTTACGGATGTTTTAGGCATGAAACGTGCGGCAGCGAAGATTGTTCCAAAATTGCTAAATTTTGAGCAAAAACAACGTCGCTTGTACGCACAGTTTTTGGCCAAAAACAAAACCGTTATCATGCCTCAACCACCGTATTCACCGGACTTGGCCCCCGCTGACTTTTTCCTCTTCCCAAAATTGAAGACACCGATGAAACGGAAAGGAAAGCGTTTTGCTACGATTGAGGCGATAAAAGAAAAATCGAAACAGGAGCTGTTGGCGATACCAAAAATCGCGTTTCAGAAGTGTTTCGAGGGTTGGAAAAAACGCTGGCATAAGTGTATTATATCTGAGGGAGATTACTTTGAAAGGGACAAGATAGTTGTTGATAAATAAATAAATACTTTTTGAAAAAATTAAAAAATAACGGTTATTTTTTTATCATACCTCGTATACATAGTATTTGCTTTCGCCTAACAAGATATGTAGGCATATTAAAATTTCCACCGACTTTTTGGAAAAAAATATTTTGAAAAGTTGCCCAAACACAATATTTCTCACTTTTCATAAAAATTATACTAAGAATATGTCAGTTTTTTGAAAAAATTTAAATTGAAAATCGAAATAAAAATAAAGTTATTGTTATTTTTTGTCGATTTTCAACAGTCGCTAGTTTTTTGCATATCCTATTTTCCTCCTGGACCGGTATTTTCTCTCCACGGCTCTTTTCTTACTTTGTTTTTATCAACATTATCATTCAGAAGTTAGCGATGATTTTTAAAGTACATATTTCGTTCAATTTACCACTGGGAATATTTTAAATTTTCTTAAGAGGGCAGTTAAATTTATTTTCTGCTATTGAGTTGAGCCTTTTGTGATATAAATATTTGTAGTTTTTGTCCTCAATGAGCCTTCCACTTGATAAGATAATGGTTTCACGGAAGAAGGTAGGCAGGTATTCTTTGGATTGAAATTTTTGCCCTGAGACCCTACACCGCCTTGCAACGCCCTCTGTAGAATATGAGACCATTTTAAAATGTGCATTTAAATGTTCCCCTTAAAAGAGAGCGGTGTTATTGTATGGTATTCATGCTAGTCAAAGCTATTGATGCGCTTGGATTATAATCGGCATGTGTCATAAAGACGTCAATCGATTGACCGTGTAAGGTGCCTTTAAGATATTGCTTACTACTACATAAATCTTAGATGGTCGAAGAGTCTTGCAGACAGAAAAAAGTATAACATGTTTTATTGCGCCTGTACTTTAAGTACTTTTATTTTAATTTGAAAATCCAATTCGGAGTATTCGGTACTGTCCTTTTTTTCTGCATGCGATCTTCAAATCTTCTTGTGAGTGATATCAAGATCGTAAGTTTATTCTATCATCTTTGCTTCTTCTACTACAAACTTTGTTTTTTTGCTATTTAATAGCTCCACCTTATCATATCTTTATACAATTGTGTACGTACTTCCGTTGCTATTCGGATGATTAAGACTACTAGTTTAAGACTACTTTCTAATATGGATGAGCGTGCAACTTCCATATAATCCAAAGGATTTTTTGCATATATCTCCGGAATTACTTACAAGACAGAACTGAGATTTGGTACCAGGACGTTAGTTGATAAATGCCATTTTTCAGCGAAAATGTGTGTGGAATCGAAAAACTGGGTGTAGCAAATCGCATATAACCTTAATTCTCACTGTCGGAAATCTCAGGCATAATTTTCGGTATCATAATAATAATGAAATTATTATTTGTCAATAGCTTCCCTTGGGAATAATGTGGGTATCCTTCCTATACAAACCTAAGTAATGCTATTTTGGCTACATGTCTTAAACTACTTACAGTAGAATACTGAGATTTGATACAAGGACATTAGTTGCTAATGGCATGTTGCATGTGCTATACGAAAAATGTAGGTGGGATTCAATAAGGGGCTGGAGTGCAAAATAATAACATAAATACAGTAGTATACTTTTAGGGTAATCTTTTTGAAGAGTAACTTCTTTAGTGATTGTAAATTGTTCAGTGAATTTCTGTACGGTATTGTGGATAGATTTCAATGTAGTTTTCGTGCAGGAGGGATCAAGTTTACTATTACACCTCAACTATTGCTAATACTATTTTCTATTACTTTTTTACTACTATTTTCTGCTACTTTTCTACTATTTCCCACTACTTTTTCTTACTACATTTTCTACTACTATTTTCTATTACTTAATTTCTGCTGCTATATCCTATTACTTGACTACTACTATTTTCTGACACTTTCTTACTGTTTAAGACTAGTTTCAATTACCATTTCTGCTAGCTTCTTTTTTTACTATTTATCTGCTACTATTTTTTACTAAGTAATATTTTCTACTACTTTCTTACTACTTCATTTCTGCTGCTCTTTTCTACTACTATTTTTTATTACTTTTCTACTACCTTCTATCACTATTCTACTACTTTGTTCTACTATTTTCTACTACTATTTCCTACTACTATTTCCTACTACTATTTCCTACTACTATTTTGTACTACTTTATTTCTGCTGCTATTTTATACTGGTTTCTACCACTATTTTCTACTACTTTCTATCACTTTTCTACTACTTTTTAACTACTAATTTCTACTACTTTTGTACTACTTTCTATCACTTTTCTACTACTTTATACTACTACTCTCTACTATTTTATACTGGTTTCTACCACTATTTTCTACTACTTTCTATCACTTTTCTACTACTTTTTAACTACTAATTTCTACTACTTTTGTACTACTTTCTATCACTTTTCTACTACTTTTTAACTACTGATTTCTACTACTTTTGTACTACTATTTTCTACTGCTTTTTCCACTATTTTTCTACTACTATTTCCTACTACTATATCCTACTACTATTACCTACTACTTTTTCCTACTACTTTTTCCTACTACTATTTCCTACTACCATTTCCTACTACCATTTCCTACTACCATTTCCTACTACCATTTCTTACTACCATTTCCTACTACTATTTTGTACTACTATCTTACTACTTTATTTCTGCTGCTATTTTCTACTGGTTTCCACTGCTTTTTCCAATATTTTTCTACTACTATTTCCTACTGCTATTTCCTTCTACTATTACCTACTATTATATCATACTACCATTTCCTAGTACTATTTTCTACTATTTTCTACTATTTTCCCACTACTTCATCTCTGGTGCAATTTTATACTATTTTCTACTTCTATTTTCTATTACTTTCTATCACTCTTCTACAACTTTTTAACTACTATTTTATACTACTTTTGTACTACTATTTTCTATTACTTTTTCCACTACTTATATTGCTACTATTATTTCATACTAAAATTTTCTACTACTTTCTTACTACTTCATTTCTGCTGCTATTTACTATTAATTTCTATTACTTTCTTACTGCTATTTTCTACTACTTTTGTACTACTAATTCTACTATTATTATGTACTATTTTTTACTATTTTTCTGCTACTATTTCTTAGTGCTATTTTCTACTACTCTCTTGCTACTTCATTTCAGCTGCTATTTTCTACTGTTTTGTACTAATGTTTTCTACTACTATTTTCTACCACTATTTTCTACTGCTATTTTCTACTACTATTTTCTATTACTTTTCTCCTACTATTTCTGCCACTTTCTTACTACTTTTTTACTACTATGTTCTACTACTTTTCTATTTGCTACTACTTTTCTACTACCACTTTGCTGCTACACTTTTCTACTAATACTTTTCACTACTTCTTTTTAGGTGTACTTTTTTGGCGAGGTTATAAATAAAAAATTTTTTTAACAAAAAAGTGACATTTAAAAGTTGTTCATCAAAAGCCTATAAAAATTTTCATATGATAAAGTTAGATTGATAGCTGCTTCTCAAACATTTTAGGCAATGGTGATTCCATAGGTAACATTAGTTGCTCACAGCAATTTCGGTGCTCCAAGTGCCTGTACGCATCATCTCAAGAAAAATCGTTGATCGCAGTTGAGGGCAGTAAACCTCTTGTGCTGCCATAAACTTAACTTGAAAAACATTTATTATGTCTGACAGCCAGAAAGAGATACGTAAAGTTTTTTTTTGGAAGGAAAGCCACGCTTTAAACTCTAATTCAGACTTTTAAAGCGGAAATTCCTACATACAACTAACTTAAAAGAACACAACACCAACAAAAGTAGTTAGATTAGAAAAGAGAAGAGAACTTCCTGACAAACAGAACCATCTAGAGCAACAAAACTTCAAGAACGCCATGAAGTAACTTAACATTTTCCAATACCATGAACTCGATTGGCAACAACGAACAACTGCCGCAATAAATTCAATAAAATTATTTGAGAAATCTGGTTCGATTGAGGCGGTAACTTTGGTGTATGGTAGGTAGATTGTGAGTACGCAGTATGTGGGTGGCTTTAAGTATAGGGAGGCAGTACTGACGACTGCTAAGTTGCATGCAATTTATTGCCTTCAATGCTTAATAAACTTATTATACTTGGCTAAGTGCGAGTACTTGGGAAGGGAAAATTCGCCAGCCACAACTTCTTTACGGCGCAGACGTTGTCACGAATTTTTCGTTAAATTACGACCAGCAGGAGCGGTTAGTCATTGTTGTGAGCGATGACGAGGATGATGATGTTGCAGCACAATAATAGTAAAGAAAATCGAAGCTGAGCTGGTCTTGAAATTCATTTGTTAGTCGCTGTTTTGCAGTAGATTGTGTGCCAACCAATTAGGTCATAAAAATACTATAGGTATAATTAAGGGGCTGGCACTGCATAGCAGTTAACTAATTTTCAATTGGGAAATACCAATACAATTTCTAGAAATCAACCGACAACGAAGCAAAGGCAGGAAACTTAATTGATTCGATGGTATTAAGTGTTTTCGATAAAGCACAAAAGTCTCAATACCGACAATATTTATGAAATGAAATTAAAAGTCAATAAAAGCAAGTCATAAACTTAATTTAGGCAACTTAGGAAAACACACGCCCTCTTTCGATCCCTGGAGGATAATTACTTTGAACAGCCTGCATAAGATTTGCATGCTTTCAAATCACAGCGGCAAGAATTTTATATCTAACGTTTCATATTTTTTTTTTTTCTATTCTATTTTCAGCATTTACAACAATTAATCATGCTTTTTCACGTGGTAAACGAGAACAAAAAAAAAAGGCATTAAAATTTTTATTATGGTTAGCATCAGTGGGTTGGCTTCCGCTGCTGCTCTCGGCTTTCTTTATCAGCACCTTCTCTCTTTTTTGCTCTGTGTTTGTCTGGTAAAACTGTGCATAACAATTAGCCAACGAAATGGTAAATGGCACAACGAATCCAAGTCGTCATCGTCATCGTTGCTGTTGTTGTTGTTGTTGTACTTGTTGTCGACATTGTGTCATAAAAATATCACTAACATATGTGGCACACACGCTCCCGATAACCAACAATGGCGGCGACGACGACGACGACGAAGGCGATGACGGCGATGACTACAGCAGCAACAGCAACAGCAGCTGTAGTTGAGATATGTTGTCCAGAAACAGCAGCAACATCCGAGTACTGATGTGCAAAAAATGTATGTCTGAATAAAAAATATATCGTCATGGACATCAACATTTATATGTCAACACAATAAACTCACACACACACATGCATGCACTCAAGCCAGTCCAAGCTCACGCATTTACATACATACATACATACTTCCACATACATATTATGTATATATGTATGAGTGTATGTATTTATAAAATAGCCTGCTCCTTCTGTCAGAGACATGTGAGTTCAAGTGCAAACGATGTAGACAACAACAACAACTTCAACAACGCGTGTAACGGCAGCAGCAACATCTGAAATATTGCAGCATCCTTTGACGGGCGTATGTGTTTGGTGTTATGCGGTCAACTTCATTTAAACTCGGTATAGAGTGGGTAAGTAGGAAGTACCATCAATTACATATTGGTAGAGCTGGAACATAACCAAGAAGAGTCACGTGGTAGTTGCTGCTTGCAACGCCTGCACCCATGGACAGTGCAACCGGTCAAATTTGAAACATTACCGAGTTTAGTTTTATGGTTAGATGGGGCAACTTAACGTTTGCTAATGGTGTTGCACAGCAAAAAAATAATATCAGGGTGCCTATGTGCATACATACATATGTAGGTGTGTGTGTGTGTGTAGATGGATATATGCGCGACAGTGGCATGTCAACGTTTCAACACACTACATCCTCAGTATGCAAATCTCATAAATCATGCACACCTGCTGAAGGTGAAGGCAACAATTGCTGTTGCCAGAATAAACATGAGGATGCCACGTATGGGTGCCACTTGCCAATACATGCCATCTCATGGTAGACCCATGAATTGGGGGGGCGGGGGGCGGGGGTTTGCAAATATTACTTAGTTTGAAAAAAGTCTATGAGGCGCAAAGGTTTAAGGAATGAAACTAAAACTGCATCTTTTCAAATTCATAAAATTACGAAGCTATTTCATTAAACGCCTTCTGCAAAGAAATAAAATTCTGATAGTATCCGTCCTTAAATTTTAACAAATTAAGTAAAAAGTTTATATGAAAACCTTTGTTTAAAAATATTGAATTCTTGGCCCTGAACTGATTCAAAATGCATTTATTACAAATCCAAAGGCCTTAAAATATTCAATCAATACATCGTCTCTAACTTTGAAAGTAACAAGACGAGACGATCACTCCTGAAAACTCCATTTGAGCCTAATCATTACTCCTTACATAGGCGCTTTCCAAAGAGCGGGACTGAAAAAGACTGCACATGAATCTTCGTTCAATATTTCGAGTTAAAATACTCATTAGTTGATTTTGAAAAAAGTTATAGCATTTAAACATTTGGTAATAAAACATGGCTATGGAAAGAAGAACGAGTAAGCTCAAGTGCACTTTCCTAAAACCAAAATGTATAGCTGAAAAAAATCACCTCAAAGTTCAAGGAGCAGAAAAGTAGACAGCAGCACGTATGACATGAAACTTGTTTGACCAACCTCTTAATTATTTACAAAACTTATAAAGCACATAAACCATCTAAGTATGTACTTATGTATTTGCTGCTGCAGCAGCAACAAGATGTAAAAACATTCAATTTGCAGCAGCAGCAGCAGCAACAGCAGCAGCAACCAGTTCAACTTAACAATTGCAGCAGAAATGTACAACTGGCACTCGGGCTCTGCTGAATGCTGCTGCTCCTACACAATAATGACACAAAAAACATTGTGCTTTGCTGCAACTGTTGTTGCTGTTCGTTCTTGTTATTCCTGCGGTCTCGTATTTTGTCAAACAAACAAGCAAACAAACAACAGTCTAGTGCTGCAACTACCAGAGCTGTGTAGTAGGCTGCTACTAAAAGCAGAAAGCTGCATTGGTGCATTGGGAGTGAGCACCGCATTGGAGCACATAGGGCAAATGAAATACTCGTATAGCAAATAAATATGCAAAAGCGTGTAGCCTACATGAAACCACAAATTTTTGAAGCTCAAATAACATGAACGCACAAAGCAAATCACTCTTGACAGATAACACCTCCCTACCGTAGTAGCCTACCGTAGTAGGGAGTGGAACAATAGTCGATAGAATGTTATTTGGAGAATGGGAGCATTTAACAATGAAATAATTTATACTTTGTGGTTGGTCATTGCGTAGGTACTCATCGTACACTATGCCGTTACGCACACATATAGCTACAAATGCGGATACGAGTACCAATAAAAACGTAATGAATTCAAAATGTACAAAAAATATTATGCCTGATGTTTCACAAAACTTTATTATTCTAAGTGCGTTCAAGTTTTTTGTTTACTTGCTTTTTGCGTTGCTCTTTTCTTGCTTAAGTACCAACGACATTTTTTTTCATAGCTTTCCAAATAAATAGTATTCAGAAGTGAACAAAAAAAAAAGAAATCATTTCAACTCATACCTTTTGATATTTAAGGGATATATCCAGAGACAGCAGAGACAATCACCCGCACACACATACACACGCATGCATACTCTCATTCAAATGAATGACCGCAAAAATGTCTCGTTTGTGGTTTTTTAAAGCATATGTACAGGCGCTTGTTAAAAATTATGATTTCATACTCCCTCATACGAACCGAACGAATACGTAGGGGACCAAGGTTTTTGTTTTTATTTTTTTGTTTGTTTTTTAGTTGCAACACTATGTACATACTATGTATGTATGTATGTATGTATGCATAGTATGTACAAGTTTATGCTTTGTTGGCTAGCTGACTGGCTGGATAGCTGGCAGTTCTGGCATGTTTTAAAATGATTTGTAGCGTATTTATGTAAATTGTGGTTGTGGCACTTTCGCTTCTGGCAGCAGGTGCTTTTTAAGCAATTAGCAAAAATGTCGCGTGAAATTAATAAATTCTTACTTCTATTTACGTTCTCTTACGACTGCTATTTAAAAGTACAAAGAAATTAAGTAAGTACGTAATAATTTAACCAATTTAAAATTCGCATTTATTATAAACTACAAAATACTATAAAATTTTTGATTTTATCGTAATTGCTTTAATTCGCACCTTAGCCACTTCATTGTAGTGTTGTATAATTATATATGTGTGGTAAAGATATGCGTGTTGGCATGTCAAAGGGTCACACCCCTTTCGACAATGTTATCGTGTCAAATGAATTGCATTTGAATGAATGGCAATCATTAGCATGCAACAATATTGGTATTAGTTAGCGGCGACTTTAACGCTATGCTACGAATACTTGTGCAGCGAGGAGTTGACCGTTCATTGGAGGGAATGACTTCTCAACCTGAACTGAAATCGAACAATTGTGATCAATCGAGCGTACCATTACGATTTTCTGATGGTTGTCACTTGTTTTGTACTCATCGGCATAATTAACTTTTACACAACTCTGCCCGATATGGTATTATTAAGTGATTAGTTTTGTTCTCATTTGTCATTCCAAATTTACTATTCCACTGTATGCTACTAATAAATATGGAAGATTTGGCACCATACATACAAACTCATCTGCCATGACAAATAATGAACATATTATCCTTTAAATCCCTTTTTAATATTGAACATTTTCTGTACGAATAAACAGACACTATTCATTCATGAGGCGGCCAAGACCGATCATCGGTTGTAGCGCCAGCTAAGTAAGTAAGTAAGTTCATTCATATTAGATGTCAGGAAATCTGACTAATACTTATGCACTAAAGTGTTAGAGAGAATAAAAACATGTTAGGTCGCATGCAGTTGTCGCAGCTCCTTTCAAAAATACCATTTAGTCAAAATATTATCTAGTAATTCTCATTTACTTAACAATATTTTTACTTAAGTATAGGTATTTTTGAAATAATCGATCTATCACAAAGATCACTGATGAGGAACCGTGGCGGATTTACGAAACAATCATATGATCTGGCTGTTCTATGAACGTGGATATTCTTTGGCGTCCCTGTTCATTATAGCCGAACAAATTTACATATGTAATTGAACATAATCATCGTGGTCGCTGTGGTGTAGTGGTAGTGCGTTGGACTGCTACGCAGAGTGTCCGGGGTTTGAATCTCGGCACAGGCAAAATCAAAAAGTAAAAAAAAATAATTTTTCTACTCGGCACCACCTCTTGGCAGGTAATGCCAAACCTACAAGAGTAAAAATAGCTATGAAAAACTTTTCACTTCGCCGTTCGGATTCGGCATTAAACTGTAGGTCCCTTCCATTCATGTACAAATATAACACGCACAACATTAGTGGATGCTAAAAGTTCGACCTAGGCCCTCCATGGGCTGTTGTGCCATTAAAAGTAAATAAGTAAGTAAGTAATTGAACATAATCAATATTTTTTAGGTATTTATACCAGGCCAGTGCCTAATCACGGTTAAACATAGACTGCAATTGGCTTGTTCTGTGAAAACTGTCTCTTGCAAAAATAGAACTCGAATTTACCATATTTAATTCAGTGATTGAGATGATTTCACAATACGACAAGCTCACATGCTAATATGCTGAGGCGATGAAAATCTCAAACGAAATTTAAAACTCCCTGCCTGCTTCTGTATGTAATGATTGCAATTAGATTTTAGATTTGGTAGTGGACAGGAGGGCCATAGAGCTTCCATAGCACTCAGTCCGTTTGGTCATTGTACTTTGGAAAATAGAGAGAGGAGAATGGTTAAGTCGATAAATTTAAGGCAACGAGGTCATATTCGCTAGCTGTAGGTAGTAGCAGTGAGTGAGTGAGTGAGATAGACAGGCAGGCAGTCAGCAGGCTAGCTGTAGGTAGTAGCAGTGAGTGAAGAAAAAAAACAGGCCAAAAATTTAAATTTTTTGTCAGTAATTTGCGCTACTAGAATCGATAATGAAGAGTGCGGTTTTTTTTTTTAACCATAGTACGAAAATGCCCTTCAGTTACTTTTCTTTCAGTTACATGGCTTTCCCATGAAAACGTGCGTGGGTAACTGAAAAGTTGGGCAATTTTTATTATCGCCTAAGGATTCAACGCGTGAAAGTGGCTATGGGTAAGTGAAATTTAAAATCTGTTTCACTGTAGCGTAGTGGTAGTGCGTTGGACTGTTACGCAGAGTGTCCGGGGTTCGAATCTCGGCACAGGCAAAATTAAAAAGTAAATAAAGCATTTTTGCTACACGCCGCCACCTCTTGGCAGGCAATGGCAAACCTACAAGAGTAGAAATTGCCTGTGAAGAAGCTTTTCATTTCGCTCCGTTCGGGTTCGGCTTAAAACTGTAGGTTCGTCCCTTCCCATTCATGTACAAATATAGCACACACGCTTAAAGGAATTGTAAAAATTATTTTTGTTGCTAAGTTGGCACCACTGTACTCTATCCTAAGCGCGATGTAGTTTGGTTAGAGTGGTCGATTTTGTCACTTCTCAAGTATTTGAGTCAAATTCTTTATTGCAAAATGGAATTTCGTGTGCCGAATCGCTCAAAAGATTACAGAAGGCTGACAGTGTATCGATTTTATCAAAACACCCGTGCATTTGAGTGGTGCAGTGCATTTAAAAGCGGTCGAGATGTGGTGGAAGATTTGCCTCGCTCTGGTCGGCCATCAACGTCTTCAATTGAAGTTAACACCAATAAAGTGAAGGAAATGGTGTCGGAAAATCGTCATTTAAGTTTTAAAGAGTGAACAGCTAAAGAAAAAAAGCAAATTCGTCGAAAATTGCTAAGTTTGTGGAAAGAGAACTCATGGATTTTTCACCACGACAACGCACCATCTCACAAAGCTATCTTTGTGAGGG
Organism: Palloptera scutellata; assembly: GCA_958295655.1. NCBI lineage: Eukaryota > Metazoa > Arthropoda > Insecta > Diptera > Pallopteridae > Palloptera > Palloptera scutellata. The sequence continues at coordinate 69,841,141 of OY282450.1, forward strand.
AATTCCTGGCCCAAAACTTAACAACTGCTGACGTTTTCCTCTTTCCAAATTTAAATTACCACTTCGAGGCACCCGTTCTCAGTTGATAGAAGACATAAAAGAGAATTCGCGCCGAGAACTGAATTCGATTGTAGAAAATGCGTTTGAAAAATGTTTCGATGATTGGATTATTTCTTGGCATAAGTGTATTGTGAAAAGCTCGGCGTAGCTCCTCCATGGGCTGTTGTGCCATTAAAAGAAAGAAAGAAAGAAAAAAAGAATACTTAAGTGTATTATGTCGGAAGGGGCCTACTTTGAAGGCGATACAATAAATTTGAATGAATAATAAATATTTTGTGTTTTATTCACCAATTGCCGCTCCTTTTTTTGTAGCGAGAATGAACAAGAGTAGAATTTGCCTAAGAAAAGCGCTACTCACTAGACTATCGATAGCCAATAATTTCAATTGCTTAACCTTCCGTCCACCAATACGCACCCGGGTGACCTTTTTAATTGTGAATATCTCGGTAAGTTTTAATCCAACATAAAAATGATTTCTACTCACTGAACAAATTCTCAATTTGTTTCCGATATAAGAAACAGAAATATTTTTTCGGGTTCCTTTCATGTTGATTTTAATTATGACTTTTTATATTCGCCGTATAGCAATACCTACCCGGGTGACCACAGCCGTTTTCCATATTTCTTTTTGTACAACTTTCCTCTGAATTATTGGAAATAGTAAATAATGTAAATGTAGATATCTGTGGACGCTGTGATGTAGCAGAGTGTCCGAGGTTCAAATCTCGGCACAGGTAAAATAAAAAAGTAGAAAACACGACACCACCACTTGGAGCAGGTAATGGCAACTCTGCAACAGTAAAAATTGCCTATGAAATTGTCTATCGCTGTTCGGATTCGGCATTCGGATTCCATTCATGTACAAATGTAGCACGCACAATTTGAGTGGATGCGAAAAGCTCGATCTAAGCCCTCAATGGGCTGTTGTGTCATTAAAAGAAAAATAAATCTTATGTATGTATTTTATGTTTTTTAATTATAAAAAATGTAAATATGATTTAATAGTGAAAAAGTAAATAAGATTTATCGGATCCTTAAAAAATGGGCTGATGGAGATGGCCCGGAATGGCAATATTTGCTTTAGTATGGGCGTTGCTGTGATCTACGCAAATAGTTTTTTTTTTCCATTTAATGCAAATTTGACATGTGTTGTTTTTTGTTTTGTTTTTGTACGTTGGTTGAATGACACATATTGCACTTGCCCGCAAACACCCAAAATGAAACCAATTTACCGATATGCACCTGGAATGTACGAACACTCTACAGGGTAGGTGCCTCTATCCAGCAGGTTGATGTCCTCCAACAATATACAGCTGGCTTTACGGTTATACAGGAAATGCGATGGACGGGACAGGGTTGCTCAAAAAGAGCATCCTATGATATCTACTACAGCTATCATGAGTCGAGAGACGAATTTGGTGTTTAGATTTCTGGTTGAGAAGAGACTGCGCCATCTAGTCTCGAGGTTCACACCCGTGAACGAGCGCCTAGCCACTATCCGCATCAAAGCCTAATTTTTGTCCATGCCCCGTCGGTTGAGAGAGAAGAATGGAACGACCAAAGACGACTTCTACGAGCTCCTCGACAAAACTTATGAGCTTTGCCCTCATCACGATATTAAAATCGCGTTAGGCGGATTTAAAGAGAGTCTCTTTGGTTTGACGATAGGAAAATTCAGTCTTTACGACGAAGCCACCAGCAACGGCATGAGACTGATCGACTTCACCGATCTAGTAGCGCCAGATTTCAAGGATATCCATAAGGCCACTTGGCGGTCACCTGATTAAAACACACGAAACCAGATTGATCACGTTTTGATCGACGGAAGGCACGCTTCCAATGTACTGGACGTACGCATAATACATGGTGCAAACATCGACCCAGACCACTGCCTGGTTGCAGCCACGGTCTGCACACGTATTGGGTATTGGTAAACGGCATACACGCCGACGTATGGTAAGGCGAAGGTTAAACTTGTTTTGCAACTTCTCTTCTCTTGGTAGGTTGAAGAGGTGTTTCGAACCACGAAGTCAAGTAGCGGTTCCGCTGTTTTAAAGCCTCGTTTTCAACTCGTTACCTAGATGGTTGTTAAGTAGCAAATCAAACGATTCGGTTATATCCATTTCATTAACTGAGTTTACTTATTCTACAATATTCCTATCCGAGAGCTTCTCAAGGTTAGTGAAGAGCAGTTTGCCCAAGGTAATCAATCCAAAGTAGCAAGAGAACTTCCATAGGAGAAAGTGAAGTAAGGTCTCTTGTTCTTCTGATTGTTGACAGCGGCGACAGTGTTTGTTGCGCGGTATGCCGATTTTGCCGCTTAGTTTCTTTTTTCTTTTACATAATTTATACTGCAACTTTTGAAATTAATATATCAAGCTTTGACACAATAAAATTTTGCCGGTAGTATATTGTAAATATTTTAAACATTTTATTAACAAATAAATATAAAGTAAACAGTAACGCGGATTCATATATCAGTCGCGTGTAATGAGCAGACTTTATTAAAAAGCAACAAATTTACGAAAATTACTGGCAGGCAGTAGCGGAAAAGCACAGAAGCAGACAGTCATCACACTGAAGCAGCCGTCAGTCAGTCAGTCAGTAGGAACAACAAATGCAACAGACAGTAAAATACCAAAAATACTCATTACGAATGTAACAAACGCCAACAACATTCCCCGCCCAAAGTTATGGGCGTCAGTGACATGTGAGCGTCATTTCAACGTTGATACTGATACTGAAATTGAAACTGAAACACTGTGTTGTTGTTTAATGAAATTCACAATTTAAATTGTGAGCCTAACGAGTGAGCAGCGGAGCAGGGGAGCAGGGGAGCAGCGGGGCAGGGGAGCAGCAGTGCAGAGTTAGCGCCTCACGAACTGAATTAAAATGTGTTTAACCAATGCAATTTATGGGAATTCTGTTTTTCTTTTTTCGTAGCGTTGTGAATTATGCATGTGTGTGTGTGTGTGTGTGGGTGTGGGTGTGTTTGTGTGCGTGTAGGATGGATGCATGACTATGAAGTTCAAATCATTAAAATTTCTAGATGTTTTAAGTTTGCTGTTTTAATTTAAAACAGCATTAAACAAACTTGAGTTAAATTAAACTTGGAAAATTTAAATTACTGAGGAATGCTGAACTGAAATGCAATATTTGTTTTATTTTTCTAATGCTAATGCCAGTAACTTTAAATTGATATTCGAAAGAAGCACCTGTGGCCCCCATGCCTCCTCCCTCCACCTCCCTTCACCTTGCCCCCTACTCCACTGTGCCACTGTCGCCTGCCAAAAAATAAAGTCTTGTGTGTTTCAAAAGATTATTTGCAGCGGCCATATTAAAAACTGAAAATGCTATGTAATTTTGCAGCAAAAACATGAAACTTATCAGGATTCGTTTGCTGAAATGTGAAAATAAAAATGCTCCATAGCACCAGCAACGACAAGGAAGGAGCAAGCTATGCCGCTTGCCCCTACCAAGCCGGCGAGATATTATATTGTTTGCTGCTTATCTTTGCATTTCCGCATCATTAAATAATTTTGTCATCATTTGCGTTATTTTCACTTTTCTTTGCACGCACATTTTTCCACAAGTTGTCTTCTTCGTTATTTTTTTTTTTTGTCTCTTATTTTTCCCCCGTTATTCTTCTACGCTGCTCATTGATGTGTTGCACAAATTTAATGATCATAGGCACGAGGAAAAAAATTATATAAATTAACACCAAGAAGATTATCATATTTGAATAATTGAAACTGCTAGAAACGTAAGGTGGTAAGAAATAGACACACAACCTCTATCTCTTTCTTACTACCTTAGATTAGATACGATTGAAATAGGGGCTGGGCCCAAGGCACCAAATCACTGCAGCCTCAAAAGGCCTATTGTCAAGAGCCCATTGAATATCCTAAGATACTCTTCCTGGTCACTGCAGCGTAGTGGTAGTGCGTTGTACTGACACTCTGCGTTGTCCGGGGTTCAAATCTCGGCACAGGCAAAATCAAAAGGTAGAAAACAAACAATTTTTCTACACGGCGGAACCCAACACCTCTTGGCAGGCAATGGCAAACCTACAAGAGTAGAAATTGCCTATGAAAAGCTTTCCACTTCGCTGTTCGGATTCGGCATAAAACTGTAGGTCTCTTCCATGCATGTAAAGGGTTATTTTTTGAGAGCTTGGTTTTTGAGAATTCCAAAAAACACAGAAATTTTACAAAAGTAAATGAAATTTTTATTTGGATCGATAAATCAATAAATGTTGTCCGCGGCAAATGTTGTAACACGCATGGCATGAGTGGACGCGAAAAACTCGGCATAGGCCCTCCATGGGCTGTTGTGCCATTAAAAGAAAGAAAAAAAGAAGACTCTTTCTAGGCTTGTAGCATTTAAAAATGCTAAGATAACCTTGGCAGTCATATTGTCCACTTCAACCGTAGTTGGGTAGACAACAGTAATATTACGAAGTCTAAGCCTTGCAAGGTTGTCACAGTGGCAGAGAATATGCTCTGCTTTTTCCTCGTGTTCGACAAAAAATCTACAGAATTCGTCCCGAGTTATTCCCATGTTAGCAAGATGTTTTCTAACTGGGAAGTGCCCAGCAAGAAATCCTGTGACATCTCGGATTCCGTTTTCCGTGCTTAACACCAAGTGTTGTTTTGTTCTTAACTTTGATACACTTGACATGAATGATTTTGCTAGTTTGTTGCCTGAGGTGTCATCCCAGGAAGCCTTCACCATTCCGTTCAGCCACGTGTTAAGATTGAGCTTTACAAAACTCCATGGAGGGCCGCAGAATGAGGTTGGTCCAAACATGGGTTCGATTGCCCCTTTTCTGGCTACCTGGCCAGCCATTTCATTGCCCTCAATTCCACTATGTCCAGGCACCCGAATTAGATGAACTTAAATTTTTTGATCGTTAGTTGAAGGTACTGTGGTCGCTGTAGCGTAGTGGTAATGCGTTGGACTGCTACGCAGGGTGTCCGGGGTTCTAATCTCGGTACAGGTAAAATCAAAAAAAAATAAGTAGAAAAAATAATTTTTCTACACGGCACCACCTCTTGGCAGGCAATGGCAAAACCTACGGATTCGGCATTAAACTGTAGGTCCCTTCCATTCATGTACAAATATAACACGAACAACATGAGTGGATGCGAAAAGCTCGGCCTAGGCCCTCCATGGGCTGTTGTGCCATTAAAAGTAAAGTAAAAGTTGAAGGTACTCCCATATAAGTTTTGAAATTATTTTGAAACAGCTTACGGCCAGTAATGCTGCCTTACTGTCCGAGAGCATATAGATGTTTCGTATACAAGACGGGTTTTCTTCATATTTTCGAAGACATAACGTTTATTTTTGATCCATCTGTTTACAACAGAGTCGTAGTCCAGCAAAGCGAGGGCATTCCTTTTCCCAATTATCTTAAAAGCTGTGTTGGAAGTTATATCGGGGTAGGCACGAATCATTTATTGTGATGTTAATGATGTTAAGGTAGTGTTTCTTAGTCAATTCGTTTCCCAGAATGTTCCGGAATGTTTGACTTTTCCCGCAGTGTCTTTCTCTTGTGACATGAGCTTAGCAGTGAACTTCAACGCCCCTTGTTTGATCCCTGGATGTAGTGATGACTGGCCTAATGCAACTTCTAATACTGGTGTTGGTGTGGTTTCCATTACTCCTGTTAGTGAGACACAGGCAAGCCTCTGAATTTTGCTGAGTTTTTCTTTAGTTGTTTTTTGCTAAGGCTTTTTGTACCACACTGAATCTCCGTATGTTATAATTGGCCTAATAATAACTGTGTTTTTATATCATTTTTTATATTACACTCAAAACACAGGGTATACCATTATGAATGCAGAGTATTCTGTTGATTGAAAGGAAGATTGATATTACCATATGTGGGAGGAAGTAGGAGGGAGAATGAGAGAGGGAATGCAATCACATGTCACCGAAAAAGAGATTGACAGCCATTGTGGCAAGTGTTATACCTTTACCACACTGAGCTTCCGTTTTATCGATGTCAACTATATTTAGTTGATAAAAATATAGAAAGGATAAGGAAAATGTACCGTTTTGTTGCTGTGTAGAAAACTTATTTTATCCATGTTTTTGATTTTGCCTGTGCTGAGATTCGAACCCCGTAATATATAAGATGGAACGATGAGCTATATTAGCTGTACGCCGACACTGGCATAGTCAAGCATATAAAAATATAGCGGCTTAGCTGGCTGGGTCATGTTGAGCGAATGGAAGAAAGCGCTCAGGCTAGAAGGGTGTTTTATTCGAGCCACGGTGGAGGAACATGCAGAAGAGATTAGGACAAATCTCCGTTGGATAGAACAGATACAGAGCGACCTGACTGCACTTGGTCTTATCAACTGACGCCAGCGCGTGTATAGCAGAGGCGACTGGTGAAGTTTTACCGAGGCGGCCAAAACCGATCATCGGTTGTAGTGCCAGCTAAGTAAGTAAGTAAGTAAGATTCTGCCCCCGAACACTCTGCGTAACAGTCCAACACACTACCACTACACCACACCGAGACCACACATCCAAAAACTGAATTTTGGGCTGAGTACCCAGTTTTTGCCAATTCGGACCACCACTCTTGCCTTATGGATTAAACTTTCCAGATGAGGATTCCAAGTTAATTTTTCATTCAGAATTATGCCAAGGTTCTTACTACCTTTCTTTTCTACCTAGCTCTCTCGCACACACGTCTTTCATACGTGCGCCAGTGTGAACATCCACAATGGCAAACGTCCTTTGTTTATTCGTTTAAAATTGCTTGAATTCAGTTGCAGTTGCCGCTTTAAACACCACGATCTATAAACCTATTTTTATTTCTTATGCAATAATCATTTGCTCATTCGCCGTGCAGAAATGAATGGAAAGCAAATATTTGTGTTGTCAGTGTTAAAGATTTTTAATTAAAAACACATCAGAAACATTTTTAAAATGTATAGATAATAATAATAATAATAATAATAATAGAAAAAAGCATTTTGCTAGCTAGAAAAAGTACAAACGAAAAAAGAAAAATATTGTAGCTGACAATGCATTTTGGCAATTTTACAAAATACAACGCCAACAACACCAACACCAGCCAGCAACAACAACAACAACAACGACGGCTACAAAATATTGTCAGTTAATGGAATATGACACTACACACTATGTACTAGTAAATATAATACATAATATTCACTAGCATGCAACTAAAAAACTGCAACAGCAACAAAAAATCACAAAACTACACATAAACTAAATTCTTGTTTATTCTCCATATTTCTTTCTAAGTGAACAACAACAAAAAACACAGCAAAAAAAAATGAGAAAAACAAAAAATAATAACAATAACAGTGCAAAGTAAGGAAGAATGAAAAGCCTGTGCAAAACTATAATGAGGCCATTGCATAATACTTAGGCAGTGAAAAGCGGAAATCAAAATGGCGGCGGCGCGAGTTGCCTTGATGAGTAACTGAAGACAGAAAGGGAAAAATTCGAGGCGCTACTACTACTACTACTACTACTACTCATTTATGCTACTAAATAACGGTGGCGCAATAAAAAAGTGTAGTATTATTTTTTTCCTCGTTTTGCGCGAAAAAAAAAACAACAACAAAAATGTGAAAATGTTTTTATTTGGCTCTGAGCTGTATGCTTTTTTCTCTTTTTTTCTCTTTTCTTTTTTTTTTCTTATTGCTGCAGTACGTATTCCTAATTTCATAATATGTAGTACTGAGTATTAAATAGAAAAACATTATGTGGAAAATACAAGAGCAGAGGTTCATTTATAATTTTGAAGCTCCCGCTTACGTGCATAGCTGTGTTTGTTGGAGTAAAATAATATATGGCACCTACAACAACACAGAAGAAACAACTCAAAAATGCAAAAGGGCAAAGTGTCACTAAATTAAAAAGTAGAGCGAGAAGAGAAGCGAAAGAGATGAATGGGAAAACTATGTAAAATGGAAAAGAAGCAACCTACAATGGAAAGTACCGAACATTTTATTTAAGAAAAATTCAAGTTGAATTTTCTGTTATAACTCAATGCGAACCATGGGCACCAGTGAACCATTTAGCATTGTTAAATGTATTTGCTTAGTTGTTCAAGTAGTGAGAACGGGCTTAAAACCTGCTTATTTCAGAGTCTAGCAATTTCTGTACTATAAACTCGGAGTGACTCACTGAAAGTGAAGTCACACTTTCTGTGTGTTCTACGCGTTTAAAAATGTTTTTTTTTTTCTATCATTCTTCGTCTGCTTAAGTTGTTATGATTTTTTTCTTATAATGGCACAACAGCCCATGGAGGCCCTGGGCCGAGCTTTTCGTATCCTCTCATATTGTGAGTGCTATACATATTTGTACATGAAGGGACCTACAGTTTTAGGCATGAGGTGGTGCCGCGTAGAAAAATTGTTTTTTCTACGTTTTGATTTTGCCTGTGCCGAGATTCGAATCCGGGACACTGTGCGTATCAGCAACCATTTTTTTTGTTAATGAACCCATTTCCAAACAAAAAAATTAAAAACTATTAAAAAAGAGTTTGACGCTTTATAGAAGTTTACTTCTCCAGAAAGTTTGCGTTCTGGGTTTTCCACTTAGGTTTATTAATCTTATAAACACCCGAGTCTATCGCAGACATTACAGGCGTATCCGAAGGAATTTTAACCGATGTGCTGATATCTGCAAGCGATAAGCCTTGTATAGTTCAGTTTAACGATTCTCTGATCCCGGGTGTGCTACATCTGGATTAACTTCATTTTGATCGTTGGCATTTCCAATGCATGCAACGCCCTCTGCAAAATCATCATCTCCATCGAAATATTCATACTCAAAGCATGCGAATTTATTTTGCTACCTCATTCTAATTATAATTTTACCATCGTCATCATTATTACCATCATAATCATCAAAATATTCAGGTTGTAAGGTCTCAACAGGTGGAAAATTAGCCACATGCCGGCCTGAGAACTCACGAATGTTATGGGTTTGACTAGAAACTTAGCAAATCTCGGCCACTTCAATGACTACTTGGTCCTGTATAATCTGAGGATCTTTGTTGGGACTGAATGATATGAATGCTAATGCAATTATTGGCTCTAATGAACTCATGCAGAAAGATAGCATGAATGGCAAATGGAATATTAGCCACATGCCGGCCTGAGAACTCGCGAATGTTATGAGGTTGACTAGAAACTTGACAAATCTCTTCTATAATTTGTTGTGCTGATGCGAGTTATTTTCTTCCCACGGAGGAAAAATTTTCAATCAAATTTTCAAGTAAGTCTTGTGCCCTTCTCTTTCGTTGAGAAGCTTTCGACCACCTCAATAACTGCGTGGTGCTGTATAATCTGAGGACCTTCGTCGGGACTCAATGAGATTAGTATTTCTAATTATTGGTTCTAATGACCTTGTTTGCCATTCATGCTGACTCTCCGCATTAGTCTTTGCGAGTTGATTTTCAATGAAATCCGAACTCTGTTGTTCCTCAAACTGCTAACGAAGTCTACACTCTTGCGATCTCTCGGTGCTCGTTTTTGGGTTTTTTTTCGCGATAGAAGAATCTGAATATTGTTGAGCGTCCATTTTTCGACAAAGTCTACATTCTCGCTGTCTCTCAGCCGCAGTTTTTGCTGCAGATTTAATCGTAACACAATCGCCATTTCAGTCTACACTCGTTCATTCTTTCAACTTTAGAAATTTCTAATGATTTTTGTTTGAAATGTAAGAGTTTTATTTGAAACGCAAAATTGGATGGGTGTTGCCCATCAACTAGATATTGATGGGCAACACCCTCTATCATATGAATATGATTCATACTCAGCGCCCACTTTCAATTAAGTTTAAATCATATGCAAATCAGCGCCCTCTGTCAATCGATTTTGAATCATAATTGTGGATACATGTGGATGCATATGTGCTGTCCATCATTTATGTACATCCTCATTTGGTTCATACTTGATTGATAGAGGGCGCTGCCCTTCATTCCCGTGACAATTTCCATTTTGGCACGATCATCTTTTACCCCCTCGTAAATATAAAAACCATTTTAAAAACTAAACGTCAATAAACTTCAACAAGTAAAAAAAAGTAATTTGTTGGTACTTTTCTCCAATATATTTTTCTAGCTATGAGCTTATAGTACATAAAATATCACCTATGAAATAAGCCCGCTTTAAGCATGTTCTCTGTACTTGGACAACTATGTTCATTCAACTCTGAATTTGAACAACATCAATTGCTGGTTGTTTACACTGACGCAAGCTTGAAATACTGTGCGAGAGAGATAGGTAGAAAAGAGTTTGCAAAATTTCTACCTTTTTATTACTACCTTTCTGTCTCTCTCGCACTGTCTTACATGCTTGCGAGAGTGTAAACAGCCACTTGCAGCGTCGTGATGCACAGTGGTCAGGCTTCATACAAAATGCGAAAAATTCTGTAAGGAATCAACTCAGCACAACGATTTTTAGCATGAGCTATTCCTAGGTCGTGGAAAAGAAAAATTAAGTAAATGGACGTGAATGGTCAACTTCCATGTCCATCACCCATACAACATAATATCTCAAATAGCTTTAAAATCCGTTTTAATTAAAATATCGGTTATCCCTAATCATTTTTGTTCATTTTGTTCATGTTTTTGCTCATGCGATTGATACATTGGATCATTGGGAGTCTAGCACCATAAACCGTTTTTTGATTGCAAACACAAGAATTTAGTAGGCGCAAATTTGTTGTTCTTGGGGCGTAGCACACAAGGTAAAGTTCGTGACAGTCGCAGGTGCGTCCACGTTCGATCCTTGCGCTTCTATATTTCAAGTCGACACACAGCTCCTCGTGGCGTCCCCTGGATAGCGATCTGACAACCATCAGTGAGCTAACTAATGTGTGCGGCGGGCTTCTCCGTGGCCTTGAATGAATGGTTGTGCGTCGGGCTTGGAACCCACCACGTTAAAATATTCTCCAATGAACCCTCAGAGGCGGCCAAGACCGATCATCGGTTGTGGTGCAAGCCAAGTAAGTAAGTAAGCAATCCTTTCATTGCCGTTAAACCAGAAAAAAAGGAAATTTTTTAAGACCATTCAGCTCACGACCATTCAGGAGTTTTTGCAATCGAAAACCGGCTTATGCCGTTAGACTCCCAATGACCCAATAAAATTTTTTTCCGACCTTACATCACCGCCTACCTTAATGTACAAACTTACATATGTAAGCATCATTACAAAAATATTATAAAAATGAAAAATGTATGCCACTGAAACTATTTGTGTATGCATATTAAAAGCGGCTTGCAAATCTTAAAAACTAATATAGAAAGAAATGAAAAACGCAGCATAATTTTAGGCACACAACGATTAGTACATATTTCTGAATTTGTTTCGCTTGGAGATTTCCGGTTCCGCAAATTTGAGCAATAGTCATCCTGGTGTAGTTGTCGGCGAAGAGAAGCGTGAAGCACATTTCTAAACTTTCAGAAAAGTTCATGGAAGGTGAGAAAAAAATAAATAATATAAGGAAGGCTAAAAAGAAAGTTCAGGAAATTCGCGCAAAACCATAAATACCGTCCTTAAAGAATTCCTGGGATTTCTGCTCGAAAAACTCAGACAAGACCTTTTTGCAGTACTCTTGCGAATTCAACTTTACGCCATTAAGATAATTCTTAACAAGTGAAACAAATGGTAATCCGAAGATGTAAGGTCTCGAATGTATGGGGGATGGATCAAAACTTCCCAGCCAAGTTTCCCTTAGTTTTTGGCGGGTCATTAAAGAAGTATGTAGTCTAGCGTTGTAGTGATGAAAGACGAGGCACCTCTGTTGACCAATTCCGGAAGTTATTCCTTGAGCGCTTTATTCAATCATGTTAATTATAGACAGTACCGTTCGGAATTAATCGGAAGCAGCTCGTAGTACACAGGACCCTTGCAATCCCACCAAATACTAAGCAAAACCTTCCTTGACGTCAGTTCCAGCTTTGCGGCAGTTTGGGCAGGCTCCCCTCGTTTTGACAATGATCTTTTTCGTACATTATCGTACGTTATCTATTTTTTGTCACCAGCAATCAATCTGTGCAAAAATGGTTCGAGATCATTCCGTTTCAGAAGAGATTCACATACTGAAATGCGGTTGGTAACTTTTTTTTCACTCAGTTTATGTGGCACCCAAATATTTAGCTTTTTGTAAAAAGTCTGGACTTTTTTAAATGGTTCAAAACCATTTGGTGAGCAAAGCCAAGATACGTAGAGATGTCACGACTGCCTATGAGTCGTTATTCCTCCACCTTTTCAAGAATTTCGTCCATTTTTTCGGTGTATAGTCGGTGTATATGCGAAAAGCTCGGCCTAGGCCCTTCATGGGCTATTGTTCCATTAAAAGTAAGTAAAGTAAGAGTTAGGTGCATCTTTTACAATAAAATTTCCAACTCGGAATCGGTCATACCATTTTTCAACTGTCCTTTCCGATAAAGAACCTTCTCCTTAATATGCACAAATTTTTCTGTGAGCCTTCGCGGCAGCATAGTGCTTTTCGAAGGAATACCATAAAGTAAAACGAAACGAATTATTTATGATTCTCAGAGACTTCAATTACTTTTAGCAACGAAGAGTTGCCAGATCGGACCAGTACTTATAGAGTTGTCATACTTTAAACTTTGCTATTTCACTTTGCTGAACTTTCCTTTTATATATAAATATATAAGATTAAATTTTGTTTAATGAAATTTTGCAAATTTGTTCGCCGTATAGTTTTTCCATAATTGTAAACAAATCTTGATTAAATGACTTACGATTTAAAAGTTTAGAATTTCAATTGAAAGACTCGTTGAGAACGTTTTCTTCTTTAAATTAACAATTGATGAATATCAAATGCATAAAAAATATGATAGCGGCTACCATATTTTAAATGCTTCTGAAGAATGATAGCTCATTTAAAGGAGAAACATTCTTTGAATTATTCCTCATTTGAATTCATTTGAGAATGCCTCCTTTCAATACATGATTTTTTCTCTAACCACAGTTAGAGAAAGGTTACCGCTAGCTACTACGTTGATTATACTTAGTAACATGCTGTCAAGTTAAAAATGTGACATAATCGTTACACAAATGCCAATATTTAGGAAGGTCGCGATTCGTTCATTTCGCATATATCCTATTAACATTATTACATTTTCAATCGAAAGTAGTTAAAAACTTAAAATAAATGCATACATATCTTTATAAAGCATTCGATTGCTTGCACATATCAATTCTTCATTCATTCATTCGAATATCATTATTCACTTTTCTAAACCACTCACCAAAATTATTTTCGCTTACATTGGCTCCATAATTTCGGAAAATGTCAATCTGTTTATGTCACATTTACGCCATTTTTAATATGACACACAGATGTCTTGATATTTACATGCACGATTTACCAAGTTTCCTTTAAGAATTCAACCAAAAAAGAAAATCAAATAAAATAAAATAAAATAAACAGCAACAGGAAAATCGCAAGCAATTTATATCCCTCTCCTGACTTCATTCAGAGACGACAATTTTACACACACGTACGATTCTCATGACTGTAAGAGTGCGAGTGCGAGTGCGAGTGAGAGTGAGAGTGAGAGTGTGAGTACGTGTTAGAGTGCGAGTGCCCTGAAATTTACCGAATTGGAAGAGAAAGTAGCTTATTATTTCGCCATCACAAACAGTAACGAAAAATTATTAATTTCCACAACAGACTTTACAACTTTTTTTTATGTATTGCATGGCTGCAGTATGAAAAGTGACTTTTCACACACATCAGTGAGTTTCTATTTAAGTGTATGTTAGTGCTGGAGCAGCGGAGGCATGTACATATGTAGACGAAGAAATAAGAAGTTCATATCTTGTTCGTAGAAGCGAAATTAAAACTTGAAAATGACCACATAGTCTGGACTAAAGCAGTTGTGAAGTACATCAAGAAATGCTATTAAAGTTGCAAATTTAAGTTCTCAATTTGTAGCTATTACATAGTATCATTTTTATTTGGAACATTTCAAAAGAATCTAACATTTTCCATACTCACAAACAGTTTCTATTGTAAATTTTGTGTAATTTCGTAGCATTTTAAGGATGTCACCCAAAATTTTATGTCTCGTTGCTAGCAATTCCTTTTGCAATTTATTGAACGAAAATTTAGATATATGAAAACGATTCCTTCCTAGGGTAAAGAAAAACATAAATCTTCGCAAATCACTAAAAAAAATTAACTACATTGATGTTAGCAAAGAATAGAAGATAAATAAAAAAAATCTTTACGCACATATTCAACATAGCAAAAATTAATCGTGATAAACCTTTCGAAATAAAAGAAATGACAAAACCAACCAGAAGATGAAAAAATTTCATTGTCAGCTTAACACGTTAGCAGGGTCATTTTCCTCTTTCCAATATACGGGAATAATAAATGTTATTTGCGGTTAAGGGTTAATAACTACGAAAAGGGGGAAAAATCTAAAAAATAAAGAAAGTCATAAAGACATTGTCGCTTCGTGTGAAATGCAAGTAATTACCCAGTATGACCATACTAATGTAGTCCACCGAAATGACTAGTTTTCCAATTAGTTATGCAATATCTAGTTTTTAAAGTGGTTCAAAATAAATGCAGCGGTCAACGACTTTAATAAAACTAATCACTGACAATATGTATTGTTTTGTAATTCTCGTCTACTTTACAATATTTTTCATTTACATATGTAACAGGTGTTCTTTTTAGAAGTGTGATTTTCAAGAAGAAATAAAATGCATATAATTTAATGTTATGGCCAAAAATTTAGCTTTGTTATGAAGATAAGGATTTGCCATTATGTTGTAAAAACTATTTCGGGCAATAAATTCCAACCGAGAGGCCCAATTTTCGACCACTTTTTGCAGCAATTGGGGCCGTATGTCAGTAATAACGCGCCGAATATTCTCTTCCAAGGCGTCAATCGTCTCGGGTTTATCTGCATAGACAAGCGACTTCACATAACCCCACAAAAAATAGTCCAGCGTTGTTAAATCGTACGATCTTGGAGGCCACGCCACAAGCCCACGACGAGAGATAATGCGCTCACCAAAAGTTTCCCATAATAAATTGATTGTTTCATTGGCTGTATGGCATGTAGCGCAGTCTTGTTGGAACCAAAGGTCGTCCACATCAACATCCTCCAATTCAGGCACGAAAAAGTCATTAATCATGGCTCTATAGCGTTCTCCATTGACTGTAACATTATGTCCGGCTTCATCTTTGAAGAAATATGGACCAATGATTCCCTCTGCCCATAGAGCATACCACACAGTGACTTTTTGAGTATGTAACGGCGTGTCAATAACAGCTTGTCGATTATGATCACTCCAAATGCGACAATTTTGCTTATTAACGTACCCACTCAACCAAAAGTGAGCTTCATCGCTGAACAAAATTTTCTTGTGAAAATCGGGATCGGTGGCAATCTCGTTTTGGTAATAAATTTGCACGATTTGCAACCGTTTTTCAGGAATAAGTCTATTCATTATGAAATGGCAAACCAAACTGAGCATAAATCAAGTAACAGCTGTCAAAAAGACCAACTCCGAAAAAAGTATTGCCAGAATGAAAACCATACTTCTAAAAAAAAAAACATCCTTTATATGAATTTTGAAATGTTACAAAGATCAATAATGAATACTTATGTAAATGCAATATGTGTTATGTCTTATTTGGAAGAATGAAAAACACAAATTTTTTTCCAAACCACAAATATTTTTGATTTATTTTTAATTGCGAAAATTTTTGTTTCTTTTCTTTTTTTTTTTCTTTTAATGGCAAAACAGTCCATGGAGGGCCTAGGCCGATCTTTTCGCATCCTCTCATGTTATCCGTGGTTTATTTGTACATAAATGGAAGAGCCTACAGTTTTATGCCGAATCCTAACGACGAAGTGCAAAGCTTTTCATAGGCAATTTTTATTCTTGTTGATTTACCATTGCCTGCCAAGAGGTGGTTCCGTGTGGAAAAATTACTTTTTCTACATTTTGATTTTGCCTATGCCGAGATTTGTTCTTGGACACTCTGCGTAGCAAGCCAACGCAGTATTAACTGCGTCACAGCGGCCACTGGTTAGGTATTAATTAGTCATGAAAGAAAAAACTGAAACAATTCGATTGGTCTACAAACTATTCCAAAAACATGTATCATTCAACTAGTTGAAGTTTAATTGTTTTACAAACTGAAGCAATTCGATTGGTCTACAAACTATTCCAAAAACATGTATTATTGAACTAGTTGAAGTTTGATTGTTTTACAAACAGAAACAATTCGATTGGTCTATAAACTATTCCAACAACATGTGTCATTCAACTAGTTGAAGTTTGATTGTTTTACAAACTGAAGCAATTCGATTGGTCTACAAACTACTCCAAAAACATGTATCATTCAACTAGTTGAAGTTTGATTGTTTTACAAACTGAAGCAATTCGATTGGTCTATAAACTATTCCAAAAGCATGTATCATTCAACTAGTTGAAGTTTGATTGTTTTACAAACAATTCCAAAAACATCAACATACCAACTAGTTGAAAAGATATGCAAGACTGACCAATTGACTTGTGCCTAGTAGGACAACACAATGTTAAAGAAACCAGTTTGCTATAAGGAAATGTTTGTTCAGTAAACCAGTTTATCGACTAACGTTAAACCAGTTGGTTTCCCTTCAGGGTAAATACATATACAATACATATGTCTAAAGTATAGAAGTACAATTAGAGTTAGGTAGCGAGAGCAGTATGTTCATGTGGAGAACAAGTAGGCAATGAGTGGAAACTACATTCAAATAATGGAGTACGAGTATGAAAGCATCCTTTCTTCTTTCCTTTATTTTTCTTTTTGCTGAGACACATACTCGTACTCGTAAATTGCAACATGTTTAATGCTAAAGTGTTAATGCTAATGAAAAATACTTTTCGCATTGTGTGTATGTACATGTGTGTGTGAGAGAAGTGCCTTTTGTTTGGTAGTGTGTGATTAAAGTAATTTACGCCTTACACATACTTATACAGGCAATTGAAACTACTCAGCAACGCTGCTTAAGTTGCTTTAAAAAGCTTGACAAAAACATCTCAATTCATATAGTATACGAGTATGTATATAAGTTAGTGTATGAATGTATATAGCCTAAAAGTATTTGATCGTTTCGATTTCTAATCTTTTTTGTAATCGTTTGCAGTCACTTTAATGTGCGTGTAAAGAGGAAATGTTCCTTTAAAAAAAAAAAAACTAATTTTGTAGTATTATGATACAAAATGACTTTAGACACATACGAGTACGAGTTGTTTTCAAAGTTTATGAAAGCGAAAAAGAAAAACAGATTTAGTAAAGTAAGTAGTTGTTGACAAGTTGCATACACATGGACGTAAGCTTGTTTTCAGGCACTGAAAGAAGATTTATAGTCGATTTGAAAATGTTAATGCAGCCAGAACAAATGGTTAACTAAAAATTATAGGTTCATTGTTGGCCGAAGACAAACTCAATAGTCCAGTGGGTAGCGTGATAGACTCAGTTTGGGGCAATTCTGTCGTTTCGGAATTTTCGAGCGAAGTGATAGTTTTCATAAAGTGTAATGTTTCGGAGTGATGTAGAAAAAAGTTTAGTGTAATTTAGGAATTTGTAGTGGTTGCTGTGGCGTTGTTGGTAGTGCGCTGGCCTGCTGCATGGACTGTCCGGGATTCAAATCTCGACTCAGGCAACATAAAAAAGTAGAGAAAACAATTTTGCTGCACGGCACCACCTCTTGACAGGCAATGTAAAGCCTACAAGGGTAAAAATTACCTATGAAAAGCTTTTCACTTCATCGTTCGTATTCGACATAAAACTGTAGGTCCCTTCCATTCATGTACAAAAATAACACGCACGACATGAGTAGATGAGAAAAGCTCGGCCTAAGGCTGTTGTTCCACTGAAAGAAATAAAAGAACATGAGTGAATGCGATAAGCTCAACCTAATTCGTCCATGGGCTGTTGTGCCATTCAAATAAGAAGAAGAAGTACTTTCGGAGTGACACACAAAGAAAAATGTTATATGTAGATGAAAAAAAATGATACTTATTTGCTTACTTGATTCTCATTTTCTTACCTACTTACCGCTGTACCATAAACAGGGTGAGGCAAAATAAAATCAATTCCAACAAAATGGCCGCCAATTCACATGATGACATTACTTTTGCCGCACCATATATACGAAATAAAGGAAAATCGGATCTTCCAGATAGAATGCCTCAGACAATTGACCTTGCCTTTCCCGATTTGACTGATATCTAGTCCATGATTTTGCTTCAAGCCATGCCCCACAAAAATGGACTTAAAATATTCTGATGTGATTTTCACCAGTATTGTGAGAGTGACCTAACTCGAGATAATCTGCAATATAATACATGAAAAGGATATCGATGGAAGGGTAAGAAGACGAGCTATAAAATTCAACTTAATTTCGCTTAAATTTCAAATTAATTAATTAATCATGATGGTTCAGTAGATACGAACCATTTAATTTACCATTAGCTTGAAATTTGAAATACGATGATGTCGTCAATTTTAACAATTTTTTTCCAATTCAAAAGTAATTCAATAAATTTGGTTTAGCGAAAAACTCAATTTTTAATTTGAGAAATTCTGTTATATAAATTCTGTCAAATTTTAGCTAAGCACACACTTTTCCATTTTGATTCTAGATCGTCTGTACCTTAATTGCGTGAATAATTGAAAAAGAAAACCTAAATGAGTGCAGCAAACTGTCGCCTAAGGGCGTGGTTATTTTGAAAATTTTGCTCGGCGAACAGCTTGAAATTGTTGCTGAACCGAACACAAGATGCATACACACAGCACACGGATCACAAAGTGTAGGTCGTGGTGATATTGCAATGGGCCTCATTGACCTAAGTATGTCCTACTTAGGACAGGTATTCTAACTTACCATAAGTGCAATAACCACGGCCTAAAGAAACCAGATGTAAAATCTCAACAGCCGCCAGAAGTGGATTTTCAAAATTAATTGGATTCAATATTTGTTGATTTAAAATTATATAGAATTGCTTGGATTTTTTTAATGATTTATTGCATCGCCACAAGTAATATAAAACACACAAAAAAAATCCAAAAAATGGCTTTTAATTCTAACTACTAGAAATGTAAAATAACATTCTTTTTAAGCTTTTGTTATGACTACAACGATATGGAAGAGAACAGACTTTTCCGCAAAGACCGATAATGCCACTATTGTAAAACTGACAGAAAAAAACAGAAATGATTTCTAAACTCCTTAACATTTGAAATTCTTTCAAAACTAGAGTTATTTGGTGAAACCTGGAGTGACGAAGTGGCAGCTTCTAACACGGAGTGATAAACTTCAATTGTGAGTGATGGCGACAGCATTGAGTTGCAGGTTATATTCCCGTCTTAGCCTGGTGGTTAATTCTCTTTCATAACCTTCTTACATTCCTACCGATATGAGGTAAGTGAGAATTATAAGAAAGTGTATAAGTGATAATAAATTGACACCTCGTTGTTAGGAGCCGACGTTAAACTGTATGTCCTCGTGATATTACAATGGGCCTCATTGACCTAAGTATGTCCTACTATAAGACAGCTTTTCTAACTGAACCTTTTGTTGACCGAGCTTCAGAGCTGTAATAAATAATCTTTGTGACTTTGACACGAGTCAACAGCACTGACAGAACTGTTTGCACTTTGCAGTGCAGTTTTCTAACTGTATTTGCGAGATGGCAAGTGTAATCAGTTTTTAAACTCATTTGCCAAGAGCTAAAAAGAAAGCACTTTATTCATGTTCAAACTTTGTAAGAAGACGAGACGTTAGTGCAATGAAAATTACTCTACTACCATGTTGTAAGTTTAAGTGACAAGTGACTCTATTCTGTTGTAGAACAAATTAATGCAATTTGCACACTATGTCAAGAATTTTACTGACGTCATGTTAGACCTGAAGAATATACGCTTTTTTCAAAGAATTTTCTTCGTTTCAAATCACAACGGAAACGATGCTTATAAATTAGAAAATTAATGCTTCCTTTGAATGTGAATAGAAGAGAATAACCTTTTTATTTTACAATTAGAAAGAAGTAAATGTAGCTCACTTATTTTTAACTTTGCAGTAAATATGAGCATTCATCATCTCCATTGCCAACATCACCAACAACATGCAATGTGGAATGGCATGAAGCATCATTAATCTTACCAAAAAATTCATCAATGTTTTTGACATTTCAGCTTTTTTGCACACGAACAATGAAGAGTCATCGTTGCAAAAACCAAAAACACCAAAATTCAAGTACACTAAAGCCGAAAACAATGGCAACAACAAATACAACAGAACATAGCGACAGAAAAACGAAAATTTCGCAAAAATGGCAACTCAAGTGGAATGAACACACATACATATATACAATAAGTTCTCACAACAAAAAAAGAAGCATATTTAGAGGCGCCCAACATCATACATACACACCTGGACAAAGTAATAGGTGTGAACATATTTTTTTTTTTCAAAAAAGCTTCGCTTTTTTATTATCCTTCAAAAACTAAATTAAAGGTTTTAAAAACTTTAAAAAATAACTTAAATTTTGGTTAATTCATAAAATACGCAGATTTTTGATTGGTCCCGTATTTTATATCCACCAATATTCTTGATGGCTTTCTCGATTCTTCTGGGCATTGACGATATCAACTTCCGACAGGCGAAGTTTCTACAGGAATGTTGTACCAAATTTTTTGAATATTTTCCCATAACTGCGTTTTGTTTTGGCGTTTAAGTTCTCCCCAGAGGTTCTCAATAGGAGTTAGATCTGGTAATTGACTTGGCCACTCAAGAATGTCTACATTATGCTCTTGGAATCATACTTTGACAACTCGCGATGAATGTTTAGGATCATTGTCCTGCTGAAATTTCCACAAAAGCGGCATATTATCCTCGGCATATGGTAACATTACCGTTTCCAACAAATCCTTATACACGAATCTATCCATAACGCCATTAATTTGATGTATCGGACCAATACCTTGCCAAGAAAAACAGCCCCATACCATTAAGCCATTAAGCTGCCACCTTCGTGCTTCACTTTTTTTTCTTTGTGAACCGGACGTCGAATTCCTTGCCTTTCGGGCGACGAACGTGTCTTTCCGCATCGTTAACAAATTAATTTTCGTTTCATTGCTCCAGAAAATTTTGCGCCATTTTTTTCTACCTGTGAATCACACCACGTTTTATGATCTAATGCAAAATTTTTCCTCTTCTTCAAATTTGCAGTTCTAAGCAGATGAACTTTGCGAGCATGCTACCGGGTAGATTTACGCTTAATGATCATCTTGGAACGATTATGATGATACATCATTCCCAATTTCGGTTGCAATTGTTCGGGACAACTTGAACGGGTCGCGTTTAGCTAATGTAACGATACGATTGTCGGTCACTAATGAAGTTTTTTAGGTGCTCCACGCGTTTCAATAGCTTTTTCTGGCGTGAGAGCATTTGTAACGAAATTCTGAGACCGTCCCATCGATCTGGCAATGAATTTGTAGGTTTTTCCTTTATCTCGGAGCTGACGAACAAGTCTTCTCTCCTCTGTACTGGCAATGAGCTCCACGACCCATCTAATATTTTAAAAAATTATAATTAAACCTTTATTTAGTTCACTTTCATCGAAATCTTACCTTCTGGAACTAAATAACGCCTTAAACTTATTCACTTTTAATTTAAACTCAAACACACCTATTTTCTTGTCCAGATCAATTTGAAGGTTGAACAAATAAACAAGCCGCAATTTTATCGATAAGAACTTTTGTTGCGGGGATTCCCCCAGTTCATTCCAAAACAGTGCCACCATACTTTCAAATTTGTCTTTTGATTGCAGACCATGCCAATTATTTTTTTTCGTTCATTTTAAAAATCTTTAGGTTCACACCTATTATTTTGTTCAGGTGTGTACATGTACTATTTCTACTGCGCTGCTGATAACGCCTCGACATATTACTTCCTTATTTGTTGAACATTCATACATACATGCAAACATATATGTTTACTACTACTTCTCCCAACAACAACATCAGCATCAACACAATAATACATCGGAACCATAGCGTCATAACATTGAAAAACCAAAGGACATTATTTGCAGAAATCGAGTTGAAATTATGCGTACTATAACGCCTCACATGCCATGAGCACGGGCATAGTAGCAGCAGTAGTCGGCAATGGAGTAGGATATTTTCCGTTTTTGCAATGGGTCTCATCGTCGTGGTCATAACATAAAAACAATGAATCGCACAAAAATGTGCGACAAAAAAAAACGGCAAACAACAAAACAGAAAAGATTCAGCAGAATCACATCCGCATGATAAACGGCTTTACATTGTTTTTGTTGTTTGCGGTATTTGCACTACTGTGTATTTTGCTATTACCTCTCCTCTCCCTCGCTTTCTCGCTCTCTCTCTCTCTCTCTCTCTCTCTCTCTATTTTACATGGCAGTGCGTTATCTCCCAATGAGAACATAGTAGAAAAATGAAATTAAGTATAGTTAGTGCCCAGTGTTGTTGTTGTTGTCAATGGATGAACATTTAAATGGCTGCTGGCGGCTGCATCAGGAGGGAAGTATGATAATGATAAGCGTATAAAACCGTTAAGTGATTCCACTTAAATGAGCACGCTTGGGTGTCATTTTCACATTATTCTTGTTCTTTTTTTGTTCAGTATTAAATACCAATGCTTTGCAGAACAACCCCTCCTACGGTCGCTTGCTGGGTTTTAATAAAATGCTTTAGCTTGTCATGTCTTAAAAAGACTTCATTAGACTTCCCAGCTTAACGATAGAGTTAAAATGTTCGAAACTTGCGGTTTTTTTTTTGTTAATTCCTGGCTCCATTTTCTGCATGACCCTTTCACTCGTGATTTTGAATTATCATCGTAACCTCCGGAATGTAATTTTTTCAGTCTCAATTTTGATGTTGTTTAACTGGAAACCTTAGTTGTTTTTAGCTTTCGAAGGGGGGCTATAGGAGCTTCAGCTTCCCATTGGCATTTAAAACAAATTTGTTAAGTCTAAATATGAATTTTTAGGGGTTTACTGCAAAATAAAAATTTGCCGATAGCAGGTAAATTACAAACAGTGTTGCCAGTGGTGATATGCACTTGAGTACACCTCTGTTTATAAAATATTACGAAATTAATTAATTCTTATACTTTTTTAATACTCATATCAACAAGACCTTAGTAAAGACCACTGCAGCTTGCAACACCCCGGCGAATACTGTCTCATGTAATAAATGCTCGACTTTGAATAACCTTTCAATAACTACCACATCGGGCAAAGATTTTAAACACTCCCAACACAAGCCACAACAGGCACTTGGCTCTGATAGAAAATATATAATGCACGAAATGCATCTTTAACCCTCCCAAGGCAACTCTTTGATCCAAACTTTAAATATTTTTAATTTTATGACGTTGTTACAAAATAATTCACCTCCACAGACAAACCGCATTAATTGAAAGTTCGCCGCGAAAAAGTTTGTAAGCGATAACAGAAATAAATGTCGCCTACAAAGTCGCTTTCTTTTCTTGGGGGGAAAATTATTATTTTCAAGCAACGAAATTGAAAAAAAAAAATGTTGTAATATTCGTCTTTTTTATCAATAGTAAAACTTGGTCAGCGGCTCTTCGGTCGGTCTATTTTTAACTATTAAGAGAGTTTTGCAGAGGCGAAACAAATGATAGTCAGACGGTGCAAGGTCACGACTATAAGGTGGATGCGGTAAACTTCCCAACCAAGTTCCATCAATTTGTTCCGAGTGATCAAAGAAGTATGTGTGTGCCTGGCATTGCCATGATGGAATACAACTCCTTTCCTGTTGGCCAATTCTGGTCGTTTTTCCTTGATTGTTTCATTCAGGCGGACAAGTTGAGAGCAATAGAGAACCGAATTAACCATTAAACCCGGCTGGAGCAGCTTGTAATAGACAATTCCCTTCCAATCCCACCAAACACTCAACATAACCTTGTTTGCCGTCAATCCAGGCTTTGAAGTCTTTTGTGAAGGATCAATGCGCTTTGACCATGATCGCTTGCATTGGATATTCTCGTATTGAATCCACTTTTCATCGCCTATAATGATTCGCTTTAAAAATCGCTCGATTTCGTTACGTTTCAGCAGCTTCTCACTGAAAGTAATTCGGTCAATCATGTGGTAACTAAACATCTAGCATCTTTGCGTAGCCTGTTCTCTTTAAATGATTCCAAACTACCATGCGGTTGATGTTTAGTGCCTCCGCTATCTCCTGGCAGCTTGCGTGTCGATTTTGCTCCATCAGTTGCAACATTTCATCGACTTTTTCAGTAACTGGTCGTCCAGAGCGAGATGCATCTTTGATATCGAAATTTCCGGAACGTAATAGAGCAAACCAGTGCTGGGCCTGATGTTCACAGCATCCTCACCGTAAACTGTAAAAATTTTCCGGCATTGCTTTCGCAGCGGTTTCACCATTTCTATAGTGATAAAGGCGCATTTCACTCACTTTCAATTGTAACTTTTTACACTAACGACGAATCACACAAAATGTAGCCTGAAGTGTCACCTTTCATACATGTGTTCGTTTGACATAATCGGACTAATGTTGCCTGATTTGTGGGTACCAACAACATATTGTAAGGAAAAACCGTTACAATCTCAATTCGATTTATAGTCAATTTTTGGAGAATTTGTAAACTATTGTGTATTGATCGCTTCAAGAATACCTCGGTTCTTACCAAAACCATGAGCAATTTCCTTTGCTTTGATTCAGGAATTCAGGACTGACACAAAAATGTACAATAACTAAATCACATAACGAAGTACATCAATTTTACGACAGACCATTGAAAAGTACGCGATTCGTACTAAAAAGTACATTCTGGCAATACTGGTTACAAAAGAGAGTAAAAATTAGTAGTGACGAATAAAAAAAGGAAAAATGGAAAGTTTTATGATTTTTAAAAACAGAAAATCTTGCGAATTTGGTAGGATTCGAACGCTCTATGGGGCGTTGATGTCTGAAGACGTTCCCGTCTGAAATCCACCACTTGCCCCTGAAATAGGGAAGGGATGCAACTTTCGCAGATTTACTCTTCCCTTGTGTTATAATTTAAATAATGACTTTGCTAATCTTCATAGTTTATCTTGATACCCTTAACTTCATTCTTTGAGTACCTAACATTTTTGATACTTTTTTATTGTAGTTGCTTGAGAAAATTGAAATTAAATTTTTTATATTTCTCACAGCCTTATACAAATTAAGATTCCGTCCACAAGGCGATAAAATAAAATTGAAAACTTAGTGCCTTACTTTGGTGGATTCTGGATCCGTGTCTGCTTGGAGATCACAATTTGCTGTAATATAACTTACAAGGCAACTTAAACCGTTTAGGACAAACTGCCAATAACTAGAGTCAACTTTTGTAGTTAGAAAAATTCATATGCAAATATGCTAAGAAGCTAAGAAGAATGAAAGCTTTCTGCCATTCCCAAAAGCTACTTACAGTTCCGTGGCGTCATTTTGAAAAGACTTTGTTCTGATAAAATTTACAAAAATACTTACTTTCTCTCAGTTTCAATAACTGAACTCCACTGTAAACATTCTTGATAACTAATTGAATTCAATCCAAATCTCAAATCAAAATTAATGAACTCCATACAAATGTCTCATCCATATTTTTTTATTATTTTTTTTTTTGTTTCAAGCCGTTAATAAAATAGATGGATGGATGAAAGGAAAGGAAAGGAAAGAGCACATTAAAAACAGAAACCACAAACAATTGAGCAAACGTACATTTCGTTTCCATTTGGACAAACGAACGGAACGATACTGTGGAATGGATGGCAATGATGGTGGGCGGTCGGCAGTCGGCAGTCGGCAGTCGCGGCAGACGCTACAGTCGTAATGTTTGCCAACATGGAAAAATATCTCCCTATCGACTTTTCTTTCTTGCTTTTTGCTTTTTAAATGATATTTAGCAGTGGTGATACTGGTGATGTTCTTGTTGTTGTAGTTAAATTGGTGACACTGCTGTCAATAAAGATGATTACGCGATAATGGAAATGATGCTTGCGATGTCAAGCCACTGATGATGTCGATGATGCTACCGTGTCATTGCTTGCTAAATGACTGATAATGTTTGTTGTTGTTTTTGCTGCTGCTGCTGTATGTACTTTTTTTTTGCTTGATTCTTTACTACCATCCGACTTTCTACTCAATATAACACAATTTGTTATTTTCACCGCTGATGCGCTGATGTGGCGTTGCTGCTGATGATAATGCCGATGATTGTGCATTATTCTTTTAATGTGTGTAACTAACAAACAAACAAACAAACAAAAATGTAGAACGACCTTTTTCATGTTTTACAAAAAATTCACTTAAAGGTTAAGTTTCGATTTCCTCACAAAAACCAAGAATTCGCCTGTACTCGATCTCATCGTTGCTCTCTCAGTCCCTTCGGACGTCTCTAATGTGGCCGTGCAGAAATCCTTGTTTGCGACATTAGTTAATTAGCGCTTGTCACCATTTTGTAACTACTTACATCATTATTTCAACTTTAGCTCTTACAAGTTCTTGGCAGTCATCCAAAGTATATGGGGGAGGGCGAAAAAATAACAGAAATGAAAACAATTCGAGTTCTGCAGCATTTCTAATGTATTATTTTGGCAAATAGACAAGACAAAATTAAAACACAAAAAACAACAACAAACATAAAGTGTTGAAAAAATTTGAAACTTACTACTACTAAATACTTGCTACTCTCTTGTTTTGCTATAGATTGTGATACATCCATTTAATTAACTTTGCACTGTTTCTAGGTGCAAACACAACGATATTTTTGTTTGTCTGCTCTTGCATCACTTCCGTTTCCGGTCTAATTAATTTAAGTTCTTGCTGTTTTGCATGCATTTATAGTTGCCATTATATAGTATGTAGTAGGCATGCAAAATATCAACAACAACAAATAGTTTTGTTTAAAAATTTAAGTTTTTAATTTTGAAAAATATACCTGAATACTATGTATCATCATCGCACATGGACCTGTGTACAATTGCACATGTATGCATGCATGCATGTAGTGGCAAGTATTCGTGTGAATGTATAGTATGAGTGAAATAATTGCGCACTTTACGCTCGCTGAATGAGCATTATTGTTTGCACATAAAATGCATACGTCTGATGCAAGGCTTTCATTTTGAAATTGCAAAATAAAAGACGATATATGAAAAACATAAAGAACACAAAAACAAACCAACAAACCCCTCACAAATGTTTTATTTTATATTTACATATGTAGTAGTAAGTTTTATTTTTAATTTGTTAGTTTTTTTTTTTTTTTGCATAGCCTCGCCTTGCCGCTTTCGTGTGCAACAAAGTGTTAAGATTTGTATCATGTGTGGATTAAAAAAGGTGTAAAGTTTTGTTTTTTAAACAATCTGTGAAACAAACTATCTGAAATGAAAGGAGAAGAACAACGAGTGGGTCGAAGCGGTCGGTGTAGGAAATGAATATTTGTTCTTCGTTATTATGAAAATGCACAATGCCGGAACACTGACTGCATTGCAGGATTAAAATCATAACTAAAAGTAATCATAAATAATATTAAAATATGTTTCTATTTAGTAATTACATATTTTAATTAGAAACAATGACAAACGGGAGGGGAAATAAGGTCCAGAAAACTAAAACAGATGGCAACGCCACCTCAAATCTAAAATTTTGCTTGTCAAGCCGCATCTAAGGGTGATGTTATGCAGATGTTCATTTGAAATTTTTTTTTTATTGATACATTCAACATACAGGGTGTACGCCTATGAATGCAGAGCATTGTGTTGAATGGAAGGAAGATTGATAGATGGGAGCAAGAAGGAGGGAAAATGAGAGAGGGAATGCAATCACAGGACACCGATAAAGAGATAGACAAGTCATTGTGGCAAGTGTTGATTGCGTGTTCACTAGTATGTTCCAATCCAAGGATCCAAGGATCCAATCCTTTTAGTACTTTTTTATTACCTTTTTACTTTACTTCAAACAAATGTAAGTGTTGCTATTACGCAGTTTTATTTATTTTTTGCATAAGTTTTCACCAAAAGTGTAATATTATGCTCGTTAAAGTGTATTATTGCAAATTATTTCACAACGTATCCCGTTTTTGATCGCGTGATTTCATATGAAAAGCCAAAAAATTTGGTGATCGTAGCGGTCAAATTTTACTCTCTCGCCCTCTCCATAAGTTTTTCGTTTTATATTGAAGCAACAACAACTCGTGCCCATGATAAGACCGTGACCGTCGTCGTAACAAGGCACTAAGGCCGTGGTTATGTTCAGATTTTGCTCGGCGAATACCATGAAATTCTTGTTGCACCCAATACGAAGAGCGAGAGCTTTCTTTTACTCACTCTCACAACGAAAACGAAATGCTGGGTGAAATATACACTGAGCACGCCGACTATTCAGGGTAACAATGAGTTATTCTACAAAAAAAATTAACCAAAATGAATGTACTTAAAATAGTACGAAAATATACAAATCATTGTTTTAATTTGTAAAAATTTTTATTATTTAAAAGTGGAAATTATTTTCTTTATAACACTATGAAAAGTATTTATACCTATACATCATATTAGCTGTATTCACCATGTGATGCAAATGGTTTTAACTTTATTAACTTCACTTTTCATCTTGATAAAATGGTTTAAAGTGTGTTTGTAAACCATTTAATGTTGCCGTTGCGCACAAAAAAGTATTATCAAAAGCTGCATTTCGACCAAAAGCAACTTTGCAACGAATGTAACTACTACCACACCGAGCACGAGAGAAGAATATGATGTGTTCGCCGAACAGCGACGGCGAACATCAACATAACCAACATTTCAGACAGATCTGTCAAATAGTTGAATTGTGACAGCCATTTAAAACAGACTGTAACACGAGCATTTTCGTGAAAATGGAAAAAATTTATTTCGTTTGCTATTTTTTTAGCCAACCAAACAAAAGCATGAAAAGTATTATAGGAGACTCTTTAACATCGATTGTAACAATCCACTGTTGGTTACCTTAATGTCGGTGTGGTCGTACCAGAACAAGTGACGCCAAACAAATTGAAGTCACCACACACCAGAAGTGGTCAATCAAATCCACAGTATAATATTGGACGACCGGAGAGTGAAGGTGCACGAACTTGAAGAGGCTTCAGTCTAATTACGTGAATCAGAGATTTCAAAAAAAATTTTCCATAGTTATTTAGATACGAAAAAGCTATAAGCAAGATGGACGCCGCGTTTGCACACAATTGACAACTTCAAAGGAGCGTTTGGCAATGTTTGCACCGTTTCGTAACGGTGGACGAAACCTGGATTCATCACAATGCACCATAGACAAAGAAACAGTCGAAACAGTGGGTTTGTCCAGGCGAATCGAAGCCGAAGAAGGTCAAGAAGCTTCGGTCGATCAACAAGGTAATGGGGACAGTTTTTTTTTTTGGAACGCGTGCAATGTCAATCACATCTATTACCTCTAAAATGATAAAACGATCACTGGTGCATATTTTGCACAACTGTTGTATTGATTCAACACCGATTCGAAGCAAACATGACCTCATATGGTGAAGAAAAAAGTTCTCTTCCACCAGGACAACGCACAAGTTCGCAGTCACAATGGCAAAACAGAATGAATTAGGTTACGAATGGCACCCTCATCCAGAGCCTACCTGAAAATATTTCCTTTTTCCAAACATGAAGAAATAACCGGGCGGTAAGAGATTTAGGTCAAATGAAGAGGTTATCGATGAAACAAACGCTAATTTTGAGGGATTCGAGAAATCGTATTATTTATGGTAAATGGTATCGAAAAATTTAAGAAACGTTGGACGAAGTGTATTGGCCTAAAAGGAGACTATGTTGGAAAATAAAACGGTTTTTTTTTTTGCAGATAAAAGTATTTCTTATTTCAATTTCCAGGGACCCGCCTCGGTATGTGAACGAAAAGCAACTGCTCTTAATATAACAGTGAAAACATTAGGCATTGTATTAATTTTGTTGGACAGTGTAATGCACCAGTCAAAGCTCTGAGGGTTCGTAGCTAGAATCAGAAAAAAATGTGTAGTAGAGCAACTACTGAGTTTAATACCGGGACCTCTTCATATCACGAATATTATATTTAGTTCAAGCAAGCTATTTAAATGCAATCTTTGATTGAGTTGAAATTGGATTTCAACTTTTAGAGATGTTGTTAACGTGAAACAGTTCAATTCTGTATTTTTTTTTTTTATTTTTTTACACATTTCTTCCCGGTACAAAATTGTATGCTTAACTCCTTGTTTACAAAAAAGGAAATCACCATAAAGTTAGCATCTTGAATCAACAGTTACTTTATTGCAAATTGAAAAGTGCACATTTTCCATCAAGAACATCAACAAAAACAACAACGAAAACAACAACGAAAACGACATCAAAATAATAATATCCTTACACATTCCACAAGCTAACAAGAAGATTTCAAATTTTCCCAATATCTCTTCGGGCAGATTAGGAATGTGTCTTACGGTTAGAGGTACTCGTATGTGCAAAAATGTTACCGCAATGGCAAATTGTCTTGTGAATTCACATGAGCTACACTTTGACAAGCAATACACATGCTCGCATCCATTTCCGTTTCCGTTTACATTTTACATTAAATTTTATACTTTTTGCTAACGAATGAATTATCAACTATATTCAATAAAGCAGGTGATAATTCATTCGAAATTCATACGAGCATTTGCCACAATAAATTATCACCTTCAATTGTATACTTAGCAACTTACCGACCATACACATTTGTGCAACTGCAACAATTAATATTCGCAAAATTTTAATGTAAATTCTTCTTATTAGCTTCTCTAGCCCAACTCTGAAAGATGCAGCTAGACAACTATAAATTACTACCGAAAGTATTCTCCACACATATTCAGGGACAAACAAAGAGTGTGTGGGCGTTTCAGTGTAGTAGAGTAGGAGTGTGTATGTGTGTGTGTGTGTGTGTGTGGGTATGCATTTTATAATACACATAACACCATGTTCCCATTGAGACCAAATTGTGAAGTTTCGATAATTCTCATGATTTCGGCTGAAGCTGCGTGAGATGCTTAATTTTAACAAATAAATAAATGCAAAATGAAACCACTGCATGAATGCAGCCTCGCCGTAACTACGTCGAAAATGGGTAAAAATTCGGATGCAACCCTGAGTTCATTCACTGAAATGAATATTGAAATGAATTTGTGTTGATATTTCGGTGTGAATAGTACACCCTGTCCTGTATACCATTTATAATTTGAATTTTGATTTTGGTGTAAATAAGAAATTAATAATTTTCTTCACTGTGGTACCACAAATCTTTCCGGTTAATTGTGGAACACTATTTCATTCAAATGAATTCCTCGGTCATGGGCCTTGCAGTAACCCATACGATCAACTAAATTTTTCAGTACATTTCCGACTGCATGGAGCTATACTTGACCGATGGCTACACCAATTTCGTCCTTAAGAGCCCCAATTGTTGTTGGATGGTTAGCGTAACACTTATCTTTAACGGCTCCCCACAAATAATAGTTCAACGGAGTCAAATCGCAACTGTGTGTTGGCCAATTCATATAAGCAAAACGGCTAATAATGCGATTTTCAAACATCCCACTCAAAAGACCGACTGTTGCATTGGCTTGTGTGGAATTAAATGTTTACTAATTTCATATCTTCTAAAAAAAGGCTATAAAAAAGCAGTTATCATTGTGCGGTAGCGCACACCATTCGCAGTACCGCATCTTCCTTCCTCCGAGCAACAGCGGCATTTTTTCAGGTTGTGTTCACTGTAGGAGCACGAGAGCGAGTAGATTTATCCAAAAAACATCCAGTTTCTCGGAAACGTTTCACAAATTGTTCCACAAATTGTGTAGAAGGCGACTCTCTTCTACCGAATTTTGAACGTAATTTCCTTACACTTTGGGTAGAAGAATCACCAATTTGCAAATAAATATTTTGTATTTCCCAATGTTGTTCAAGCGTATATCGAGCCATTTCGTTAACCGCAAATATAAAACAAATTTTCCGTCATAATACGAATGACATTCGAGTTGCTACACTCAAAATAACCAGTAGTTTCAGTTCCAAATTTTATTTAAGAAGAAGAAGAAGAAGAATTTCATCTGAAATTTCCAATTTGTATTTGGTGTTGGTATTCACAAATCTGGCAACACTAGTCCGATTATGTCAAACGAATACATGTTTTAAAGCTAACATTTCAGGCTAAATTTTGTGTGAAGACAGTTGTATAAATCGTCGCTTGTGTAAAAAGTTACATTGATTTAAAAATGAGTGAAATATCTCAAGAAATAAACTCTGTGATGCTTTATTACTACCTTATAGATAAGGTAAAACCGCTGTAAAAACATGCCGAAAAATGTGTGCAGTTTACGGTGAGAATGCTGTGAGTGAACGCCGAACCCAGGAGGCGATTCCGTTTCGAAAATTTCGATATCAAAGATGGATTGAAAGTCACTGATAAAGCGGATGAAATTTTGCAACTGGTTACGCAATCTGTCAGGAAATAGCGGAGGCACTGAACACATATGACATACATATCCTTGGCAAGAAAATAGTTGAAATGGTTTTAGTTAAAAAAAAAATATTTAATAAAATTGTGTGGATTTAAGTTGTTTGTCATGGCAGCATTTCGAAGTCATTGCAAATGGGCATATGACAAACATGGAAGACAATTCTGGCTGCATTGTAAGTTGTTTATGTTCTTTTTCTGCTAGTGCAACAAATATCGAAAATACAAAAATTGACAATGACAGCGTTTACAATCTGTAGTAAAAATTGTAAATTGTTTAGAAAAATATTCTAATTATGTAAACCGCCATTGTGACCGCAACAAAAATATGTGTCGTTATTGTTTTTTTGTACTTGTTTTACTACTGCTTTCGTCAGCTAATTTTGATATTCTAATTATGTATACCGCAATAACAAACCTCTATTGTTGCGACCGTGGTGAATTTTTATGTGCTGCAGTAATCATCTTGTATGAATTCGCCTTGTTCTATCATTTGATTCGCCTCCCATTAAAGTGGTAAAAACCGAAATATTTCACCACAATGAAATTTTACTTCGACATTTTACATACCGGAAATAAGCAATGAACTGTCAAACGAAACCAAGTTGTCAATAGCGGCCCTTACACGGTCTTTAATAATGACAATATTAGTATTGTCATTATTTCCATGTATTGTCATTATTTCTTGATGTCAGACTTACACGATCATTAAAAATGGTATTACTTACTTACTTTACTTTTATTGGCACAACAGCCCATGGAGGGCCTAGGCCGAGCTTTTCGCATCCACTCATGTTGTGCGTGTTATATTTGTACATGAATGGAAGGGACCTACAGTTTAATGCCGAATCCGAACGGCGAAGT
Organism: Palloptera scutellata; assembly: GCA_958295655.1. Classification (NCBI taxonomy): domain Eukaryota; kingdom Metazoa; phylum Arthropoda; class Insecta; order Diptera; family Pallopteridae; genus Palloptera; species Palloptera scutellata. The sequence continues at coordinate 69,874,693 of OY282450.1, forward strand.
GAAAAGCTTTTCATAGGCAATTTTTACTCTTGTAGGTTTGCCATTGCCATTTTTTTTTACTTTTTGATTTTGCCTGTGCCGAGATTCGAACCCCGGCCACTCTGCGTAACAGTCCAACGCACTACCACTACGCCACAGCGATGTGGTAAAATGGTATAACATGCATGTAATGACGACAAAAATCAGAAATTTCTGAAATTAGTCAATATTTCCCATTACTCATTACTCATCATTCCAAGTAATGAAGAGATAGATATTTTGCCATACACGATCATTGAAAATGTCAATATTTGTAAATAATGTCATTGCAATTGCAGTCGAAACTATTTGCCAAAACTGCGCAATTGGAGCTCAATGGGAACATGGTATAAAACTCCCCCTAGGTGGTGCATTTGTGCATTTGTGTATGCGAGTGTAGGTTTAGTATGCAATATTGCAAGTACGAGTAAATAGTTTTACAAGCCAATAAATCACATGTAAATTGCACTAATTGTTTTGTAACGCCTATTGTTCCGCATAATATCCTTTTGAAAATCTACTTATGTTTGTGCGAATATGCATACATACATACATACATACGTACATACATGTGTATGTATGCGCGTACAAACATTTTTAAGGAATTCTAACGATGCAGACATTTTTGTAAACTTAACTGCTTATCAAAGCAAACTACAAAAACACGTACACAGTGCCATACACACGCATACGAGTATGCATGTATATAGGTATAAATGACAACTTTTTATATCATTATTGGCTGAGCTGGGAAATAATCTGAAATGTTGTGGTATTATTTGAATATGGTATTTCCTAAAATAAACCATGAATTAATATTGCAAATCCTCTACAGAGTCAACTGGTTCTTGCTTTCAAACAAGTATGCTAATGTAAAACTTCCGTAAATACGAGTATACTACATATGTATGTACTTATGTATAATTTGAGCCAGTTCCATGGTAACTAAAATCTTTTCCTCTTAATATGGTATTATGGATTTTGTCCTTAGGGCTTACATACTAACACCACATTTACCTTCCTCAAGCGTGCCCAGTCTAAACAACAACAAAAAATGGCCACTGTGGAATTTTCATAAATTTGCATATGAAGCGGTAACGAGAAAAATTCAAACACATAAACACAAAAAAATCTTCCGGTTGTTTGTCGTTTTTCTCGCGTTCGCTTTCCTATAATCATTGTCGCGTTCATAGAAAATTTCAAAGGAAATTCCATACATTTTTATTCAGATTTTTGTTTGCTTCTTTATGATGACAACATTTTTTTGTTCGTAGGTTACAAACTTTAGTTGCTCGTTACTAGCCTAAAACGTTTATGTACTTGTGAAATAAAAAAATAAAACACATTAAAACTACTACACGATCTTTATGGTAAAACCGTTTATTTTTTGTTCATTTTGCATACTTTCTATTATTCTATTATAGTCTCAATAATCATAAAGTTCACTAGCAGACACAATATAAAATCTGCGCCAGGCAGATTTGGAAAAACAAAAACTTATATACATACATACATACATACATACATATATACATGTACATACATGCATACATACAAGGTTCGCCATCTTTTATGTCGGCATCTGAATATTGAATAACTTGGAAAAACAGCAACCTATTCCATATACGAGGAATTTTTATTTAATTTGGTGTTATATAATTTATTTGGACTAGTTTTTCAATACAACATCAATCAAGTGGCATCACTTTTTTGATCATCTTGGGCAATCATCTATAGCAATGATTTCGGCACGAATGTTTGCCTTTAGCTCGTCAATGGTCTGAGACTTGCTGGCGTACACTTTACTTTTAAAATAACGCCACAAAACTCCTTCTTCTTTTTCTTTTAATGGCACAGCAGCCCATGGACGGCCTAGGCCGAGCTTTTCGCATCCACTCATGTCAAGCGTGCTATTTTTGTACATGAATGGAAGGGTGCTACAGTTTTATGCCGAATCCGAGCGGCGAAGTGAAAAGCTTTTCATAGGAAATTTTTACACTTGTAGGTTTGTCATTGCCTGCCAAGAGGTGGTGCCGCGTAGAAAAATTAGAGATTCGAGATTCGAACCCCGAACACTCTGCGTAACAGTCCAACGCACTGCCACTATGCCACAGCGACCACAAAAAGAAATCCGTAGGCGTCAAATCTGGAGATCTGGGTAACCAGTCAATATCGCAATTTTTTGACACCACACGTCCAGGGAATTTTTGTTGCAGAAACTGCATTGTTTGATTTACAGTGTAGCATGGCGTATCGTTTTGTTGAAACCAATAACCGTACAGGCCTTTTTCACACATTTGTGGGCAGAAATATTGAGCAACAGCCACCAAAATCGATTCCAATCGATTATGGTTTTGGCGCAAACGCCGGTCATGCAATGGTGTTTCATGGATCTCGTGTGGATTCTTCGTTCCCCAAATGCGGCAATTTTGCTTGTTAACGGTGCTAGAGAGTGTGAAATGGGGCTCGTCGGTCATGTCAAAATATCCTTCCGAAAATCAAATTCAGTGTCAACCATTCGAGCGACTGTTTGACCGTATTCCAAGCGACATGGTCTGTCGGCAATATTCCTTCAAAATGCGCCGCAAGTCGGTTCCACTGACGCCAAAATGCAGAGCGCGTTGACGATACGACACATGTGGGTTCTCGGCAACACTCCCTCTTATCGCTTCAACCAGTTCATTGGAACGTCTTGGGCGTTGATGAACTGCTTGTCGATGATCTCCCACTGTCCCGTGCTCAATAAAATTCAATACCAAATGGCAAATAGTGTTGTCAGATGATGTTCGTTGGCCACAATACGTTTAGTTAACACAACTGAATAACTATTTTCAATGTACAGCTCACTAAGTATTTCGGCGCGTTGTTTCGGTGTGAAGCGATTCATGGTTAAAATTGTACTGCATTGACATTTCAAAAACATGTTTACTCAAGTCAATCGGTAGATAAATATTAAAATTACTTAATGCTGACATACCGACATTAAAGATGGCGCACCCTGTATATAAAAACTTACCTACCTACCTTCCTTCATCATTGTACATATGTAAAATGCTTTTATTAATAATCGTAAATAAAATCCACACACATATAAAACAACAATACAAACACAAAAAGGGCGTATTTGTTAAGATGACTGTGACGTAAGGATATATGTATGTACATATGGTAGACACATATTATTGGCCATAATACTCCATAAATCGTAAAGCAATTGGTATTTTATTGTTGACCTCAAATACATAGGTAAATAAATTGACAAAGGTGGCTAAGAAATTATTTGCATATCTGCTTGTCTTTGGAGTAATGGTGTAATGGTCTCCTATTACCATCTAACATCAGCTTCTTCTTGTAGCTAATTATACTAAGTAAGAGACTTTTGTTATACTAAGAAAGTGAGAGGAATTTGGTGATTGGCGTGGCGTAGATGGTAGTACACTGGCCTGCTACGCAGAGTATCCGGGGTTCAAATTTCGATACAGCCTAAATTTAAAAAATGTTAATAAAATAGAAAGCACGGCACCACTTCTGGGCAGGCAATGGCCTATAACCTACAACAGTAAAAATTGCCTAAGAAAAGCTTTTCACTTCGCCGTTCGAATTTGGCATAAAACTGTAGGTCCCGTTTATTCATTTAAAACATAACACCCACAACATGTGTGGATGCGAAAAGCTCTGCCTCTTGTGCCACTAAAGGAACACTGTTTAACTATATTTTATAATTTTATTAAAAATAGTAGTTGTATTCAAATTATTTGTATCAGAATTATTTTGGGTTGAACACTTCGTCTGTTTTAAAGCTACGGTTTGAGTTCTCATATCAATGTTAAGAGTCCTTTCATTACATATCGCATCCGTAGGAACAGTTTTTTGTCACTTCCTGATAGATCCTAGGATCTATATACTGTAAACCCCGGTTAAGTACTTCTCACCTAATTGCCAATAGACAAACTCGATAGTGAGTAACTCACTAATCTCTCATCCGTGATGTTTCGCGTGCGATTCTTACATTCCTACCGATATGAGGTGAATGAGAATTATTAGTAAGAAAGTACAAGTACACTTCTTGTTAGGCAATGGCAAAACCACCAAGTAATAACAAATTGCCTTTCCGTCCGTCGGAACCAGCGTTAAACTGCTGGTGCAACCATGTGGTATCACAATGGGCTATAAAATAAAAATTACCGCAACTAATATGATATTTTGGTTACCTATAACCAATTATTTTTTTAGTTATCAGAAAATATTATAAAAACTTAAATAAGGAGTTTTTTAGGTTTCGTTTTCAGTGAAAAAGAATCTGGACTTGAAAATTATCCAACATGGTACAAACTACGATCTTACGATACTTTTGTAGAGTATAAAATATATGGTAAAAGAAATAGCAAAGCAAATAATATCAAATTCGGTAAACATACAGGGTGTGCCATTTTTTATGTCGGTATGTAAACATTATTTGATCATTAAACAGATTAAACAGATAAGATCATTATCAGTAAACATTATTATCATTATTTTAACATTTATCATTTGAGTAAACATGTTTTTAAACATCAATTCTGCACAATTTTAACCATGAATCGCTTCACACCGAAACAACGCGCCGAAATAGTGACGCTGTACATTGAAAATAATCATTCAGTTGAGTTAACTAAACGTATTGTGGCCAACGAGCACCGTCTGGCAACACTATTTGCCATTTGGTATTGAATTTTATTGAGCACGGGACAGTGGGAGATCATCGACAAGCAGTTCTTCAACGCCCAAGACGTTCCAATAACCTGGTTGAAGCGATAAGAGGGAGTGTTACCGTGAACCCACATGTGTCGTATCGTCAACGCGCTCTGCGTTTTGAAGTAATATTGCCGACAGACCGTCCACGTCGCTTGGAATACGGCCAAACAGTCGCTCGAATGATTGACACTGAATTTGATTTTCGGAAGGACATTTTGACATTTCGACGAGGCCCATTTCACACTCTCTGGCGGCGTTAACAAGGGAAAGGAGAATCCACACGAGATCCATGAAACACCATTGCATGACCAAAAAGTGACTGACCATCATTGGGGCATTTTTCTTCCTAGAGGCGAAACAGTCGATAAGAATCGATATCGGTGAATGTTGGCACATTATGCCTGCCCAAAAATGTGTGAATAAGGTGTGGACGGTTACTATTTTCAACAAGACCGTGCGCCATTTCACACTGCAAATCAATCAATGCAGTTTCTGCAAAAATGGCGACATTGACTGGTCACCCAGATCTCCAGATTTTACCCCTCCGGATTTCTATTTGTGGGGTTATTTAAAAAGCAAAGTGTACCCCAGCAAGCCTCAGACCATTGACGAGCCCAAGGCAAACATTCGTTATACCGCCCGAGGTGCTCGAAAAAGTGATGGAAAGCCCAGCAAAAAGGGCTCATTTTGTTTTGGTCAGTAACGGCGGCCACTTGATTGATGCCATCTTCAAAAACTAGTCCAAATAAATTGTAAAGGACTAAATTAAATAAAAATACCTCATATATGGAAATCAGCTGTTGTTTTTTAAGTTATTCAATATTCACACACCGACATAAAAGATGGCGCAATAACAGCAAATTACCCCATATTCCTACAGGCACAACACGTACGTTACGCAGCTGACATCGCGTTGGTGGCAACAGGAAAGAGACTAGAAGATCTGCAGCTAATACATATACAATGACACAATTTCCATAGTGCGTCGATGGTTGAAAGTGGCGGAACTAGATGTGGCAGCTCATAAATCGAAATGTTTTATTTCTTTGAATTACTAGACTAGTGGCTCCGCCAAATTTCCGATGGGCAACGTGGGAATATGTCCACTTTTTAAAAGACTGAGTTAATTTCAAAATTCACGGAACTATTATACTTTTAATTTAATTTTCCAATTCAGCAACAAGAATAATAGAATACAAGGTTATAGTATGCATTGCGCAGATTCGCCATTTTTCGTACCTTTCATACTAGACCTTTGTTTACATTTTTCTTGGCAGGATGTCCTGTTCTTATTTCTCTCTGTCAAGTGAAAACGTACTATAGCCAATCAGATCACAACATAGGGTCTGGTATGACGTATGTACTGCGCAGAAGATTTAATTTTTGACCAAGCAAGCGCGCAATCTGTTTTCTATCATTCTTGATTCAGTAACTAACGTACTTTCATATTGCTATTGCTACTTTGTACTAAAGTGAAATATGTGCAGAGTTCTTAACACAAACATTTTATTTTATTTTCAATTTTATTCTTAAGATATGGGTCCATGTAATCGAATACCAGACAAAAGGTTTTTTCCATTTATTTTAGTGAAAATCATTCACTAGCTAGATGTATAACGCTGCTGATTAGCCTAATTGTTATTAAGGCAAGGCGCCCTCTAACGTCGTGTTTTCCCCATGACATATACTGTTTTCACCACGATGCTGCTTGTTCACCACGCCAGCAGCAATAAACGTCATTCGTCTCGCAGAATGGAAGAAGCAAAAGAAATTGAATAGTAGGTTGAATTCCGTATTTCCGTATTAATTTTAATACATTTATTTGAATAAAAAAATTACTGAAAACGATTAGCAATACAACATAAAATGCAAACAAACTGAAATAAATAACAAAGTCGTCGAAGTAAAGACCTTGCGTTTCGAATTGAATCGTTGAATTGACGTAAGCAGAGGGAGAGAAGACAACAGTAAATTAAATTATTGAGTGGTGTGGAACTTGGGAATAAGTAAAAATGACACAAGTAAAAGATTTGCACTTGGGAAAAACTCTCGAGGATTTAGAAAGGTGTTCGATGATTCCAGATGTGAAAGCAAAAAAGATGCAAATGTAAGTAAAATAAATTTAATGGGCAATCAATACAAATTGAACGCTATTTCGCTATTCTACATCTAGATTACTGGAATCCGCGCGAAAGTTATTCTGCGAAGCTGAAAAGTACTATCGTGAGGGTGACGAAGAGTTGGCCTATGTCTTCTATATGAAATATTTTAATTTGCTACACTGTATTCACAAGAAACCAGACTATTCGCAGCACAAGCAGACGGTGCGTCAATTACTGGGTGGCAATGCCTCGAACGCGCTCACAATGGACAAATTGGAGGTACTAAGCAAATCGCTTAAGAAACGATACAACATTATGAACGACCTGAAACAGAGACAATATGATCGTGAGTACAATAACTTGAGCGCTTCGGATAAATTTGATCGTGTAAAAGCGGATTCGGTTATGGCCTCGCCCTCCCTGGAAGACATTTCACCCAAGAGCCTTAATGTAATAACTGGCAAGATGTTGTTTGAGCGAACTCACGATAATAATGTGCTAATAATGGATTGCCGTTCGAGTAAAGATTATGCGCTATCTCATTTGACGTATTCGTGGACATTTAATGTGCCCGAGGAATATATTATAGCGGGGTAAGCAACGTAGTTTTGTATCAAATATTTGATTCATTTGATTCATTACTTGTTCCTCAGAATGTCTGCAGGAAAGTTGCAAGATAAATTGGACAACGAATCGAAGGTGATGTGGTCAGCGCGTTCGGTAAAAGATCAAGTTGTGTTAATAGATTGGAATTGCAAAGACTCTAATCCAGCAAAGCATACACCAATTGGCATACTCTTGGATATTTTGCAAAATGTAATAATTTGCTGCCTATCACATAATAATTTCTTATTCAAACTTGCACATATCTTAATCTTCTTTGACCGCAGTGGGATCCAGACGTTACCTATCGTTCGCCAATTAAGATTCTGGAAGGTGGCTACGAATACTTCATCATGATGTATCCAACGTTGTGCACGAATCCAAGTGTGCAAGCACCACAAAAGAGCAACGAAGACTCTGATTTAATCGATGATATAGAATACCCATCCATACACGATATAACGATGAAAGATGAAATCCGTGAGCGTGGCTACTCATCGATGAGCCCCACAAGCAGTATGGCAAGGCCTCTAACTTTTACGCCCTCCTATCCAACACGCCCGAGCGTTGATCGTTCCAGCAAAATGGCTGCCATGAAAACATACGACGAGAAAAAACCAATCGTAGAAATACTCAAGGAACAAGAAGAGCTCATGGAAAAAGCGCAAGCAAATGACGTAGAACTTCAGCAGGCAGCGAAGAAATGGGATTCCATATTTGACGATAAAAGTAAGGGCACCGTTGACAAATCTGAACAATTGACCAATTCGCAACAAGAATTACTCTACAATATGATGCAATTGGAGAGTGCCGCTGAGGATTATGTAAGTCTGGGACTTTTGTCAGTGTAACCTTAAAACAAATTTTGAATTAAATTTGTGCTTTTAGAAAGTCGAAAATATACGTTTACGTGATGAACTCGAAAAATATAAACGTCTTGAACGTGAACAACAAGAGAAACTCACACCCAACGAAGCAGAAAACATAGAAGTTACTACCAAACACATTGAAACCAAAATACAGGAACGTGAAAAACTCGATGAGCAGCATGAGCGTGAAAAGCATATCCGCGAAAAGCAATTGGCGATTGCGCGCGAAAATAAACGACATTTGAAACCGCCCGCCACCACTGATGAGGACGAAGATATTTCGAAGCCAAAAGTACCGCAATTTGATCGATCGATAAAGCCACAAACGACGACGACCGCTATGCCGCCTCCAACATCCGCAGTAGCACATGCGACACATGCTATCGAAAGACGTCGAGATTTCTCACCCGTGCCAGGAGCAATGGTAACAAATATAGGATTAATTCTTAAATTCACGTTTCGTATACCATGTAGTCAGTAATTAGGCAAAACATATTCATAACTCACGTTTAGTTCGCGTCTACGTTTCGCTCACACCCTATTATAAACAAACACAACAGAAGCAGTGTGGCGTTAATGCTGCAATGTGTCTACAGTCCGTAAAAATGTCAACAATTTGTATGGTATGAAGCAAATCACACGCCACTTGGTTGAAATACCATTACAAATCGTAAAGTTCATTCAATGCAATCAATAATAGGTCACGTTTCGCAATAGCATGCTATTTTTCTGTTCTGTCTTGGTTCAATTGTTAGGCGCGTAAGTAGTCGTACGTTCATTGATGTTTTTTTATTAACCTGATACTTTTTTTTGTTTGTTGATGTGTCAGTACGCGTAGTAACATTTTAACACATTTCTGTCCACTAAAGTATTGGTATAACATTGCAAAGAAAATACACAGAATTCTTCTGAATAAGTGAAAGAAGCCTCAAAGAATATTTGGTGGAACTTGCTGGTCAGGCACGAATTAAAATGTTAAAAGAAACACTTTTCGAAAGGCACTATGCCATACTCATCCGTAGTGATGGCCCTCACACCCCCACCCCATTCCGATTAGGGTATATTTCTTTCTCGCTTTTCGTACGCACTGCGCCGCTGTGCCTCAAAACTTAAACTTTATTATGGTATGTTTGGTTTCCGTACATTTAGTCTGTCGCTGTCTCTTCTCAAAGCATGTTGTATTTACAACAAAAATTTACACGTCCAATTCATTTAGAAACGTATTTGAAAATAAATAAAAGATGATTGTTGTTGCAGGTGTTAAATTCCATTTGCCAACGGCGCATATACTTGTGTATACTTCATTATTTCCATTGAGAAGGGTGCGTACAATTGAATATTTGTTTACGTAAAAATTGCTGCATACCGTTAGGCTTTTTAGCACTACACATCACACAAAGAAAATCAACATAAACATTCTTCATAGTGCTTTTTTGGGCGCCACAAGCTTCTAATCCCCACCTTCAATATCTAAATTAGTTTAATTTGAATTCCAGGGTCGCGGTTTGACAGGTTTGAAAAATTTAGGCAACACCTGCTACATGAATAGCATAATTCAATGTCTCAGCAATACTCCACAACTCACCGAATACTGCATCACGGACAAATACAAGAGCTACATCAGTCGCAGCAATAAAACGAAGGGTCACATTGTGGAAGAAGTCGCAGCGCTCATTAAAGTTTTATGGAATGGGAATTACAAATGCGTGGCCAGCAAAGATTTGCGTGTAAGTCTATAATAAAAGTCTGAAGAAAGCTGAGCTGAGTAAGGGAAAATAATAATATCATCGTAAAATGAACCTAAAAATAGTAATGAATTTAAAATTAAAATGGAAATATTTTTTATCGTTTTTGTGTAGTACGTCATCGGGCAGTATCAACAAATCTTTCGTGGTATTGAACAGCAGGACTCGCATGAGTTTCTCACCATACTAATGGATTGGCTGCACTCTGATTTGCAGACATTGTATGTGCCGGAGAAATCACGTGATAATATAACCGCGTCGGAGAAGGCGTGGCTAGAGTTTACCAAATCCAAAGAGAGCCTTATATTGCATTTATTTTATGGCCAAATCAAAAGCACCGTCAAGTGCATCGAGTGCAACAAAGAATCGGCTACGTATGAAAGCTTCTCTAATTTGAGTTTGGAACTACCATCGAGCACTGGTGTTTGCTACTTGAGTCAATGCATGGACATGTATTTTAGTGGTGAACGCATACACGGCTGGAATTGCCCCAGTTGTAAAAAGAAACGTGATGCCGTAAAGAAATTGGATATTTCAAAACTTCCCCCCGTTTTGGTTGTGCACTTGAAAAGGTAAATTTGTAAAATGAAATAATTTCAAATCCGGAGAGTTTAATTTTGTACATCACTTACAGATTCTATGCTGATCCCGACGGCATCGGTGCCTATCCGTACAAAAAGAAACAAAATTATGTGCGCTTTCCTCTAGAAAATCTCGATATGACACCGTATATTGCAAAATCTGAATCTCGTTCGGTTACACCAAAAACTTATGAATTGTATGGTGTCTCAAATCATTATGGTTCAATGGAGAGCGGGCATTATACAGCGTTTTGCAAGAGTGGCAATTATGGAAAGTGAGTGTGTTCGACAGACAATGTTTGTGGCTCAATTTAACATGCACTTTGTGCATGTGTACACGCGGCTTAGTTATTTTCATTAACCCCTTTTCTTCGTTTTCGTTTTCATTTTATTTGCAGGTGGTTTAAGTTCGATGATCAGGTTGTTTCACCACTCGACACAACTAACGTGGTGTCGAGCGCTGCTTATATACTATTCTACACGTGGTTGCCCCCCATTCAGATATCAGAATCAAATTAGCATAAACAAGGTGTTGGATTTTCTTTGGATTTCTTCGCTGGAAATAAGCGATTTTTTTCTCTCTTTCTCAAAATTCATTTATTTTTATTAATATTTTTCCAAAATTTTATCTTTAAACAAGCAACATGCCGCAAATACTATATTCCTTTTATGAAGCTTTCCTTTTATATTTTATAGCTCTAGTCGTTTAAATAGCTTGAAGAGTTGATTTTTATTTTTATAGTTTTACTTCTAAAATAAATCTTGTTTCTATTTTTCGTTCATTGTTTATAAATTGTTATTGAATTTTATATAAAAAGAATATATATACACACATACTTTATGCTTATTTCTTTGTATTAATTTATGTTTTCAAACTGTAATTAAACCTAATTAATTAACCAGAAGCTTTTACTAAATTAACTTTCAAATGAAATTAAGACTTTACGTGCATTATTACATTTTTAGAAACACACATATATATATTTAGAGAAATTAAATTTCAAAGTGAATTATTAAAGCTCTTAATAATCATATTTAAATACATACAAATTAATGAATAAAACTACATATTATTTTTATAAAGAAATAAAAACTTTTGCATTATCAATTTATAGAATTTCTATTTGTTTAGATAGGCCTCTCATGGAGCGGTGGAAAACTAGAACACAAAAGAAATTTTAAATGATTTGGAATGTCGTCTGCAAATGTAATTTAACAGCTCTGCTTATGCTTCGAGAAGTTTTAGTGATATCAAAGTGTACCAACAAAAACGACGATTTAAACGATAACGGTTTATATTGAAAAAATCATTTCGTGTTTTATGGGATCAAAAATCTGTATCCTGGAAATAATTTTGAAGGCTTGACTCCGGGGTTGAAATCTCGGTACAAGAAAAATCAAAAAGTAGAGAAAAATATTTTTCTACACGGCACCACCTCTTGGCAGGCAATGGCACACCGACAAGAGTAAAAATTATTTGTGAAAAGCTTTTAATATCGCCGTTTGGATTCGACATAAACCAATAGGTCCCCCCCCTTCTATTCATGTAGATATACAATAACACGCAAACATTACTGGATACGAAAAGCTTGGTCCATGGGCTGTTCTGCCATTAAAAGAAAGAAAGAAAAAATAATGTCAATCTTATGTATTTTGACGTGCTGAATCCGATTCCGGACTCCAAATGACGGATAATATCAGAAACTTGATATAAGTCCATTTTTTATGTTTAAAAACGTTGCGTTCGTTCGGAGCAAAAGTTTTTGAAATTCATTAAAAACGAGATCGCAAAGGCTAATCGTGCTTATTTTAGGCTTAAGAAATTCAGTGGTGCCAACCCTTTTGTTACATTGGTTCGGGTTTTGCAGATAACGGTATCGAAAAATAGTCAGATTTTAGAAAACTTGCTTAAAAAAAAAAAAGAAAAAAAAAATTGAAAAAATTAGAAATAATATTTAAATGGATTTAAAATGTATACCAGTGAAGTAGATAGGATTTTGAAATGGAGTAATTTTTTTCTGTTTCCACAAGAAAAAAGTATAAGTCGATTAATATGAAAACATTTTTTCTTCACTGAGGCATACATTCGCTTCATCCACCTCAATTTGCCATTTGAAAAGTATTATTTTAGGTCGTTTCTGAATGAACTCAAAGAGAAAATATTCAAAATGCCGTTATCTCGAATAACTAGAACCAATGTAAAATAGTTGCCATCACTCCTGGGGCCCAAATTAGGAAAGTTCAAAAATCACAAGCTCGTTTTCAATGGATTTAGGAAAAACTAATTACATATAGTATTAGCCCTATTCACGATCTGATGTATTCAGTCTTCTTACTTACTTACTTAACTGGCACTACAACAGATGATCGGTCTTGGCCGCCTCTACAAAGCTTCGCCAGTCACCTCTGCTATGCGCGCGCTGGCGCCAGTTGATAAGGCCAAGTGCAGTCAGGTTGCCCTGCACCTGGTCTTTCCAACGGAGATTAGGACGTCCCCTTCTGCGTGTTCCTCTACCGTGGTTCGAATAAAACACCCTTCTAGCCGGAGCGCTTTCTTTCATTCGCTCAACATGACTCAGCCAACGAAGCCGCTGGAGTTTGACGCTTGACTATGTCAGTGTCGGCGTACAGCTCATACAGCTCATCGTTCCATCTTATTCGATACACGTCGTCCACGCATACTGGACCGTAGATCTTACGGAGTATCTTCCTCTCGAACGCTCCTAACAGCCAACAGCCTCTCATCATCGATGGTCAATGTCCACGTCTCTGCGCCATACATTAGACCGGGAAGGATGAGGGACTTATAGAGCGTTATTTTCGTCGGTCGAAAGAGGGCTCTACTTCTCAATTACCAACTGAGTCTGTAGTAACACCTGTTGGCAAGAATTAGTCTCCGTTTGATCTCAAGGCTGACAGTCTTCTATTGCGGATTTTTCATAAATTTGAAATTTTTTCATACAATTTATGTATATTTTATCTAAAATGTGTTCATTAAATGCAAAAAATACATCAAAATATTTCCATGAATAGTTCTAATAAAAAATCATTAAATTATACAAAAAAAAAAAAGGAAGAATTTAAGAAGCGCCAGCGCTTTTCAAATGATTGTTCTTACAATAACAAAAAAAAAAATTTTCGTCAGAAGGGCAAAGTTCAGGAGAAATGTTTTTTCATTTTTAATTTTTTTTCAAAAGTGCCTTCCGAAACGTGTATCAACCCAATGCTGCTTAAAATTCTAGATTTCAGCCTCTACATAATAATTTTAAGTCACTCAATGCAGTCGTTGGATAGGTTTCTCTTGCCTGACATTCAATAAATTTCTATCACAATGAAAGAAGTTATTGTAACAACCCAATACATGGAATTGCACATAAGAATGTAGTAAATCATTTTATGTATTTTGGGGCCGCATAGTTTTGTTTACGCAAAAAGTGAGCGGCGAAGAAGCGTCTTGAAACAATCAGGGGATTTTTATTAAATATTTTCACCCTTAAAGTTTAGTTTTCTAGCAACCCTGTCACAGTTTGTCACTAAGCTGCTGGTTATATTCGTGTTCGCTGTTCGACGAACACATCAAATTTTACTCTCGTGCTGGGTGTAGTGGTTACATTGGTGTTCGTTACTTTTAGTTGCTTTTTGTCGAACGAAATTCAGTTCTTTTTGTAATACAATTCTTTGCGCAACGGCAACACTAAATAGTATACCAAAAAACTTTAAACGATTTTATTAATATGGAGCATGAAATCTATATATATAGAAATGAAGATATGTTATGTGTGTGATGAATGATCTCGGAAACGTTTCGATTTTTTTCAAAAATTCAACTTTCATGTTAAAGTACATGCTTTTCTGCCGGACATAAGCTATTTATCCTCCCACTGCCACGCCCGCAAAAAGTGTAAAATGCCTATAACTTTTGAACCCCTCAACGCATTCACTCCAAATTGAAAACACATCAATGAGGAATGTATTTTTATTTCATATTTTTATTGTCATATTTTTTAACGCAATCATTTGTTTTGATATAATTTACTTATCTTTCCACAAGTGAGACAGTTTTTTTCTGAAACAAAGCGATCGTTCCGTGTAAATTAGCGAGCCGCGCATAATTTGGAATTTGGAATTGAATTTCTTTAGACTTTTCATTATTCATGAATTTCATTGTAAAAGTCAAAGTGTTTGGTGAAGTGCGCTGCTGGATGTACGCAACTGATTGGCAGAAACGTGGATTGCCCCATGTACACATTCTCATTTGGTTAGTCAACAAAATTACACCAGATGAAATTGAGTAACGAGGCGGTGTGGCGCATTTTTTCATTTTCTATACATGAACGTTACCCAACCGTGCAGCATTTTGCTGTTCATCTTGAATACGGAGACAGCGTGTATATTTTACCTCGGAGAATGCAGCGCAAAGAGCGGAAACGATGGTGTTATTCTACAAAAGTTATCCGGCAACGTAATCAATACAGTCTCATCAACTGGCATTGTACCATTTCCAATTGTCATCAATTGCTTTGAAAATTCAACAGCTAATGCATCGTTTTGCAATTGCATACGAACATTTGTTGAAAGAAAAGATATTTTTCATGTCTCCACAAATACGATGATTTCAAGCAAGCATGTATCTCATCGACAGGGGTTGATCTGGGTATAATTGGCAAAGTTTGTCGGAAATCTTCTGGCAATAAAATTAATCCTCCACCAAACAAATTGGAAATTTCTTTCATTGTCAATGAATTAAATTTTGCTATACAATCCAAAATACTAGGCGTGCTCTGTTTTGGTTACGTATAAGTCTATTGATACTGCTACCAATGAAGAAGATGCGGTTAACAATCCAACAGAATTTTTTAATTCTTTGGATTTACCCGGATTACCGCCGCATAACCTTCAATTGAAAGTCGGTACGACTATTATTATGCCTCGTAATTTGAATCAACCGAAACTTTGCAATAGTACGAGGCTTGCTGTGAAAAAATTGATGGTCAATAGCAACTATTTTGATTGGAAGATTCAAAGGTGAAGACGTGTTAATACCACAAATTCCGATGATTTCAACCGATTTGCCTTTCAAATTCAAATGTGTACAATTTCCAGTGCGAGTTGCATTCGCAATTACCATTAATAAAGCGCAAGGTCAATCTTTGGAAATTTGTGGTATCAACTTAGAATATCCAGTATTTTCTCATGGACAATTATACGTAGCCTGTTCACGTGTAGGCAAACCATCAGTATTATTCATTTATTGCCAAGATAATATGAAAACTAAAAATATGGTTTACCATAGAGTTTTACAATAAATATAAACTTTAAATATAAAATGCTTTGAATTAAGTTTCTAATTATGCACAGTGAAACGTGCATGGGGTCCGCTAGTTAATAATATCATTGAAAAATTATGAAAATAATATGATTTTCCTGCAATAGTTTTCGCTTTTCTGCATATGAAAATAGTGATTTGATAGGTTTGCATATTTTCCTTCTATTTTACATTCATTTTTGTACAACAACAGCAGCAGCAACAGCAATCCGTTCAGCAGCAAGCAGCAGCGCACTCAACGAACCATAAGTCACTAAGAGACTCGGCGCGTGAGGAACTGCCCACGCCTTCCGATCAATTGCGGCTCTTTTTGGATGCGATTCGTTCAAACAAAATACCCGAAACCGATGTCAAGCCTAAGCTCGTCAACTCGCAAACATTGGATTCATTCATTTCGAAACCGCTTCAAATGCCTGATGTCACTTCGGGCACACCAGGCGGAGGCGGCGGCGGCGGCGGCGGCGGCGGTTGTGGTGGAAGTGGTGCTTTTTGTAGAATAACTCATTGACACCCTGAATACTCGGCGTGCTCGGTGTACATTTCACCCAGCATATCGTGTTCGGTGTGAGAGTGAGTAAAAGCTTTTTTTCGTGTTCGGGCAACAATTGCATGGTGTTCGCCGAGTAAAACTTGAATATAACCACAGCCTAAGTATAAAAATCATATGTTGCCCTAAAATGACAACATCTATATCTGTCATAAGGTACGAACACAATTAACGCGGCAACGACATTGCGCCATCAGTTAACACTTAAAATGCATTCCTATGTGCCGCTGCTGTATATTTCAATCTATTTATATTTTGACATGCAGCAAAATGAAAAAAAACTTGTGTGTGTCAGTACAGAAGTTAACTACTTCTTTCAGGCTTTCAGGCTAATTTTAGTAATCTTAAAAAATACCAGAGTATAATTCAGTTTGATGATTCTCTGATTCCAGGTGTACTATAACTTTATTAACTTATTTTTGATCGTTTGCATTTCCAATGAATGAACCGCCCTCTGCAAAATCATCATCTCCATAAAAAATACTCATATTCAAAACATGCGAATTTACTTGCTACATCATTATAATTATATTCTTACCAACATCATCATCATTATTATCATCATTATAGCAATCATCATCAAAATATTCAGTTTGTATGATCTCAACAGGTCGAAAATTTGTCACTTGCCGGTCTGAGAACTCGCAAATGTTATGAGGCTGACTAGAAACTCGTCTCGCAAATCTCGTCTATGTTTTGTTGTGCTGATGCGAGTTGTTTTCCTTTTCACGGTGGAAAGATTTTCATACAAATTTTCAACTAAATCTTCTGCCTTTATCTTTGGTTGAGAAGCTGGGAATCCGGCCACCTCAATGACTGCCTGGTGGTGCTCTATAATCTGAAGGCCTTCGTTGGGGCTCAATGAGAGGAATGTTGATGCCATAATTGGCTCTAATGAACTCAATTGACATTCATGCTGTCTCACCGCATTAGTCATGCTGTCTCACCGCATTAGTCATGCTGCCTCACCGCATTAGTCATGCTGTCTCACCTCATTAGTCATGCTGTCTCACCGCATTAGTCATGCTGTCTCACCGCATTAGTCTTTACGAGTTGTTTTTCAATGAAATTCGAATTCTGTTGTAACTCAAGTTACTTGCGAAGTCTACAATATCGCGATCTCCCGGTGCTGATTTTGGGTTTTTTTCACGACAGTAGAATCTGAATTTTGTTGGGTATTCATTTTCCGACGAAGTCTACATTTTCGCTGTCTCTCAGCCGCAGTTTTTGCTGGAGATTTTATCATAACGCAATCGTCATTTGTTTGTGCCTCGCGTTTGTTTTTTCAGTCTATACTCGCTCAATCTTTCAGTTCTAAAAATGTCTAACGATGTTTGTTTGAAATATAATATTTTTATTTGAAATGTCAAATGTACATATGCATCCTAATTTATTCATACTTGATTGATAGAGGGCACTGCCTTTCATTTTCGTGACAATTTCTGTTTTGGCACAATCATCCTTTACCACCTCGTAAATATGAAAATGATTTTAAAGAAATAAACTTCAACAAGCTTCAAAAAAAAAAAACTTAAACAAATTATCATGCGTGAAATATGCTTTAAAAATAACTAAATTAATGAAGTGTTCTGTTAAATATTATTGTTTTATATTAATCTGTTGAAATTGCGAATAATAGACTTGAACTCATTCAAAATCGTTTCTGCTTTCATTATGTTCCAGTCGCAGATAACATGACTAAATTTTTTACGGACGCCATTTTGTTGTCATGATGCAAGGACGCTGTCGGAGCCATTGTATTCGTACCTTCAGTGTATCATTTTTGTGACTGGACCGAAACTTTTTTTTTGTAGTAAATTGTATTAAAAATTACGGAAAGTAAAATTTGTGGAAGTAATAAGCTAATTTATTAAATTGCACAGATATTGTGTTTGCCAAAAAAAAGGTATTGTGAAAATAAAAAAAAGAAGCAACTAAAATCAAAGGAGAAAACGAAAGCAATAACCTTCGTTCTCTTCCCCTTAAAAACACATTTCTCCTGTCGGAGCTTGGAAAAATGTTTCGCAGTCGCAGTTGGTTTGGTGGAAACTGGAATCGTCCGAAGAATCGCCTCTCACTGGAGCATCTCAAGTACCTTTATAGTATTCTAGAGAAAAACACAACCGTCTCCGAAAGTAATCGTGGTTTGTTAGTGGAATCGTTACGTTGCATTGCGGAAATTTTAATTTGGGGCGATCAGCATGATTCCTCGGTCTTTGAGTAAGTTGCCCCAAATCAATAATGAGTAAATTCATCGAACTACGCATTTATATTTGCTTAGCTTCTTTTTGGAAAAGAATATGCTGTCGTATTTTTTGCATATTATGCGCCAGAAAAGCGGAGGCTCCAGTTTCGTTTGTGTGCAGCTGCTGCAAACGCTGAATATTTTATTTGAGAATATCAGAAACGAAACGTCGTTGTGTAAGTATTACGCATTTCCAATTACCATTAAACATTAATTAATTATAAATTACATATATGCAATTGGGTCTGTGTTGTTGTTGTTGTTGTGTTTAAACATTGCATTGTTGTTGTTCCGTTTGTTTTCATCAATGTAATTCGTTCTTTTTCCACTTCTATTTAGATTATCTTCTAAGCAACAATCATGTCAACTCAATAATTGTGCATAAATTCGATTTCTCCGATGAGGATGTTATGGGTTATTACATTTTATTTCTAAAGACACTGAGCTTAAAACTCAACACGCATACCATACATTTTTTCTACAATGAGGTAATTAGCTAAAGCAGCAGCAGTGGCAGCAAGTGAATGTAACTTTCGACGATGCCGATCTCTTTTACTATTGAACTTCGCTATAAAAGTGTACAGGGTGACAATTAATAAGTGTATACAACATAATTAAAAACGAAAAACAGACCGAAGAAAAAGATAACATAATGCATGGAGCTGGTTTAGAAGTGGCCACCCTTGGCCCGCATACTCAGCTTCACTTGTACTTACTTTTAATGGCACAACAGCCCATGGAGGGCCTAGGCCGAGCTTTTCGCATCCACTCATGTTGTGCGTGTTATATTTGTAAATGAATGGAATGGAAGGGACCTACAGTTTAATGCCGAATCCGAACGGCGAAGTGACAAGCTTTTCATAGGCAATTTTTGCTCTTGCAGGTTTGCCATTGCCTGCCAAGAGGTGGTGCCGTGTACAAAAATTATTTTTTCTACTTTTTGATTTTGCCTGTGCCGAGATTCAAACCCCGGACACTCTGCATAGCAGTCCAACGCACCAAAGCGACCACTCAGCTTCAATTGCTTGGAAAACTTGTTTGGCTAAGTGCCGCAAGTCCTCCACCGTTATTCAGTCCTATTCCCGACGCAACGGCTGTTTCAGGGACTGCACATTTTTATGAGGTTTAGCACAGATCCTGGCCTCTAAAATGCCCCATACCCTGTAATCCATCGTATTGAGATACGTCGAATATGGTGGTAATTCTTGAGCTGTGATAAAATCAGGAAAATTAGCCTGCACCATTCTTGTGTCATTTTGGCTCTGTGAAAACTTTTTTGATGTAAAGTCTTGCTGGAACGTTCAATCATTATCGCCAAAGTGCTGTTGGGTCCATAGAAGTACCACAGCCTCCAAAATTTCACGGCGGTATACTTCCTAGTTGATTTTGACTCCTTGTTCCACAAAAATCAACGATTTCTTGCCATTCCATCCCACCCTATACCATGACGATTGCGGATTTTGGAGTTGTTGAATGACGAATGATGGTCCAGGAGCTTCTGTCATTTTGCTTGTTCAACAGTAAATAGCTTTTCATCTGAGTAGAAGATTTTTTCCTATCAAATTCCTGCGGCAGAACGTTGAAGTAGGTGGCAACTTTGGAGTCAGTCGTACGTGCTTGTTTACATCCTTAAGTAAATAGCCTTTTTGAAGCTTGTAAGCATTGAGTCTTAGTTCGTTTTTTGCTATGAGTCGAACTGATTCACGATTGATTTCAGTTTCGTGAGCAACTTTTTTCATGGAAAGCTGTACCCGCTTTGGAAAGATTTTACGATTCCTGGGAATATTGACGATGAGGTTTCCGGCTCCTCCTGTACGATCACGTTCATAACTCAGCTCCTTAAACCGCTTAACTGTAATCACACAATTGCGTTTGCCTAGCTAGTGCCAGGTTATAATAGCTGACCGATTATTTGACATCGTAAAATAAATAACGAAATGAAATCTAGACTACAAAAAAATCAAATTAGATGTTATTAGATGATAACGTAGAATGATGCAATAATGATCAAAATTGCAGAAAAATTACAATACTTTTTTATAGCGCGAAGAAAGTTGTACAATATACACTTATTAATAGTCACCCTATACTATCTATTATGTCATAATTGTACAAAATTTATTTTTGTTTATCACAGCACACAAATGATTTTCCACTCTATACGGAGGCTATTAAGTTTTTCAATCATCCGGAGTCAATGGTCCGCATTGCTGTGCGTACAATTTCATTGAATGTTTATAAAGTACAAAATGCCAGTATGCTGCGGTTTATAAGAGATAGGTGAGTATATGAAATTATAAGATAGTATAGAGCTGAAACAAAATGTTTTTGAAAAGAAACTGCAGTATATTTTTGATCATTTTCGAAAGCGAAAATTTTCCATTGAACGAATGATCTCCTTTTTCAACGCTTTAACTCACAGATTGTTAATCAATTCTTTCCGAACACCTAATGCAATTAAATTCTTACAAACTTTAACCAAAAATATCCGAAAACGAAACTTTTTCATATTTTCGCATTATAAAATTATTATAATAAAAAGAAAAAGAAGAAGTATGCATGTGTTTTATAATGTTCCTTCTATACTTTCTCTTTAGAACCGCTGCCCCATACTTCAGTAATTTGGTCTGGTTTATTGGTAAACACATTCTTGAACTGGATACATGCGTGAGGACCGACATCGAGTGAGTGCAACCACACAGTTCAGTTAAAATTGTACTACATGATTTCGAGTATTTTTCCAGCCACCAATCGAACCAGAAACTTTCTAATCTCGTCGCTGAACATCTCGATCATTTACATTACTTGAACGATATTTTGCTATTGGAGATCAACGACTTAAACGCCGTACTCACCGAACATTTGCTACATAAGCTTTTCGTCCCTCTGTATATTTTCTCGTTGACACCTGCACCGCCGCCACCTTCATTGGCGGTTGCAACCCAAAATTTAGCCGCCGTATTAAATCGTAATGTCGATATTGATATTCAGGAGATGAACAATCCACGCGTTTCATCCATAGTGGCGCTGTATTTGTTGTCTTTAGTTTTTCTGGTTGTAGCGCATGCGCCGCTGGTGCATGCACTGGCCTGGGTTATACTGAATGGAGATCATAGCGTATTTAAAGAAGGTGCTGCTGAAGTGCTCAATGCCTATGTAAAACATCGAGAGGTAGTTGTTCCGGGATTTGCTGAACCACGCGAAAGTCTTGAAGAGGCCTTGGATACAGTTTTTGGGGTTGGCAGCGCAAATTCATCGGGATATTCGTATGGCGAGGAGCAAATAGATGAAAGTGCCACAAGTAGCTCAACAACAAGAAATACCGCACTGCGTGCAAATAGTGCAGAGGTAGCAGAAGTGGAAGATGACGCCGCCATTGTGGCGACGACTTCAAAAAATGCCAAATTTGCTAATATAACCGATGAAGAAAAGGAGAAGTTACAGAAGATGTTGACACCGCAATCGCTGGTCGAATTGGGGCGTCCATTTTTGGATACGGTTTTGTCGGCATTGGATTGCACGGAAAATGATTATTTGGCATTGTTGGCTCTATGCCTTATCTATGCTATGGCCTACAATCGAGGTGAGCCGACGGTTTTTAGATGTTTGCTTAGAGCTTTTTCTTCTCAATTGTTTTCAATGTAACGACATACATTTGTAAGCTAATAATCTACTAACGCACACTTTATCATTCTTGCTCTGCTCTTCATTTATATTTAATGCCTACTACGGTGCTTGTGTTGTTTCTCAAATATACTCCATTTAATCCTTAACTAAATAAATGTTAATTTTTGACAATGCAACGTCGTTTTAGATGGTATGTAAATCAATTCATCAATTGTACATAATTCATACATAGCATTGTTATTGATGTTCACTTGTAGCGGTTACATTCTATGTTGCCTTCTGATTTTTATACACATGTATTAACATTACAGTTCCTTCTCCTTATCGTTTAATAGGCGTCAAAAATGATTGGTTCGAGCAGGTGCTTTCCAAGTCGGCGAAGAGTTCCTTTAGCTATAAGACAGAGCTGGTAGAAAGCTTGCTAAATATAATCACGCTGTCGAATCAGCCATGTAAGCTTTAAACTTAACATATCAAACTTTAAAATTCAATGCATCTTATCTCTGATTTGCAGCCTGTCGCGTCCGCCTTATAACCATTGAAATAGCCTTGCAACTACTGTTAGCATTCACCAAGCCACACACGGATGAGACCTGCATCACAGAGGCCCAGCAAGATTTGCTATTTTCCGCTCATAGCCAATCGATGCTGGTGCTACGAAATTTCTACAAATCTGAGGATATTTTTCTAGATCTGTTCGAAGACGAATTCAATGAAATGCGCAAAACGAATTTAAATGTTGAGTTTCTATGCATGGACTCAACGATATTGTTGCCGCCAACAGGCACGCCACTTACGGGTATAAATTTCGCGCGTCGTCTGCCTTGCGGGGAGGTGGAAAAGGCAAGACGCGCAATACGAGTTTTTTTCTTGTTACGTAGAACGTGCCAAAAATTCCTTAACGAAAAAGAAACGCTCTTGCCACTGACTAACTTGGCGAATCTGGTGCAAGTAGACAATGTGCTTGACTTGAGTGAGTAACGCATTAAGAAATGAATACGATATAAATTGAATTCTGTTTTCTTTTTGTTTTTATTAGACAACAGCGATTTAATTGCTTGCACTGTCATTGCTAAAGACAATACGAAGCAACGTCGTTTCTTAGTCATTGACTCCTTGCAGCTTATACTTGTTGAGCCCGATGCCAAGCTACTGGGCTGGGGCGTAGCGAAATTCGTTGGCTTTCTGCAAGACGTTGAGGTTACAGGCGATAAAGATGATTCGCGCTGCTTGCACATTACCGTGCATCGTGGTGGCGCCACACACAATCGTACGCCGCTTCTGTCGGCGAAGTTTCTGTTCGACGATCATATTCGTTGTATGGCTGCGAAACAAAGGCTGACGAAAGGCCGCAGCAAAGCGCGCCAAAAGAAAATGTACCAAATTGCGCAATTGATTGAAATGCCTGGACAAGTGGTTGACTCACCGGTGTATGCTGTTGCTGGAGGCATGCGTTCGGGCGGTAGCGGTGCTGGCAGCAGCAGTTCGCGTTCGTCACGTGAACATCGTCCAATTTTTTCGACGGCAAATCGTGTGCCGGGCTTTGCGGCTGCGCTAAGAAGGGACACGGGCAATAGCGGAGGTGTCAGTCGTATGCAAATCGCCCAAAATCGTTCAATAGAAGGGTAGGCTGCCTTGATTTATTTCCAAACAAATTGTTGTATTTTTATTTGAAATAGCATTCGAAACGAAAGCGCTGGCCGTTCGCGACGACGCAACTCCAATACAAGCTCAAATTCGTCAAGTTCGCAAGCTCGTGACGGTGGTAATTCTGGTTCGTCAGCACGCGATCATTCTCCAGGTGGCAGTTCGTCACAATCTCGTGAGAATTCTCAGAATCGTTCACCACGTTCGCGAGAGAGTAGTCCACGCATGCCAAGACCGAGGTAAAATGATCAAGTTTTCAAAACGAAGTTGCAATAGTTTTACATCAATTTGTTTGTAGATCGGAAGAAATACCTTTGGAAGACTTTCAACATTCACGCAACAGCAGTCCGCAATCTCGCATTGTCGCACCCACGTCTAATGCGGCATCTCGCTCTCTCACACCCTCACGTGCATTGAACTTTGAAGCAATTTCGATTTCTGTACATAGTGCATCGCCAAGGGAACCTTCACTGTTGGCTGGGGGCGTAGTCGCCACCGATGGAGTAGCAGCGCATATTAATGGTGTTGCTATTGCAAAAGAAGTGATTGCACTGCAAAGCTCAGAGGAGACATCGTTCATTGGCAATGATTCGTCGAATACGACGGCGGGCAGCGAAAGACGTAAAGGTATAATTGAAACAGTTTAATTTGGTCGTTGTAAAGTAATTAATTTCTTGTTCGTTACCCTAGAAAATAACTTTAATTATAATAGACGTTAAGTTTTAATTTTTATTCTTTTCAAATGTGACTTGTGAACTTTTTAATGTTTAACTAAAATGAAATTGTATTAATAAAAATGTAGTAAATGAGGGTCGGAAATTTAAATATTATAACGTAAAATAAAGATTAATTTGATAAAAATTCGTTTTTAAATTGTAGGGTGGGAACAGATAGTGGATGGGAACCCTTCTCGATGTACTCAGGGCATTTTCCGCTATGTGCCTATAATGCATACAAATGCAACTCTGACGTTTTTATTTTTTGAAAACAGCTGATTTTAATAGATTCTATTCAAAAAGTGACATAACCAAAGATATTCGCTGAAATTTAAATATAAAATAATTAATAAAGACATTCCTTTCCCCGGGAAAGCCTACAGAGTAACTCTAAAAACACAAACAAAACAAGATTCCTCCAGGTATGTCCTCGTACAAGTACGTCGACCTCATTAAAGTCGGCACGCAATATGCGCGTCGCATGAATTACCTCTCGAATCGCATTTTCGGCGAAGTGGCCAGAAGCACCAATGAAAAGTCCATGAAAGTGGTGCGTATGTTCAGCGAGGAGCCGATACATAAGCGAGACTATGTTGTCAACTGGTATCCGCGACATGTGGAGACACATGTGCTTATGAAGAACTTACGTTCTTATGGTCTCTTCCGTGATGAACACGAAGACTTCAAAGAGGAGATGAAACGTTTGCGAAAACTGCGTGGAAAGGCGGCGCCGAAGAAGGGCGAAGGCAAACGTGCATCCAAGAAAAAGTGAAATGTATAAAATCTTTTCGGTTATAATAAAGTAATAATAGTGATGAATTTATTGTATGTTTTTGGTCAATAACTTTGATTCGCCTTGGAATACTACTTTGCCATCTTGTGTACATTCGTATTCAGCCACGGATATTTTGCGCTCCTTTGTCAAACGCACATATATCATGGTGTCTTCATTCAGGCGGCATGCATTCGGGAACTTGAACTTTTGCTCCAACACAATTGTGCCTGGTCCTGGCAGCTGTGTGCCTATAATTCCCGCCACAACCGCATTGAGCAGAGCTCCGTGTACTCTACGCTCTTCCATTGGTGTATTCGAGCTATGTATGGGATTGTAATCGCCGGTGAAGTTAGAAAATTGTTCCAAATCCTTTTGTGTGAAGCGTTTTACCAGTGAAACTTCCTTGAACTTGGAGGCTTTTTGGCTACAAAACCTCTTCAAAATCAGCATGTCGCTAGCTCAACCAGTTCAGTTCTAGTACCAAAATCTTCAAGGAACAAAGTGGCTAAATTTTTTATGCGCTGATGGTTGGAACTTTGGCGTAATGCGATAAGCTTCTTTAGCACTTCTGGCGTGGCTATGAGTTGTTTTAATTGTGCTGAATCTTCCCAGTTTAAAAGTTGATAGTAAAGTGTAATGCAATTTAAAATTACTTCGCTATTTTCAGTTCTTAAGAACACATTCGTATTAATTTCACAATTTGCAGGTTTTGTTATAAATTCAAAGGCTTGTTGATCTGTAAAATTAGGACATTATTTACTGGAGTTTTAGTTACGTATATACTCGTATTTTACAATATGTACCCAAACAAATATTACACAATCCGGCAATACCGTGCAGTTGCAAACGTGGATTTGGTAGAGCAAGAAGTTCCTCAAACAATTGCAGTGCTTCTGCTTCCTTCAGAAAGCTCCAATTAATGGGATCGTAGGCAAAATTGGCTAGATTTGCGCTAACCTGTTCTCGTGCTTCTATAAAGGGGTAAGATTCTTTAAAATTCTCGCCGAAAATGTAGAAGCAGCTCACCTAAATTTGTTGTTGTATAATATTCTTCAACCAAATGTGCTATAAATTCTTGCCTGCCAATACCTTGCGCTGGTGTTCTACGTTTTAAACGTTCGTGGCTGGAAAACATTTATAAAAATTTGAGAAATAGTTTGTTTTTCAATATTTTTTACAACTATGCTTCTGTTTATAAACAGCTGACTGCTGAAGATAAATCTTTTCCATTTTAGAATGTAGATGGCGCGCATTAGCTGCGGATATAAAACAGCGCACTCTTTCGTTCAAGTTATCAGCACTAAATAGGAAAAGTGCTGAAAAACTTTGTGGTACCACAACTAACTTCATATATCCGCCAACCGTTTTACTTTCTTTCTGTATCGTGGTCTGCGAAGAACAGACGTGTCTATAAGTTTAGAGAAAATGGTGAGTAAACCAAACTTAAAAACCAAAGGTAACATTAAAGTGCAAAGTATTTTTAATGCAATTCGATAGAAAAAAAATTGCTTTCAATGTTCGGTACCTAGTTTATTAATTGGAACTATTCACGTTTCGATCAGTCATTTAAATTTTGTGCAATCGTATCTAACCTCACATTGTGCACTTATTTTATGACGAATGTGATTTTAACTTTGTACGTAAACTATATTTCTAATAGTATTTGCTTTTTTGCAGTCTCATCGTAAATTCTCTGCGCCTCGCCATGGCTCCATGGCTTTCTACCCGAAAAAGCGCTCATGCCGCCATCGCGGCAAAGTTAAGGCCTTCCCTAAGGATGACGCCAGTAAGCCAGTGCATTTGACATGCTTTGTTGGCTACAAAGCCGGTATGACCCACATTGTGCGTGAAGCTGATCGTCCTGGATCAAGTAAGTTGAAAAATACACATGTATGGAAATGTAATAAAAGAAAAGAATTTTCATGATGAGAAAAAGTTAAACAATTTATGGTTAGAACACAATGATTCCCATGATTATAACATAACTAGGGCGGACTGATTTCAATAAATCAAAAGAACATAATTTAAAGTATGTTTGGAACATTTGTTTAATTATAGTTTTCTCTTTCCACTCCCACAGAGATCAACAAGAAGGAAGTTGTTGAGGCTGTTACCGTATTGGAAACTCCACCAATGATTGTTGTCGGCGCTGTTGGCTACATTGAGACCCCATATGGTCTTCGCGCTTTGGTCAATGTCTGGGCTCAGCATTTGTCCGAAGAGTGTCGCCGTCGCTTCTACAAGAATTGGTATGTATACGTTCCAACCTAAGGCTTTCTGCTTGCCTCCATTTTGTTTTCACGGTAGTAAAGTCATTTGAGTCAAAGCCAAAAATAACCACGTGTTTGGTGATAATAATTAAGTTTTTGTTTCACTTTGGATGATGATAGATGGTATCTGAGAAATCTTATGAGGATATCAAAATAATTACCATCCCTGCCTGCCTTCCTTCTGATCAAAGTAAAACAAGAATTTATTTTTGGCTCAAATTTCTGAAGAATTATTGTAAATTGGTTGAAATCTTTTACTAAAAATCAAAATAATCTATAAAGTTCTTGGATCAGTTTACCACTGAGAGAGCTTTCTAAATATTTACAAGTCGTGTGAGCGTAAGAATTTGCACGATTAAATTCCATAACGAATTGAAAATGCGAATTTCTCACTGTGTATGTATCAAGTGAGCACGGCATGGAAGATGTAATCTCCGCTCGCTTTCAATTGCGATGAGGTTTGCTTCCGTTTCTTTCTCGTTCTGTAAGCGAATAGCGTAGCGTTCCATTCCAAGCAAAGAAGTTGCGTGTCACGAGCACCCAATGGAGCTATTGAAAACAATCAGGAGACTGTTCTTAAATCCAAGCTACAAGATACTTTTGGCGACTATCATTTCTGGCGAAATTCACTCATCACATGAAAAACTTGTAATAATTGCTTCAAATAGGTACAAGTCAAAGAAGAAGGCTTTCACCAAGGCCAGCAAGAAATGGACTGATGATTTGGGCAAGAAGAGCATTGAAAATGACTTCCGTAAAATGCTTCGTTACTGCAAGGTTATCCGCATTATTGCTCACTCCCAGGTAATTGTTATTTTATTGTATTCATCTGCTTCCTCCCAATTTACGCGACGTCCTTGGTTCAGTAGCAACTAGATGAGTCTTGGTAATCTTCGGATGAATGGGCGAGTCTGGGAGCGATTGTTCCTAAAAGGCGGTCTTGCTGTGATGCTCAATGCTCAGTTATATAACCGCAACGTCGCAGAGCAAATTGCCCTTCGGGTGGCGATTCTTGATATATTCCACTAACTTTACGTAGCCGCTCAGGCAATTATCGTAAAGTTAAACCATATCACGGACAGTCTTTCCCAATATAACAATTTATTCTCAACTTAAGAGATAAGCGGTTAACCTAATTTGTCTATTCCCTTTTGCCCATAGATTCGTTTGATTAAGCAACGCCAGAAGAAAGCTCACATCATGGAGATCCAATTGAACGGTGGAACCATTGAAGAGAAGGTCAAGTGGGTTAGGGATCATTTGGAGAAGCCCGTTCAAGTCAGTAACGTCTTCGGTCAAGACGAAATGATCGATTGTGTTGGTGTTACCAAGGGTAAGGGATTCAAGGGTGTCACCGCTCGTTGGCACACCAAGAAATTGCCGCGCAAGACGCACAAGGGTCTGCGTAAGGTTGCCTGTATTGGCGCTTGGCATCCATCTCGTGTGTCCTTCACCGTTGCACGTGCCGGTCAGAAGGGCTACCATCACCGTACTGAGATCAACAAGAAAATCTACCGTATCGGTGCTGGCATTCATACCCAGGATGGCAAGGTGAGTTGTCGAATTTTGAATAATTATTTTTGTCACTCGTCTTTATGCACTGATGACAATTTCATTAAAGTTCCGACATCAAAAATAAAACTACTTTTTTGAAACCAACATGATATTTTAATGATAGGACTGATTGCATAATCATCATCTGACAATTGTAAAAGAATTAATATGCAAGTGTACTCTTTTCCTAATTTGCTTGCTTTGTCTCTTTGCAGGTTATCAAGAACAACGCCTCAACTGAGTACGATTTGACCGACAAGACCATCACCCCCATGGGTGGTTTCCCCCATTACGGTGAAGTCAACAATGATTACGTCATGTTGAAGGGTTGTTGCATCGGCTCCAAGAAGCGCATCATCACTCTGCGCAAGTCATTGTTGAAGCACACCAAGCGTTCCGCTTTGGAAAATATCAAGTTGAAGTTCATTGATACTTCATCCAAGATGGGTCACGGTCGTTTCCAAACACCTGCCGACAAATTGGCATTCATGGGCCCACTCAAGAAAGACCGCATCAAGGAAGAACAAGCCGCTGCCACCAGTGCAAATGCTGCGCCCACAGTCACCGCTTAAACAGCATCTGTGTTTTGTATAACTATTATTCCAGGATACACAAATTTAATTAATGAGATCACACTATTATTTTATGAGGTGCGCATGATGCGCATACAAATATTAAATATTTGTCTTCTCCCGCTATAGTTCCTGGAATGAATTTGAATATCAAAGCGGTTAACTTTAAATATCAAATAAAGACTATTGATCAAACTCTTTTTCTTTTAATGAAACAACGATCCACTTATATTTTGTACAAGAGTGGAAGGGGATCTACAGTTCTATGCCGATTCCAAACGGCGAAGTGAATTTACTCTTGTTGGTTTGCCAAGAGGTAGAAAATTGTTTTTTCCACTACTTAATTTTGCCTGTGCCGACATTGGAACCCCAGACACTGCGTATCAGGCCCCAACGCCCATGGCGACCATCAATGACTTCTTTTTGTATTTGTTTTATTCCAGAAATGTTTCACATTATGAAGGTAAGGACCAGGTTAATGCATTCAAATGCAACAAAACATAAATTATGGTAATATTACTTAATTCCTAACAACTATTGTCTTATCATATTAAATACTAAAAGGTTGGCAACATTGAATTCCTTGGGCCATATTATATAAATTGCGATTACCCATTAAATCATTTGTCCCAAAAAATGTTGAAAACCGAGTACATTGCTTTAGACCACGTGTAAGATGACATGTTAAGCGAAATTAGTGTTTACCAAAAAAAAAAAAAAAAAAATACAGTACTTTCAAGAAGAAAGTAATCGGCTTTTTCGCATGAAATAATTTGAATATCAAGTAGGGCATGATTTTCAAATAGCTTGATTTCATTGTAAATTTTTTTCAAATCTACATATTCCACGTTTAGCTTCAATGACAATGACTCTTACCCTTTCTCCATTGATTCGTTTAACACTATTTATTTTCCAACCATAGATCCTCTAGATGTTCTTCACCACCTTAAGTCTCTTGAGCTGTCATTTAAATCTGGGCCCGATAATATTCCGAGTTGTATATTAAAAAATTGTGCCGAACTTTTATATCTTTAACAAATCTTGTCATATCTTGTCATAATCTTTAACCAATGTTTAAAATCAGGTTATTTCCCTGATTGTTGGAAAGAATCTTTTATTGTTCCCCCTCTACATAAAAATGGTGTTAAATCTAACTATAATATATCAAATTATAGAGTTATTGTTAAATTAAGTGTAATACCTAAGTTATTTGAATTAATTGTTACTACCCAAATTATGCACTCTGTTGTAACATTGATCAACATTGGAGATCTACTACGACTAACCTTTTAGAATTCACTACATGTGTAATGAATGGATTTATTAATAACCAACAAACTGATGTTATACATATATACTGTACCGATTTTAGCAAAGCATTCGATAAAGTCAATCATGGCCTGGCCTCCTTATTAAAAAACTAGGTTTGATTGGATTTCCGCCCTTGCCTTTGAGATGGATAGAGTCATATATCACTAACAGAAAATAAAAAGTGATTTTCCGAAATGCAGTATCAAAAAGCATTGCTGTTACTTCCGGAGTTCCTCAAGGGAGCCATCTGGGACCTTTATTATTTCTTCTGTTTATCAATGATTTGCCATCTGTTATTCGAAATTGCAAAATTGTAATGTATGCTGATGATGTAAAGTTGTTCTTATCTTACAACTCTATAATCCAACAAAAACTTCTGCAAGAAGATCAAGCCAAGTTTTCCGATTAAACTTGATGTTACTCAATCTGGATAAATGTAAGTTTATGACATTTACAAGGAGACAACCTATGTCTGCTAAATATTCTTTACCGGATCAGACTCTTGAGTCATGTATTGATATTTGTTGATCTGGGTGTGACAATGGACTCCAAAATTAAGTTTTAACTTACAATCAACTCGTGTGTGAACAAAGCTAAAAGTTCGTTAGGATTTATTAAACGCTGGTCAAAAGAGTTTAACGACCCTTATATAACAAAAACGCTATTCACTTCACTTGTTTAGACCCATCCTTGAGTATGCATCTCCTGCCTGGAATCCTCAATATAATTGCTACATAAGTAAAATTGAGTCGGTTCAAAAACAATTTCTTATTTTTGCACTGAGGAGTTTTTGTTGGAATACTCTATTGAAGCTTCCACCGTATGAACATCGATTAAAACTTATTAATCTACCCGACATTGATAAGCAGAAGAAAAAAGCTGAATATAACATTTCTTGTACAGCTTTTGAATGGCATTCTATCATCTTCGTATTTACTAAATGAAATAAACTTTAATATATCCTTCTCCAGGAAGGAGAAGGATATTATTTTATTCCTATTAAACTTAGCATATGCAAAACAAATTATGCTCAAAATGATCCTCTTCGTGGAATATGTAGAGATTTTAATGAACATTATAATTTATTCAGCATATCCGATTCTCTGGAACACATCAAAACAAACTTACTTATCATATTAAATCAATAAACAGCTGATGATTTTATATCTGTAGTTGTAAAGAATGCCTATTTGGATATACCCAGCTCATAACATATTTTCGTGTAAAGCGATCCATACGTTATGTGGATGCGCCCCTCGGTCGTGTTGGGCGGGAGGAGGGTCCGTTGGGATTCGTTCGTAAAAAAAAGTTTCGCAATGTAATTGTAGAAACAGTCCATTACTCATACGCTTTCGTCTCAAGAGCATATTTAAGAAATGAGTTCCGTATACGCGAAACGTTTTGAAGCAGTCTTTCTTTGTTCCCATCCAAAAGGTCCCAAGATGTCCCACTTGAGTGCTTCGTACTTAAGTACTTAAAAAAGTCGAAGGCGTTTGTCCAGCATTGGAACCAACACTTTCTTATAAAGAGGATTTTCAAAGTTATTCCAGCCATATCCTTGAAAGCAGCTTAACAAAAAATGGCTCGAAAGAGCATAAATGTCTCTCTGAATACAATAAAGAAACCGTTTGAGGGAGTTTCAGATCCAATTTCGAGCAACGACGGTAAAACCCTGCACTAACTGCAAACCAAATAAAAAAAACGCCAAGAGTCGGCAACTGAACATGTGGATGACGATTGGAGCCAAGTGGTGTTCACAGATGAATCCTCCTTTTGGATGACAAACACTATTAAGCGTGCTCGGTCCACTAAAGACGGTAAGATGCTCCAGCGATCAGTGAAACATTCAGGAAAGGTTCATGTTTGGGGATGCTTCACAAAACAAGGATTTGGCAAATTAATCATGTTCACGAGGAATTTGGATGCCAACTTCATGACCACGATATACCGTCGTGGACTTCTGCCATCAACGGATATATGGTTTTGGGCAGGAAGCCGAGATTGGGTTCTTCAAGAGGACAACGACCCAAAGCATCGCAGTCGCTTGTGTAGCAGTTGGAAAGAGGAAAACGGCATAACTTCATTGGATTGGCCCTCACAGTCGCCAGATGGGAATCCAATCGAAAATGTTTGGGCTCTTATGAAGTTAAAACTACGTGGCAAAAATATACGTCCAATAAATCATTTGAAACGGTTTCTTAGGGTAATATGGCGAAGTTTAACACGGTCATATGCTGAACAATTAGTCGATAGCATGCATTTCCATTGTAATGAAATTACAAAGAATGGTGGCGACTGGACGCCATATTCATATATTTGCGCCATGAATAATTAATCATTTCAAGATGCTGTGGACTTTTTTTAAGATACCTTAATTTTTTCAGTGACTTAAGCCGATTGCTTGCTTGTTGAAACTAAGTACGTAGGTTTAAAATTTTGCAATTGATTTTTTTGTGAAATTTACGGCGGGCAGACTATGCAAAGGGCGTAGGATCGCACGTTTACCGCCTTTTCACTATGCTATTAAGAAAAGCGAACGGTCGAACATTTTTTCTCTCCAATAATCCAATAATTCAATAATTGTGATTGGAAGAAAAAGTAAAAAGAGTTAAAAATATAAAAAAAAAATTATTAAATGTTAAATACAATTTCAATTTTATTTAGTATTTTATTGGTGATTTGAATGCAAATTCATTTATAAAATGATTTGCCAAAAATTACACAATATTGTTAAAAAAAAAAAAATACATGCGCCGCCACATCAATAGGCGATCGGGCTTGTTTTATGGTCTTTTACGACAGTGGAAGCTAACACCAAAAGTTGATATTGTGAGTGTGTTTTCGTCTGCATAACGAGATGAGTGGAAGAATTATACATTTTAAGAATACAAAGGCGATTAATCAAATGTGATTCTAGCCAACTCGATCTTCCGCATTCTTTTGCACTTTTAGCGAAGCAAAAGAGGCAATAGCGAACTTCATAATTCCAAAAATCTTTCCGCCCTCATGTGCGATCCTCCGCGCCTTGCATAATCGGCCTACTGGTACATCAGAATTCCATTAAATAACCAAGGGAATCATCAGGTCATCAGAACATCTTGGACACTCATCAATATAGCACACTTTTTAAGCCTGTTTCCACGGTTGGTCGCAAGCATGAAAGACTCTGCTGGACAGACAGATAGTAATGTAAAGTAGTAAGAATGACGTAAAAATTTATCCAGAAAATAAGAAATTCATGATTTTTGTAGTTTTTATACGATAAACGAAAAAAAAAATGCTTTAATTCTTTTGCTCTTATTATTTTCCCGACTTGTATATTTTTTGAATCAGATCCTTTCAAAATGAGCTTCGATTCTTCAGAAAATTTTTATTTTCTGTATAAATTTTTACGTCGTTTTCTTACTACCTTACTTTTCTACCTGTCTCTCTCACACAGCTTTTCATGCTTGCGCCCGTGTAAACAGCCCCTTATGCACGATTTTTGTTGAAAACTATTTTGGTTATGTTCGCTATAGCACTAGATCATTTTTAAGAAGGCCAATGTAGGCATCATGTAGATTTTTATACGATAAGTAAACCAAAAAAAATGCTTTAATTTTTTCCCCCTTATTATTTTCGCCAACTTGTATATTCTTTGAAACAGATCCTTTCAAAATGAGCTTCGATTCTTCAGAAAATTTTTATTTTCTGGATAAATTTTTATTTTTTTGGCGAATCAAATTTTAACTAGTATCAATCTGACGTTAAAAGTTTTACGCTTCTGAAGGCCAATCTATAAACGATTGCATCCGAAATATTGCAGGGCAACACTGAAGCATGGCTGCGGCAATGTTTTGGTGTGGAATTGCTTTTTCTTTGATGGAATGGGCCCTATATACAAAATAAAAAATTACATGGATTATTTTCTCTATAAAACGGCCTTAGAGAGTCCCATGCTGCCATTTCCTAAAGTAGAAATAGCGTTGAAATGGGTTTTCCCAAAAAGATAACGACCCAAAATACACACGCTAAAGCTTGTAAAATCCTGGTATAATGCACAAAACATCGATCTTCTCAAATGGCTGCATCGCAATCACCAGTTTTGAACCTGATATCAAACTTAAGAATATTAGTTACGTCGTGTGACTTTCGTTTTGATTATGTATCAATTTGCCAAAGTATAAACAACATAACCTTTTTGCGGCACAAACATGTCAGCATACCTGCCAAATAAACACCATTCACGGAGTGTTTTTTTGCTTTTCTTCTTTAATTTGAAAAGAATTATCCATTGCTGTTGGAAGTTTACGATGAATATACTCAATCGATTAAAACATCCGAATTCTGATTTCGATGCATTAAAAGACACGGAAGACATGGAACGGCGGCCAACTGAAAAAGTTCGAAGATCAAGAACGGGAGATGTTAATCGCCGAAGACTCGTCCCAAAACGCAAGAGGGACTTGAAATAATATTGGGAGGTACTCAAGCAGCAATGCCCAAGAGCCTAAAATGATTGGGGGTTCATTCAAAAGTGAGGAAATTGGATGCCATACGACTTGAAGCCGAGAGACTTCGAAAGGCGCTGCTTCAGCGCTATAAAAATAATTCATTTTTGCATCAAATTATTACTGGCGACGAAAAATGGATTCATTATAACAACCCGAAGCGAAAGAAGTCTTATGTGAACCTCGGCCATCAACGACGAAGCAGAACATTCATAGCATCATGGTAATGCTTTATATTTAATGGAATCAGGAGGCTGTCATCTATTATGAGCTG
Source organism: Palloptera scutellata (assembly GCA_958295655.1). NCBI lineage: Eukaryota > Metazoa > Arthropoda > Insecta > Diptera > Pallopteridae > Palloptera > Palloptera scutellata. The sequence continues at coordinate 69,910,699 of OY282450.1, forward strand.
TTAAAACCTGGTGAAACTATTGCGGGAGAGCTGCATCGAAAGTAATTAATTCGTTTGAAGAGAGTAATGGCCGAAAAACGACCAGAATATGCGACTATTTGGAAAAAAGTAGATGTAAAGTTTTGGCTCAGCTGCTGTACTCAACAGACCTTGCTCCGTCTGACTATCACTTATTTCGATCGATGCAGAATGCCCTAACTGGAAGACGCCTTACTTCAGCTGAATGTATCAAATCAAAGATGAACGTTTTTTTGTTTGGAAAAGAATCCATAAAGTACCTAAAAGATAGCAAAATGTGATAGCTTCCAGTTGGACACTACTTTGAATAATGTATTCATTTGATCTGATTTAGTTAATTTTTGAGGTATGGCTGTGGATGGACACGCTTAATGATAATCCATCACAAACTCAATTTGAAAAATTTGATGTTAAAGCATTTCCGAATTAAGGCAGCGACATGTCAGTCCAAGGTACAAATGTAAGTTTATATGTATGCTACGATAATGGATGCGGTTAGATAAATAACCAGGGAGTGAAGTGTGCTCCCTAAACGGATATTTTAACTGAACGTCTGATCCCAAAATGAATGCCCTGGAGAGCTTTATAGTATCTTTGGATCTCAAATCGATTTAAAATTGTTGGAGTAAGAATAATATAATGGTTTTTATAGTGAAATTTTAACATATCTGGGAATCTATCAATAGGAATGACGTCATAACGAGAAGCAGTCTCAGTTGATTCTAAAAAGCTGTTGTTGTCCCGTTAAAATAAGAAAAATGGATATTCTCCACTTAGTAAGAAACATAAAAGACTCTTTTTTTTTGGAACTAAGGAGTGCGTCGAATAAAATTGTCTGGTACAAAAATGTTGAAATCTTTTGAACCAGTAGTCTGATTTTTTTGAACTAAAGTATTTTATTTTGCAAATAATTTTTGGATTAAAAAAATAAAAACAAGAAACCACAAATTATTAGTTTTTAATAAAAAGTTTTAATTTTTCAGCAACCCCTTCCATTAATGTTTTTATGGTAGTGTCCGACACCCTCACAGCTGTTGCAGACCACTTTCTTTTGAAATCTTGAAGGTCTTTGGCCACTTCTTTTGTTACCTTCATCTCGCTTTTTACTAAAGCCCAGTACCAATCGGCCTTAGTTCTGGACAGTTTGGTGGATTGGCTTCTCTAGGCACCAAAATCACTTCATTCCATTGGAACCACTCTAAGGCCGTTTTGCTGTAGTGACATGAAGCGAGGTCAGGCCAAAAAACGTGGACACTTCATGTTGGCGTAAAAAGGAAGCAATCTCTTTTGCAAGCATTCCTTCAAATATATTTCGCCGTTGATTGTACCCGATGTCACGAATGTGCTGCTCCTTTTGCCACAACTACAAATTACCTGCCAAACAAGGAATTTCTTTGGGAATTTTGTAATTTTTTAGGCTTTGAATTTTTCAGCGACATTTCCTCGAGAATCAGCTGTATAAAATTAATGGCCATGTAGCAGGGAAAAGTCCGCTAAAACATAAGTTTCATCGTCCATTATGCTTACTTCAATTTTAATGGCACAACAACCCATGGAGGGCCTAGGCCGAGCTTTTCGTCCATTATGCACCATTCAAATTTCTTGACAAAATCTCGGCTCAGCATTTTCGCTCGTTGTTTTGCGATTTCATTCTTCACGGCGTTTCTATCCGGAACTTTGTACGTCCTCAGCCCAGCTTCCTTCTTAGTCCTGCGCACGAAAGATTCTGAGCAATCAGCCTTCCCCGCCAATTTCCTTCCCGAAATGTTTGGATCTCTCTTTAAAATGGTCACAACGTTCTTCGCCTTCTCACAGTCATGTGGCCCCTTCTTTTTACCAGAACCTTTCTTCCGATCAATACACAGTTCTTCCTTAAAACGTTTAATAACGCGAGAAATGGTTTCAGGGTTGGGCCCCTACCTCTTTGGCAATTTTTTTGAATGACCATTGAGGTTGCTTTTGAAAAATTTTAATAATATTTTCTCGCACTTCCACTTCGTTTGCCATTTTCGCTTTGTTGGGTGGGTCGTGTTGAGCGAATAGAAGAACACGCTCCGGCTAGAAGGATGTTTTTTTATTCTAGCTACGGTGGAGGAACACACAGAAGAGGACGTCCTAATCTTCGTTGGAAAGACCAGGTGCAGGGTAACCTGACTGCACTTGGGCGTATCAACTGGCGCCAGCGCACGCATAGCAGAGGCGACTGGCGAAGCTTTATAGAGGCGGCCAAGACCGATCATCGGTTTTAGTGCCAGTTAAGTAAGTAAGAATGAATTCACATTTACACACTCTATTCGTGAGCCTCACGCATCCCCCGCACATACCACATGAAAAATGCTGTTATTTGTAATTTATAATTTAATCACTTAAATTTATTTCAACATTGGTTTTTCATGTCATCATAAAACTAAAAAAAAAGTTATTTAGTTACTGTTTTTAATTTTTTATTTATCGTTTTTTATAAGTCAATATCACAGGCAATAGGATTTTCACGTCATAAGGTACATAATATTATCATATTTTTTTTGTATTTTCGTTTTGTATTCGTATGTATGTATGCAAGTATTTATTTAAAATCCCATTGTTAAGTAATAATAGCATCTGTTTACAAAATATATATGATATTTATAATTAAAATTAATAATCAAACTATTTAATCATAATTAACTCCATGAACGTATTTGAGTGTGAATAGCTAATATCGAGCGATCGATTGGGGATGATGCATTGATTGTTTGTTTGAGAAATTATTGGTGCTGCATTTATTGATGATATGATGACAAAATTGAAATTGCATCTGAACTTGAGACTGTTGAATCAATCAAGAACCTGTTTTGTGCCAGATTCGCGCTCTTGGCCTGCATGCATGATGAAAACGTTTAACATCCAATATCTAATTATAACAATGTAGCGATATACCATAATATGCGCTTCCTCCTCCTTACAATTTCCACAATAATTATTACAAATTAATACAAAAACAAATGCTTTTAAAATAGCAAAACCAATTGGTTAAACAATTCAATTAGACAATTTCGATTTACTGAAAACGATAAGAGAGAAAGAGAGAAAAAAAAAGAATAAGGAACGGAAAATTTAAGATGATTTAAAATAGGTACGTGAGATTGATTATTGTGAGAAGGTTGGTGGTGAGATGATGAGAATTGTAAGTTTAATTGTTGCTGAAATTTTGGCCAAAGGAATATAATGTGCAAAAATAAAATAAAGAAACATCGAAAATAGTAAAATCAAATTGTTTTTACACAGTTTTGTTTTGCTTCGATTTTTAAACTTACAAATCTACAAACTAAATTTCTAAGTATTATTATTATGTACATGGGTATGTGTGTGTGTGTATGCTATGTGTATCTATATATGAATATGTATTACTCTTCTTTTGGCTTCTTGTTGAAATAGTATTCATTTGCCATGGTATACGCCAGACCCAGAGTCAGAGCACCAACGACTGTGCCCTGGGCAGCCACACGCAATTGCATGAGAAAAACACTTGTGCTCATTGTGCCTCGATTCTTGTATCTATAAGCACCAATGGCACCAGCAGCAACGAAACCAGCCAATCCTGTAATGAGTGTAAAAAAGAGATTAGAAAAGGTTTAATGTGAAAGTGATTATTCAAATGATAGGAATGAAAGCAAACTATGGAAATGCGATGTATTTTTCTTTTTTCCCAATTCAACTATTTCATCACAACGACAATTCATAATCATCACAACTTCGCAATTATCTCGCATATGCATGTGCTTCTCTGTGCTGCACTTATCTAACCTCAGCCACCACCTCATTCATATTTTCACGAAAAAACAAAACAGATCGCTGAATTTATTACAAAACTCTAGCGAAGAATAAGAAAAACAAAAAACAGATGTCTGTCTGTCTGTCTGGCTCAATGAAATGACTTGCTAAGTTATTTAGTCTGTTTCCAAGCACAAAAATTAACTGATAATTTGCAAAAAAAAAAAAAAAAAAAAATAACATGAAAAAATATTGCACACGCCAAACGTAGTAGAACGTGCAGGGGAGGAGGAGCGGGCGCGCGAATAGGGGAAACAGGTAAACCCCGCCACCCAAGTTCGATATAAACATTGACGCTGTAGTTGAATATTTTTGTACATATATAGGATTTCTTTTTTGCTTTTCTAGGTTTCTCACTCTTCTTTCTTCTTCTTTTAATGGCACAACCGCCCATGGAGGGCAAAGGCTGAGCTTTTGCGCATCCACTCATCTTGTGCGTGTTATTTTTTTACAGGAATATAACTTAAATAGCTTAAGAACCATGCCCGGTAGAAGCCTACAAACAAATAGCTTTGGGATCCATAAGATTTCTTTTTACGCATCTCAACTTTAGTATAAAATTATGTATAGCGATACATATTTACATACATGCATATGAGTATACATACATATATGTATGTGCACATGAGTACTATGTCACTAAATCAACAGCCATATGATGCTAGTGACGACATTGATTCATTTCGAAGTATGAACTGTGGCTGGACTACGTGCAAATCGCAAAAATAAAACAAAAACCAAAGATAAAGAAACTGCACAAAGATAACAGAAGCAAAGAATAAAATGTGTAGAATATGTAAATATTTGCAAAATGAAAAATTTTTTAGTCACGCATCAAAAACTAATTGAAAATTTTAAGCATTTTTCACTTTCCAATAAATGCTATTCATGCAAAATGTTGCATCACAAGTTCAACACACTTTCCCCCCCAACAATCCATTGAGCTTTTGGAACAAAGAGCGCGGTGTTAGATAACTGTTCACTGAAGGAAGACAGAACTAACTGTAAAATAACGGAGTAGATAGAAGCTCTCCTTAGGATACATGAATATTTTGCAAATGAATAAATAAGCTGGTTGGTTTCCATTCATGTCCACTCCTACAACGATTAATAAACTAAAAAAAAAATACCCTTACCATGGCGAAGGTCACGTACTGTCACTCTGTATACTGAACACATGTACATCTCATGACTGACACGACTATTTCGGTGACGGCGGCTATGGGAGGAAAATCACCACTCATAAAATGTAGCGCGTGTGCGAAGCGCTAAATTAACTGAGTGAATGTGTTGTGTGACATCACATTGAACTTGACCTCCCCGCATTTAGATAAAATTAATGTATCCAAGAATGACTGCTCGTCATTCAGTAACTAATTGACATTCAACTTTTGCCACATATTTACACATTTCCCTTGGTGCTTCTTTTTTCACTTACCTATAAGCATGAAAGGTGATTCCTTTACTTTCCTGGACAATTTGTTGCTCTGGTTTTCATCATCAGCTTGTTGAAAATATGATTTGGAACTCATTTTTGGTAATATGCACAAGCAATTGCGTTACTTTCGTAATTAAATTTTAATTATATATATTTTAGAGAGAGCCGTCAATGCCGTGTCTGTCTTTAACTTGCGTCCACTCCGCGAAATTTTATAATTTTGCGAGCGATGTGTAATGAATGTACGTTTGAAGCGAATTGAGTAGAAAAAATTAGAATTTCAGCAGCACCAGTGCTAGCAAGGGTGCACGAATCATTGCAAAGGTACTTTGTGCTTTTTGAAAAGCTTTCAGATTGAACTTTTTCTTGTTAATTTGCAATAAAGAAAATGTCAAAAGGCAGAAAATCTTTGTCCCGGCGAATTTGAAGTATACAGTATATACAGTTGTTTGTAGCGCTGTCTCGATAATGTTAGGGTAAATTGAAATATAAGGAGTAATTTTTTTTACTTATTAAAGTAATTTGAATAGAAAAGTGTAAATTGATCTAAAAATTATTATGTAATTACCATTATTTATGATACCATCTGTTTTTATACTTTCTCGTTTAGTTATAAAAACATAAAAAAATTTTGATGTACTTAGTTTTAAAGCGGTAATTTTTCTCAACAAGTGGCCCAATTAAAAAAAAAACACCAAATTTTAGAAAATTTGTCTGGCAACACTAGTTTGTAGATCTGTTGATACATCACTAAGGCTGTGGTTATATTCAAAGTTTATTTGGTGAACACCATGCAATTGTTGTTGCCCGAACACGAAAAAAAGAGCTTTTACTCACTCTCACACCGAACACGATATGCTGAGTGAAATGTATACCGAGCACGCCGAGTATTCAGAGTTAGCAATTATTCTACAAAAAGAACAAATATGTATGTAAAATTGAAGGAAAACATGCAAACCTGTACATCACTATTTTCATATGCAGAAAAGCGAAGTTGCGTTTTTTTTTTAGTTTTTAAAAGTGAATATTAAATATATTATTCATAAAATTATTGAAAAAAAATCATATTATTTTCATAATTTTTCAATTATATTATTAATTGCACTCTCCATATTGATAAAATCGTTTAAAGTTTTTTGGTATACTATTTAGTGTTGCCGTTGCGCAAAAAAACTATTACAAAAAAAACTGAATTTCGACAAAGAACAACTGTAACGAACACCAATGTAACCAATACACCCAGCACGAGAGTAAAATATGATGTGTTCGTTCTTTAAAAAGTAAATGGCAGGAATTGATTTATCGAACCAAATAAAAATTTCATTCACTTTTGTATAATTTCTGTGTTTTTTTACTTTCAAAAACTAAACTCTTATAAAAATCCCCCTTTAGTAATACAAAAAGAACTGAACTTCGACAAAAATCAACTCTGTAACGAACACTATTGTAACCACTACACCCAGCACGAGAGTAAAATATGATGTGTTCGTCGAACATCGTCGAACAGCGCACACCAGTATAACCAGCAGCTAACGCTACATTTAACCCCCTTAATGAATGAAGATTCTATCGCTTAGAAATTGTAGCTAATAATTTATCATTAGCGAAACCATTTACACCGGCCGAACATAAACTCCGAACAAACATCGGAAGCCATCTTGTTCGCTCGCCCGGTATAGTTGGCAATAATAATGTTCCGAAACATCACAAACAGTTTTTTATTTACATCGGCCGAACATAGGCTGCTAATAAACATCGGAAGTCATCATGTTCATTTCAGTAAAATTAACTGAAAATAAGCATATGTTTTCAGTATTGATTTGCACTATACGTCAACTACGTTTTACTTCTTTTCCAGTTTTTTCCGTTTTTACTTCATTTTCACAATTACACATCAACACTGTATTCGCCAAAAAATGATTAAACTCAGTCCCGTCCTCCCAAACAAAGATTTTTTCATTCGTTCGGCGTATGTTACCATTTCACCACCTGAACGTTGTTGTGGTCGCTGTGACGTAGTTGGTAGAGCGTTATCCTGCAGAGTGTCCTGAGTTCAAATCTCAGCACAGGCAAAATCAAAAACGGGACATCCTGTTGGCAGACAATGCCAAACCTTCAAGAGTAAAAATTTTATATGAAATCTTTTTCACTTCGCCGTTCGTATTCCATTCCAGCCATTCATGCACAAATACAACATGCACAGCATGAGCCGATGCAAGAAGCTCGGCCTAGGCCCTCCCTAGGCTGTTGTGTCATTGAAAGAAGAACATTGTCCCTGAACATTTAGTAGCGAACACAATATTCAAAGCTAAATCATTTACATCTGCCAAACTAATGAAGATTCTTTCGTTCGTTCGGGCGATCTAAATGCAGCGTAAGATTCGAACACTATGGCTGCGGCCGCCTCAATTATGCAGTGTCGCAATTATGTGCGTCTTCAAAACAAACATGGTATTTAAAGGTTGACAGATGCGCAGTGTCGCTGCCGCGTCTAGTGTGTTTGTACTTTCAGTTGTTAGTCACAGTTGTTGTTCACGGTAAACAAAAGCTGTAAAACAAACTTAAAATACCTGTTCATCGAACAGGTTCGACTAACATTAAATGAACATTTGTGTCTCTCGCACATTTCAATTGAAATTAATTTTTTTTTTAATAAAATGCTTTAAGCATATTCATTTTGATGTTCAAAGCATATTAACGAATTGTTGAAAAAGTTTGCTAAACTTTTGCAAAATACTACTCAAATTTGCGGATTATGACAAGCATTTCTGATTTACTTTTACTTACCTTTAATGGCACAACAGCCCATGGAGGGCCTAGGCCGAGCTTTTCGAATCCACTCAGGTTGTGCGTGTTATATTTGATTTAGCTGTTCCCTAATTTACTTAAAGACAATGTGCAGTTTAAGTTTTGTCTCACAACGTCGTCGAACGAATGTCAAATGATCATTTTCAAAATTCGAGAAATTTCACTAGTTAATAAGAAGGTGGTAAAAATTACACTAGGTTTTAAATTTATTATAAATTTCGCCAATGAATAAGGAAAACTAATGAAGATTTTGTAATTTGTTAATTTTTAAATATTTTTTACCAAATTTATTCTATGAATGGTTTCTATTTTGCATACGACCTTTTATTTTCTGGACATATGAATGAAAAATGACAATCTCTTTGGCCGATATCACACTGGTAACAGTTGCCGCGGAGGACACAAAATTGTTGTTGTGAAATAGATAGAGTAATTTTAATCACTGGCGACACATTTGCACACGATCAAGGGTTCAGAACACATTTGCTCCGCGGCAACTGTTGTCAGTATGATATCTACTTATCGGGATCGCAAAAGTATCACGGTTGCCTTTTTTTGGTAGAATTCTACCAAACTTGGTAACTTTTTGTTTAAATTTTGTAAATTTTTGAAACTTCTATTAGTGAAACATGTGTTTAAAGCAAATGATTGTCTTGTTGTTCAGTGACCAAACCTTTTTTTTTTTTCAATGACCATTCATCAGCAACATAGCTTTTAACTCTGACTATTTGTTTAATATAGGTGGTTTCCCCAAATAATCAGTGGTTTTCAAAGGTTTTCCACCGCAGTAAACAGCTAATTTACAAATAGGTATCTCTAACTCTTAATTTGTATGATTTTTTAAATAGTTTCTTCCGTTGTACCTATCTGGAGCACCAGTAGACTAAAATCCAATTAAAACAAATTTTACGATTTAGAGAAAATTCAAGAAACTAGTTTGATATTTATGTCATCCTCTTACTTTTACTTACTTACTTTTAATGGCACAACAGCCCATGGAGGGCCTAGGCCGAGCTTTTCGCATCCACTCATGTTGTGCATGTTATATTTGTACATGAATGGAAGGGAGGGACCTACAGTTTAATGCCGAATCCGAACGGCGAAGTGAAAAGCTTTTCAAAGGCAATTTTTACTCTTGTAGGTTTGCCATTGCCTGCCAGGAGGTGGTGCCGTGTAAAATATTATTTTTTCTACTTTTTTTTTGTTTTGATTTTGCCTGTGCCGCGATTCGAACCCCGGACACTCTGCGTAGCAATGCACTACCACTACGCCACAGCGACCACTCCTCTTACTTTTTAGCTTGGAGATATCCCGTTCACATTTTTGGTGGCGCATTGTGTAATTCTGAGTTCATTCAGATTAGTTTGTTTTTTCATTTACAAATAGTTTGATCCGCTGTTTTTCATGAATGAAAAAAAATGAAAACTTTCTTGGCATAAGTTGAATGAGGTTGTCTTACATTTCGTTGAAAAAGTTTAAAAATTGGAATAACTAGTCGGAGGTCAATAACACCTGAATTAAAAAGGTCGCACTCGTATAGAGCTTTTCAACAATATACTTCACTTGACGAACAAACATAAAATTAAAAATTAAAGAAATGACAAAAATTCCAACAACCAAAAAAAAAACTTTTTTAAGACCACTAGAAAAATGTTTGCTTGCCCTGGTAATTTCATTCTAAGACCAGGTGGTAAGAAGTTTTTTTTTTTTTTTTATTGATACATTCAACACACATGGTGTATCCCTATGAACGCAGAGCATTGCGAATGGAGCATTGAATGGAAGGAAAGAAGATTTATAGGTGAGAGGAAGAAGGAGGGAGAATGAGAGAGGGAATGCAATCACACAGGACATCGATAAAGAGATAGACAGTCCATGTGGCAAGTGTTATGCCTTTACCACAATGAAGCGTCGTCTATGACCGCATGTAGCGCCAAAGGCCAAGCTTTTCGCATCCATGCAATTTGTGCGTATTGTATTTGTACATGAATGGAAGGGTTAAGCTGTGTTTGGTTAATAAATTGTACTAATGTTCAAAACCGTTTAAAACTCTGTTTTCAAGTTATGTAAAATATTTAATGAAAATTCGATTTTACTTGTTTGTTTTTAGTTTGTTTTGCTTATTTTTAAATAAAAGAATTTGGTAACAATTGGACACATTTTTTAGAAGTTTAATAAACAAACAAATTTTGATAAGGCAGCAATCGCGATTACAATGTGAATGGTACACATAACTGTGAATGGGCCACATAAAAACGTCCCTGCTTTTCAAATATACTCCGCCGGTATGTAAATAAATCATTCACAATATCATAACATTTTGTAAATACGAATTATTTCACAACTGAGGAAGCTTGAACGCATCAATATGACTACTTGGCGTCCCGATACTGATATTGTAATTAGCGATTCCGAAGACGAGGAAGATGAATACAAGAAAGAATATCACGGACGTGAAGCACTTCTCTTTGTGGTCGATGCGAACTTGTACGAGAATCGTGAACGTTTCAATAAGGCATTGGAAATAATAAAAAGTGCCTTTATTTCCGGAATGCTGGTCAACGACAAGGACATGCTGGGCATTGTATTCGCAAATACTGAAATGAGTCCGGAGCCGTACGAGCCGAATTGCATAGAAAACATTTCGGTGCCACAAAACTGTGCAGTGTTTTTGCCTTTGCGGCAATTGACCAAGGCGATTGTGGAGCATTATATACATTTCCTAGAGACAGCCGCAGAGGATTTCGAACAGCATTATGGTGTTGCAGATAATGGAGGGTGTGGCAGCTTTGCTGAAATGCTGCGTTTGAGCTTAAATTTATTCGAACATTGCGGGTTTCGGTTGAATAATGCCATTCTAGTGTATATGACTGATCGGGAGACACCGCATCCATTGCAATCGAGGGAATTTCAGCGTGCTCTAGAGAAGTCAGGTAGCTTGAAGGGACAAGAGATAGAATTCAAAGTTATACCAATGGTGGATGAATTCAACTATGAGCTTTTCTATAAGGAATTTCTTTCACTAGTCAGGGGTAAGTTTGTGATTTCAATTAAAAGGATGCGTTTTAATTCTGAGTGTTCTTGCAGGCATTGAATTGGAAAGTTTTGTCGCACCCGATGCACAACAGCAACGTGAAATTCTCGCTGACCGCAAATTGAAGCAGGATTTTCTTAAACGCTCTTTGGGTCACTTTAGTCTGTCACTTGGCCCCGATTTGGAAATATCCGCTCAGTATTTTAATTATTTTAATTTAAGTTACTTGCCGCATAAAGTGAAACTAATGCGAAAGGACAATTCAATTGTGAAACAGAAACGTGTTGTCTTAGTACGTAAGCAGGACCCCGAAACGCTAGAATTCGACGATGCGCGTGAAATCAAAAGCAACGAATTCCACTATGAGATCAATTTAGGTGGAATGCCCATACGCATCACTCTCGAACAAATGAATCGTGTGCGTAATTTGCATACACCCGGCATGATGCTGCTTGGATTCAAATCCAAATTTTCACTAAATGAAAATATGTACTACTTACCTTGTAACTTTATGTATCCAAATGATGATATTATAAAAGGTTCGAAACGGCTATTTTGTGCTTTATGGGAGCGCTGCAGAGCGCGTGATAAAATCGCGATATGCCTCTTTATGCGGAAACGCAAATCAATCCCACGCTATGTTGCGCTCGTGCCAGTAGCAGCCGCTGATAATGAGGACAATGAAACATTCCGATCGGTGCTCACAGGAGATGGTTTTAAAATTGTCTATCTCCCGATGGCAAAGCATTTCCGCCATACAGATTTCTCGCAATGGAATTGCCTGGAGAATACATCATCGGATGAAGGAGTTGATATTTTTCATAAAATTATACGAAGGCTACGTATGGAATATCAGCCTAATCTCTTGGGTGATCCTACACTGGAGCAGTTGCAATCGAATTTGCTTGCTTTAGCTTTAGATATTAAAACGGAAAATGAAACTGAATCTGGCATGCCCGATACATCAAAGCAAGACGAACGTATCGAAAAGTTAATAACCAATTTCGAAGAGATTTTCGGCAATGATATTCCAATTGCTAAGAAACGTCCAGCTACGAAAGAGTCAGGCGAGGGCAATGCTGCAAAAATGCCAAAAGTTACGGAGGATGATATAAAACGATTTGATTACGTTGAGCAGATGATTGGTAACAAAACGCTTGAATTATGCACAATAGCACAGTTGCGCACCATTTTGGATGTACACTTTAGTACGCAAATGCCGAAGAGCGCTAAAAAGCAAGCGATCATTGATCGCATTAATGAGTTGAATAATTAAAATTAGTATTTTAGGAATGTGTTAAATGTTAGGTATGTATTTACGTTCAAATAACTACATAGCCGTTTGTTTTTTGTTTTGAGAATATAATATTTTATATACCATTTAATATTTTGTTGTTTTTTTTTTAGCTACTTTGTGTTTGTCATGCTATATATTTTGAATTTGCTAGTATTGCACGTATTTCTTGGTGGCGTGCCTGGTAATAGCCGACAGATATGGTAAAACTAACTAGTACTGCTTCTAATGGAACTAGTTAACCAGTTACCAGTTGTAGAATTAGTTTTTTATGTACATATTTGTAGTTAAAATTTTAAAAATTTAATCAATAATTGAGATACTTACTTACGCTTACTAAAATGTTCGGTCGCCTAATGCTATGCTTGCTATTGTGGATAAATTCGAGTCAACATATTCACTATTGAATATTGCTGTGCCGGCAAGACATCGCACCGGACGAAGTACCGAAAATATCGCAGCCGTAAGAGCTTCAGTTCAAAATGAGCCAAATCAGTCGATTTGGAACGTCGTTCACAGGAATTGGATTGGAAATTTGTCAGTCCACATTGTGGCGAATTTTGGGTAAAGACCTTAGCCTACACCCTTACGAGATCAAATTAACACAAGAAGTGAAGCGACTCGTGATCATTTGAAGTGCAGCAACTTTTCCGATTGGGTTCTGAAAAAGTTTGAAGAAAATCCTGAATTTCATCTTCAGCGATGACGCTCATTTTTGGCGATTTAATGCTGTTAGATTTCTTTGTATGGGGGGTTATATTAAAACGGTGATTTATGACAGCAAAGCCAGCAACGTTAGAGGAGCTCAGGAACAATATCGAACGCGAAATTGTCAAAATTGTTCCGGCCGGTATTTGTGTAAGAGAGGTGGAAAGAATCGATTGTTTCAAAAGTACTCGCGGCGGTCATATGAGCGATATCGAATTCCATACGCAAATGTAACATGTGTACTACACCTGGACTGGTATCCCAATTATTATATGATTTATTTATTTATTGAAAAATCCTTTATTTGCTGAGATAGAGATACTTTCATCGAAATGGGGGAACCCTAGAAATGAAATGCTAGGAATTTATTCAATTATCAGTGAAATCAAGTTGACTCACTATTTTTCATTTTGGATCCAAGCGCAAGTAGCAAAATAATAATTCTTGGCAATATTTTTACAAGCAGTTTTAAGTTTTTGTTGTGTGTGTTTGTGTGAATACGTGCTCTTTGGCATAGTTACGCATTTACTGCTGCCTGGCTATAGCCAACTGCGATGCGACACAATGAAAAATTAACAACTAAGTGCAATTCATTGTGTACAACGATAAGAAAACAACAACGAAGTATGCACAAATTTTAAAAATGCAAAAGAGGAAAGTGAAAAAATAAAATAAAAGTTTAATAAAAATGATTAATGTTAGCCAGTGAGCGAAACAAACAGGGCCAATGTAGGAGAAAAACAAACAACACAAAGATACAGTTGTGGACAGTCAGTAAAACATACATACATACATACATATGTATGTACAGACAGACGGCAAGACAGACAACCAGACAAGTGCTTACTTAAACAGATGAAGAGAAATATTCGAGTATAAAGAAAAACAAAAACAGTATAGTGTTGTAAAGCAGCTACTTCGAATGGAATGCTTTGTGGGGGGCTATATGGCAAAAGTGGCTGGCTGTTGAGGGTTGCTACTCGCTTTTGCTTATTGTTTCAAGGAGCTATTTGCTGCATGTAATGCATTCCAGTGTGCATCGAAAGGGGAGCGTATCATGTTTTGTGTAAGACGAAATTTTGATTCTAAATTGATAGAGTAGCAGCGGCAGAATGCAGATTAAAGGCAAATGCATTTGACACTTCTATCAAATGATTTATTTTCGGTCAGTAGTCATCAAAACTAACTGACCTTTACTTTCAACCTTTTTGTATCAGCTTTCAATATGTGACATTTAGCTTCCAACTTTTTCTTAATCGAATATTCTGAAATAATTGGATGAGGGCAAATGATATGTTCAAAAATATCACTTATTTTATATCAATTTCTTGTTGGTACGCCCTGTTCTTTACTTCGGCCTTCACGCATATAAAAACTTCCTCCACTTCTTTTGTTAAGTTGTGCATGTAAGAGCTGTCCTTGCATTTCCTATGTTCTTGGGCATCTAAAGACTAACTCGTTATGTTTTTTCTTTGCTGCTGTTGAAGTGAAATCCCTCGCAACAATTTTCTTTTACACAGATTTTATTTTGCTTTAGCTTTCAGCTTATAAAGAGAACTAAAACTAAACTTAAAATTTTAACTTTAATCATTGTTTTCCACTACGTTCCAAATAGAAGCCACCCCCGATTTTATAATGAGGGTGTGCATTTCACCAAATGTAAGAAAAAGTTCATCAAAGTGGCATTCATAAGTAAAAGTATCCAGTCGTTGGCTCAAAGTTACCCACATAAAAACCTGTAAGAGAAGTGACAACAAAAAGAGCAGCAATAAACTGAAACTAAATAAAGTTCCTGCCACTTGATGAATGGAGCGAGATTTATTTGAGATTTGTTTGTTAAATTTCATTTTACAATTACACCATGTGCTTATGTAGTTACAAGTAAGTAATATTAAGTAGGTGTAAGGCGTACGTGAATTATTTTTAGCGTCTTCTCTACATTTCGTCTAATGTCCGAACTTTATATTTTCCAAAGACTGTGAGGCGTTTCTTAAATGACTGACTGATGTAGGTACACTAAAAACAACCAGCTCCAATCACTACCAACACTACCACTATCAAAATTGTGCAAAAACATATTAGTTTTATTCGTTTTATTTTCGTAATAATAGACGATTTTGTTGAAAGTATATGTATGTATGTGTGTATATGTAGTTTGAAAAGTTTTTGCTTTCGTTCATTGCCTCAGAAAATAAACCAAAAATGTTTGGAAATTCGATTTGCAGCAGAAAGTTTGGCATTTTGAATGGCTTCTTAGCGGGAATTTTCCTTTTTGGTTTAACACACACGCAGAAGTAAACTTATATTCAATTGCAGTTCATTGCACCATGCACTGCATACAAATAACTGAAAATTCGTTTACTTCATCGCAAAATTATTGTATGTACAGATTATTTGTGAGTTGTTTTGTATTTTATGTGTAAGCTTTTTATTGTATTTTCTTTTATATTCTCTCTATCGATGAGCAGTACTTTGTAAAAATGTAAGAGTAAGAATTCGTAGAAAATCGTAGGAATGGGAAGAAGTATTGAAAGAACCTTTAAATTAAATATTACTCATACGCACCGAGTGGTAGAAATGCTTTGGGTTTCTAATCACATAACAAGGATTCTTAAAGTATTTACACGTGTTTAAATCATTTTCTAAGCTGATCATGTTTTTATTGTGCGAACATTTTACATTCACAGCAGTCGGTTTTTCACCGGATATAAGGATCGATGTTTTGGCATGAGAAGTAAATAGCAACTTTACCACACTATTTTCAATGTAAGTATTTATAAGAAAATGCAGAGTAAGTAAGAACACAGAACAGAGAGTAACAATCATTTTAAGTAAATCGGGTTAATAATATGCGGTCTATTATTTACTTATCGCAACTACTACAAGTGCATCTGCATATCAGTCCATATGCATACGTAAATATTCCGCAGGTGTGTCTGTAGAATGAAGTGCTTGTGTGGGTGTCGTATGCTGCTGTATGCGTGTTAAAAAAAAATACTTAAACTTTTTCTAGTAATATTTTCAACATAAAAATATTGCAACAAAAAACGAATAAAAGATTGCATAAAAACAAAATTTGCTGCAAGTGACTGTGCACCCATATACATACATACATACATATACACATACATATGCATATGTGTATATTTGGGCATGTGTGTATACATATGTATGCATAATGTTTACACTGACTCTTTTTCTTACATCTTCTGCCATTAACTGATATTTTACTAAATTTTCCTCGTACTTTTTACTGCTTTTTACAAAAACGATCACGGTATTCACGATCTGAAGCATTTGCTACTGGTAGTAGTTAATAAGATATATTTACAAAAACAAAACATAGATAATAAATATGGAATGGTGTCACGTTTGTAGCAAAAGGGACACCGAAAGGAGAAGTAAATATTCAAGCTGGGCGATGGGCTGATGTGTCTTTAAAATAAGAACGAAAGAAAATGATGTTGCCTTGGCAGTTTCAGAATCTTTCAGATGTGTTAAATAGTGCTTTAAAAATTCCGACTAGATGATACATCAAATGTGAGCTAGGGGTAAACCCACTAAAGCCGAACTGATGTTGTTTACCAATAAGCACAGTATCCCTTCCTTTTGGAACCCCAGCTCTTAATGGAGTCACTCTAAAGTTGGCGCGCCAGCCTAAATAGGAAATTAAACTGAAAAGCATATACCCACCCAATTTCGGGTGCAGTAGAGCAGACGTGACCCTCTTCTCCTATTAAAAAGCAGTGGGTAAAATTTGCTGCATGGAACCTAAAATACTTCACTGGCTTTATACATACTAAAGTCATTAGATCAATACTTTTTTATGGCGCAATGATTTGGTGGTCAGCTGCTCAAAAATAATTCCAGAAGAAGGCATAGAGCAAGGTTCAGAGAACAGCATCATTGTTGATCACAGGTGGTTTAAGAACAACCCCTTCCCTAGCCTTGAATTGCAATCCCTTCTTAACACCTGAAGATATATTTGGAAAACAGGTTGCCACTAACTCGGCTATCATGCCTTTTATGGGATATTCAAAAATCATTTCAGAATTTGCCACTTTATCAAAGAACATTGACTGCACCCTCCTCACACCCATTGCCGACAATCACTTCTTCACTTCCATCCATTCGGGGCAGGATATCACGAAGATGAACAGTCAAGTACAGCTAAAGCATGGAAGGGTGGGGGAGGCGTATTTTCTGAGAAACTTGGATTAAGCTTATCTTTTCGATTGCCTGATCACTGTAGCATTTTTCAAGCTCAGCAGAATGCCCTAAATGTAATAAAGTGTCACTCAGTGATGTATTAATTTTCAGGGATAGCCAACGTGCCATAAAAACCATAGCAAGTATATCTCTTAACTCCTAGGTGGTTTTTGATAGTCGGCTTCTACTCAATGAAGTGGTCGATGAACTCGATTTACACCCTGTATTGGTACCGGGCCTAAGTGATATATAAGTACATGGTAATATCAAGATCGATGAACTGGCTAGACTTGGCACAAATATGCCATTATTACACCATAAAAACTATACGTCTAACAGCGTTATAGCAGCCTGTAAGCATAAATTCCAAATAGCGTTCTTAAACCAGAGACAGGTTAGATGGCTAAATTAACCAAATAGCAAAGTAACAAAGCAGATTTGGCCAGAGTTAAACTCCAATCGCTCCAAAAAGCTAATATCCCGTCGCAGAAGCCAAATACATAATGTGGTGGCATTAAATACTGGCCACTGCCTAATGGACCTTCATGCCACTAGCCTGGAAGTGCCCTCAAATGACTTTTGTAGAAGCTGTAAAGACGAAGAGGATGAGGAATCCATCCATCGTTGCTTTTGCTTCTGTCCAGGGAAAACACTTTCTAGGTTCATTCTTCCTGAGTGACCTATCTGACTTAGGGTCAGTTGATTTAGGGGAGCTACTTAATTATGTAACAAGGTGCAAATAAATGGTTTGAAAAATAGGTTCTGTTAGTGTACCTACATGTAAGAAAGGTATCACAACAGTCTTTATTTGATCTAAGAGTGTCCTAATGGACAACCACTAAACCTAACTTAACCTACGACACCACCTCTTGGCCAGGCAATGGCAATAGTACCAGAGTAAAAACTGCTTAAGAAAAGCTTTTCAGTTCGCCCGTCGGATTCCGTCCCTTTCATTCATGCAAAAATATAAAACGCACAACATGGGTGGATGAAAAAAGCTCGGCCTAGACCCTCCATGGGCTGTTGTGCTATTAAAAGAAGAAGAAGGAAGTTACCCCTGATTGAAAAAAATTATTAGCACGATTAGCACGGACTAGGGTCACCTCGTGTGGCGTAGTGGTAGTGCGTTGGACTATTTCTGGGTTTGATTGTCTGGGTTTCGAATGTAGAAATAAAAAAGTAAAAAAGAAACATATTTCTACACGGCACCACCTCTTGGCAGGCAATGGCAAGCCTACAAGCGTTAAAAATTGCCGGTGAAAAGCTTTTCACTTCGTAGGTTCATGTACAAATATAAGTATAACACACACAACATGAGTGGATGTGAATAGCTCGACCTAGGGCCTCCCTGGGCTGAGAGCCTAGAAAAAGGAAGGATCACCTCGGAAAGGCTGTGTTTTCTCACCACGCATAAACGGCCCTGGGAAACGAGAGGCTGGCGCTTCTCAGGCGCTATAGTTCGCTCTAAAATACTTGAACCCACAATCTATTGTAAAACTAAAAAATTTTTTTTAGAGTTATATCCAGATTGTGAATACCGTCAATTTGCTTTCTCTCTGTCTCTCTCTCACCCTCTCTCCCCTTTATTCTCTTCCTTGTATCCGCTGCTGTGATTTTTGTTGTGTAGTTACAAATTTGTATTGCCAGTATTTTATATTTGCAAAATTTGTTTTTGTGTGTGCCAAAAAATGTGCTAGTTGTTGTAGATGTTGTTGTTGTTATGGTTGTAGTTATAGAGAAATTGTTGTTATTTATTTAACTGTGCAAACTCGCATATGAAACCATGTGTGTGTAAGTGTGTATGCAAAATCCGTCGTTCTTTTACATTTTTTCCTTCTCTCATTTTTGTTTTTTGCAGTCTGTTGCATTTATATTTATGTTTTTGTGTTGCTGCCCTGCGCTACAAAAACTTATCATATGCACCCGTACACCGTACACGGAACATTTTTTATGTGCTTTCATAGAGTTTTATTGCTTACTTGTTTGTGTCATTCATGTTACCTTGATTTTTCCTTAACGTTTTAGTATTTCTACCACATATTTCCTCGTTCGTTTTGCTTTGCTTTGTTTTTTGTTTTTGTTTTGTGTTTTTTGTTTGCACTCATTTTTACTACATACTTTCATACAATCTTCCGGAAATGCTTTATTTGTAATGTTTGTTTTCTTTGCTGCTTATTTATTTTCGTTTTTGTATTGCAATTTGTACAAAATATTTGCGTTTTCATTTGAGGAAGCAATAAATTGTATTTAAGTTGCAGCAGCAGCAGCAGCAGCAGCTGAAGCAGCATTGTAAAATCATTTCGAAAGGACACGTTAATTTTCCACAAAAAGAATAAACATTCGATGTTTTTGCTTTGAGAAGCTTTAAAATCTTAAATATATAAAATTGTTAACAAAGAAATGAAAAATTGTTCTTATCCTCCTCCTAACAGCCTCTCATCGGTGGTGGTCAACGTCCACGTCTAAGCGTCATACATTAGGACGGGAAGGATAAGGGACTTATAGAGAGTTATTTTCGTCGGTCGAGAGAGGGCTCTACTTCTCAATTGCCTACTGAGCAAGTAGTAACACCTGTTGGCAAGAGTTAGCCTCCGCTTGATCTCAAGACTGACATTATTGTTGGTGTTTATGCTGGGTCCTAGGTAAACGAAATCCTTGACGACTTCAAAAGTATAATTGTCAACATTGACATTTTGTCCAAGAAGCTGTCAGTCTCTGTTTGTTGATACAAGGTATTTCGTTTTGTCCTCGTTCACCACAGCATGACACTCTTGTAGAAGATAGTGCCAGAGATGTCGATGTTTGCAGCTCGAATTATTTTCTTCAGCATAAGGTTAAAGAAGTCGTACGATAGGGAGTCACCTTGTCTGAAACCTCTTTTGGTATCAAATGGTGCGGAGAGCGCTGTCCCAATTTTCACTGCGCTGCTGGTGTTGGTCAGTGTCATTTTGTAAAGACGAATGAGCTTCGCAGGGATACCAAAATCAGGCATTGAAGATCTGACGATATGACCCAAATGGACTTTGAGGGATCTTCTCCAATAACGCCATAGACTTGCTGCACAAACTGTGATGTTCTAAGACTGTCTGAACGTGTTTCATGTTCATGTTTTTTTGCATCTGGCAACACTTTCCTACTGCGGCCTGAGAACTACTGTGGTCCTTTGGATATACACAGCACTTATCAGACCGATAATCACATATGCTTCGCTGGTTTGGTGACGCCGAACTATGGTTAAATCCTCAGTCTTGGCGCTGAACAGGCTACAAAGAAGCGTATGCATTGTCATAACGGGCGCCATGAGTACCACCTCTGGTGACGCCCTTAACGCCATGCTTGACTTGTCCCCACTAGACATACAGATCCAACAAGAAGCGATGAAGGCGACATGTCGGCTATACTCTTATGGGTATTTGTTCGAACAGAACTTCGGGTCATGGAGAAATCTTCAAAAGGTTGTCAGAGCAATATCCATTGCTACTGGCCCCGAAAGATTGCCTCATACCCGAAGTTACTTTCGGAAGAAAATATAAACTTAGCTTCCCGAAGCGTGAACAATGGAGCAACACAGAGGTCGTGCTGGAGAATCTGACGGATATCTTCTTCACTGACGGATCCAAGACCGATTAAGGTACTGGAGCTGGATGGCACTTAAACGAAGGTGTCAATTGCTACTATTCCTTAGGTGGATTTGCAACTGTCTTCCAGACAGAAGTTTTCGCCATTTTTAAAGTAGCGGAATGGATAATTGAAAGAAAATGGTGCGGGGAAAAGTATAGGTGTCTGTAGTGACAGTCAGGCTGCACTTAAGGCTCTAAAGAACGTGAGAATTACTTCAAAGATTGTCCAAGAGTGTAAGAGGAAACTTAGATCAGTCGCAAGACTGAATCAGCTCCATCTTATCTGGGTTTCTGGGCACTGTGGAGTTCCTGGGAATGAGAAAGCCGTCGAGTTGGCCAACTGTGGATCAAAGAACATGCCTTTGGGACCAGAGCCAATAGTCGGGACCAGTTTCGCAGGTGTACCATGCATTGGATAAAATCTTATGCTAATGATTTATATAAGAGACGCTAGTCCAATCTGGACATCTGTAAAACAGCTAAGTGTTTTGTGATTTGTCCAAACAGGAAGGCAGCAGAATTCTTTCTTATATTAAGCAGGAAGGACCTGCGCCGGATGGTGGGACTCATCACAGGACATAATCCATTGGGCCAACATATGACCACCATCGGCATCACCGAGGACCCGACCTGCACATCTTGTCTGGAGGAGGTGGACAGCACAGAGCATTTTCTCTGCACATGTCCCGCCTTTGCCAGAACGAGATGGCGCATTTTGGGTTTCGATGTCACAGGAATGGACAAAGTTCACTCCTTTCCCTTCTGCGATCTTCTGAGATTTGTGAGAGAATCCGGAAAATTTGCGGAAGAGAACGGAGTCCATCTATAACCCCTTTTTTAACTTTTTTCCTCTTTTTCTCTAACCCTTACTTGCTGTCACCCCTTTTTCTTTTCCTAGGCCTTAAGTACAATGGGCTACATAGTCTGAGTGCGTGAGGAACTGTCCTGCACTCGTAGGTCAGGTTCTCGGTTTTCTTCACAACCATCCATCCATCCATCCAACACTTTCCAAATTGCCATCAACTCTGCTTCCAACTCTCAACGAACTTTGTTAATAATCGCTGTGATTCACATGTTTGTATAGCAACGATAACACCGTGTTTTTTCATTTCCTGAGTCAGCTTTTTGTTCTCCATTTGTGAACTGAAAAGAAAAAGGATAAGAACGTGTTGCTGAGAAGTGGCACATATGTGAATGTCCTAAAATACCTGCCAGTATATTAGGGAGATAAAAGATATTACAAAATTTATAATTTTCATGCATTTGGAAATAAATAATAACAAAATTGTGTGCGTCAGTGGGACGCCCTACAGAAGTTTTCTTCTTCAGAACGATTGCGTTTTGCGGTTTCAGGTTAGGTTTAGTAAACTTGTAATAACCAAAGTCTAACGCAGAAATTACTAGCGTGGCCGAAGGAGTTTTCAACGAACATGTTTTGAAACTATCTATGTGCTGAGATATGCAAACGATATGCCTTGTGCCTTGTTTAGTTCAGTTTGCTGATTCTCTGATCCCAGGTGTGCTACATCTGGCTTGACTTCATTTCGATAGTTTGCATTTCCAATGCATGCAACGCCCTCTGCAAAATCATCATCTCCATTCAAATAATCATACTCAAAGCATGCGAATTTATTTACTACCTCATTCTAATTATAATCTTACCATTGTCATCATTATTATCATCATTATAATAATCATCATCATCATCAACATATTCAGGTTGTAAGGTCTCAACAGGTGTTGAGAATGTTATGAGTTTGATTAAAAACTTAGCAAATCTCGGCCACTTCAATGACTACTTCGTTCTGTATAATCCGAGGACCTTTGTTGGTGCTCAATGAGATGAATGTCAATGCAATTATTGGCTCTAATGAACTCATGCAGAAAGATAGCATGAATGGCAAATGGAAAATTAGCTACATACCGGCCTGAGAACTCGCGAATGTTATGAGTTTGACTAAAAACTTAGCAAATTTCGGCCACTTCAATGACTACTTCGTTCTGTATAATCCAAGGACCTTTGTTGGTACTCAACAGCGTGAATGGCAAATGCTGTCTGTCCGCAATAGTTTTTGCGAGTTGTTTTTCAGTGAAATTCGAATTATGTTATGGCTCAAGTTGCTGGACGATCTCTTGGTGTTGCTTTTTGGTGTTTTTTGTTTTACAAGATAGCAGAATCTGAATTTTGTTGGGCCTCCATTTTTCAACGAAGTCTACATACATTTTCGCTGTGTCTCAGCCACAGTTTTTGTTTGTGCCTCGTGTTTACTTTTTTTCGGTCTATACGCGCTTATTCTTTCAGCTCTTGAAATTTTTAAAATGTATTTGTTTGAAATGTAAATTTTTTGTTTGAAATTTCAAATTCGACTAGAAACTGAGGGCAGCGCTCTCTATCAATCGAATGTGAAACTGAAGGGTATCAATAAATTTAATTTTTTTTTCATACTCGTTTGGTAGATGGCGCTGCTCATCAGTTTCTAGTCAAATTGGAAATTTCAAACAAAAACATTTAGTTTTGTTCATACTTGATTGAAAGAGGGCACTGCCCATCAGTTCTGTGACAATTTCAGCTGTGACGATCATCTTTTAAGCCTGGCTTAAATAAAAAAAAAACGATTCGAAAGAAGTAAACTTCAATAATTTTTTAGGTATTAAATATTGTAAAGCCTGAAAAGCAATTGAAATCATATTACTTTTCATACAGATTTAGAATTGATTATTCCACAGCTGCCGTGCACATTCGTAAACCTTAACATTTTATTCTTTTTTTTGCTTACTCTTTTCTCCTCTACTGAAATAATTTAATTGGTTTACGGTAAATGCTATCGACATCAATGCTGACGTTCGTTAAGTGAAGGAAGTTGTGCCTTAATAAAAAATATAAATTAAGGGCAGAGCACGGCGGGTACGACGAGAGAAATACCTAAAGTAAATGTGGGTACATAAAAACGGAAACAGGAAATTGCTCATCAAAAGTGTTACTTTGTATTTATGGTATGTGTGTGTGTACATGCATGAGTGTGTGCCTGTGTATTTATTATAGAAGTAAAATATGGATAACTAAGAGGGCGTGCAAACAAACAAAAAAATTAATTATTTCCGCTATTTTC
Source organism: Palloptera scutellata (assembly GCA_958295655.1). Taxonomy (NCBI): domain Eukaryota; kingdom Metazoa; phylum Arthropoda; class Insecta; order Diptera; family Pallopteridae; genus Palloptera; species Palloptera scutellata. Next base: position 69,934,751 of record OY282450.1, read on the forward strand.
AAAATTAAATACTACGAAAAATCAATTAAAATTTATATTTAATAAATTTATAAGATGAAAAAAATAATGTGAATAAATTATTATTATTTTTTTTTTTTAACAAGTTTTGCAACCCACAATATTTTCAGCAAAATAGATTCAACTGAAATTTGCATTCTTATGTATGTCAATATTTATGCGCTGACATTGTGCATTGCTGACATTTATCTGAAAAAAAAAATAAAAGATAAATAAATCAAAATCAAAATCAAAAAACAACGGAAAAGTTTTTAAAATTATACTTTTTAACCTACCGCTGCCAAGATTTATTATGTATTCTACTTAAATTTGAATACTAAATAAACAGGAAAAACACGAGCAAACTATCAACGGTACAGTGTCAGCTTCAGCTCAGTTGTAGCCTCCACCGATTCTAATCAAAATTGCAACACTATTTCTGATATTTGTGAAAAAATTTTCCGCTTTTATTTGGAGATTGTTAATTAATGTAAAAAAAACAAATTTATCAAAATGTGAGAAATTTATTAAAAAAATATTTCAATACCTACATATTTTGTTTTTAGGTATTCTGTTTATTGTTTTGTATAAGTATTTTCAGTTTACATAGTAAAATTGTTTTCATGCATAAAACTGCAATAAAAATTTCAATTTCACATTGTATACGAGTGCATACAGAAACAAATGGACAAATACAAAATAGTACACAACACACACACACATGCACACGCATTGAAACATTTACCATGAGATTTAATAATGCTAACGTAATACAAATATACGAATACAACACTCATACATGTACATACACATGTATCTGCTATATGTATGAATGTAAAAATTTATATAAAAATGCATTTATCTTGGTGTGTTTTTGTGTATGTGTACTCTCTGCACTCTAACGCCAACACTGCCACATTTACGCTCATGTCGTAGGTTGTCATTCGTATCGTTATCCTTGTGCTGCATCCAATGTTAGTGTATGTGTGCGTGTGTGTGTGTGTGTTTTTGTGAGCGGTGTTGCCGAGGGTGCGTCTATCACCATCAACATCGTCGCTTTGTGTTGCTTTGTTTACTTTTGTTGCAATAAGCTTAGCATACATCAATGCGCTTTTGCGTTTGTGTGCTTTAATATTGTTGGTGCTTTTACTTTTTAGTTTTCGTTGTTGTTGGCTTTGTCTCTTTGTCACTATTTTTTCCATCTTTTGCAATTTATTTACAAATTTACAAACTCAATTAAAAATCAAACACATTCATCAATTCTTTATACACATTGTGCAAACAAAACAAAACAAACAAAAAAAACATGGGAAAATTGTAAATTTTATCTGTATTGGGGGAAGCGAGACCAAATAAAATTTATTCGAAAAATTTAATAAATTTTATCGTTTATTTAATTTACTCAGTATTAAAATTTTGTATTCCGACATTTTGCAATTGTAAACTATTGAATTGCAACACATTCTGACCAAAGTAACGTGAAATATTTGTAGTAAAGAGAAAAGTATAGCAAAATAATTTAAATTTTATAAGGCTGATTTTCTATACATATTTTTTAATTTTAATTCGGTCTCGATTCTCGATATAGTGGAAAACCTAAAAATCCATTTTAATATCTTTCTTCACAGCACTCACTGGTAATGAGACCCTCAAAAACTATAAATTGCCCCTAAGAAAATCTTTCGGACTTGGCATTTGTTCTCAAAGTTTGTTTTGTTCTCTTGTCCTCAATGGACTGTTGTTCCAGAATGGTATGGTAAATACATATGTAGTACAAATAGAGCTTTTACTAGATTGTGCAGAGAAGCTTGTTATGAGTCCAACTTGGACGGGCTCAGCTGGGTGTGACAGTGCCGCATGATAAGTAGTTGGCTCGGCTGCTCGTCAAACAGGGGGATTTTTTCACCTTAACTGAACCGCAGACTCAAAACAGAATGTCACATTACTCCATCGTGCCATTTATACGGTGTGGACCCTTTTTTTTACAGTTGTGAAAGAAAGAAAAATAAAAAAAATGCAGTCTGGTCCCCTTGTGGTCGCTGTGGTGTAGTGGTAGTGTGTTGGACTGCTACGCAGAGTGTCTGGGGTTCAAATCTCGGCACAGGCAAAATAAAAAGTAGAAAAAATCATCACCTCTTGGCAGGCAATGGCAAACCTACAAGAGTAAAAATTTGCTATGAAAAGCTTTTCACTTCGCCGTTCGGATTCGGCATTAAACTGTAGGTCCCTCCCTTCCATTCATGTACAAATATAACACGCACAACATGAGTGGATGCGAAAAGTTCGGCCTAGGCCCTCCATGGGCTGTATGCCATTAAAAGTAAAGTAAGGTCCCCTTGTACCTGGTCTTGCCAACGGAGATTAGATTGTCCTCTTGTGTACGTTCCGCTGCAGCAGTTCGAATAGAATACGTTGCTAGCCCCTCGCTGAACATGACCCAGCCAGCGAATGGATTTTTATGCGTTTGGCTATGTCAGTGTCAGCGTACAGCTCATATACATATGTAACTAGTTCATAGTTTCATATTCTTCGATACACGACGTCTACGCATATTGGACCATAAATCTTGCTAAGTATCTTCCTAATAGCCTCTCATCATTGGTGGTCATTCTCAGTGCCTCAACGCCATACGTTAACACGGAAAGTATGAGCGACTTGTGACTTATTGAGTGATATTTTCGTCCGTCGATAGAGGGCTCTGTTTCTCAATTGCCTACTGAGCCCGTAGTAACACCTGTTGGCAAGAGTTAATCTTCGCTTGATCTCAAGGCTGACATTATTGTTGGTATTGATGCTGGATCCTAGGTTATCGAAATCCTTGATGACTTGAAAAATATAATTGTCAACAGTGCCATTTTGTCCAAAACGCCGTGTTTATTTGTTTGTTAGCACAAGGTATTTCGTTTGTCGTCGTTGACCACTAGACCCAATAGTGGACTTACCATATCTGAAGCCACAATGATAATGCGCAATCAGCTTTTTGACGATGGGCTTCAAACTTTTTTTCACAATACACTCGATAGGAGCTTGTATGCGATATTGAGAAAGCTTATTGGATGGATTGGGCAGAGTACGCTGAGGTTCTAATCACTTGAAATGCTTTCATCGGACCATATTCTGCTTAGAAACTTGTGCATTTGTTTTGCGAGCTCTTCGCCCTTAGTTTTTAACAACTCAGCAGGCATGCCATCTGCAACCGCAGCGATATACTTAGTTTTTTAGCCTAGCGATGGCTGTTAAGATCTCCTCATAGTCGGGCGGCGTTACGTCAACCTAACGCATAACCGGTTGATTCAAAGTCACGGAGAAACCCGCCACATACATTGCTTAGTTCTCTGACGAAGATCTTTTCAATCGTTCGGAGTGTGTAACCGTTCACATCGCCATTGAACATTTCTCCTGAACATTTTATAGCGAACACCCGGCCAAACGAATGAAAATTCTTTCGGAAAAAATATCAAAAATGAGAACGGAAGAATTAAAGAGAAAAAAAAAACCAAAAACACTGGCAAGCAACAAAAACACAAAATATCAACTCTCAGCTTTTTAGAAACATTAACTTCTTTTTTTTGCTGAATTTGGTGAAAAACCTCTTTTTTGAAGTAGGTATTGACGTAGGGGTTTCTTCCTTGTTGCTGAAACCCTACGTTACAGTTACTATGTACATATGTATGAACTAAGAAATGACACTAGCCAGATTCACTCAAATACTCAGAATCATACATCATACACATCGCATGTGTATGATGTATGATGCTCTCAGTAGCCCACACGTGTATGCAATGATTTTTTATTTTTCTCTCTAGTCGATGTGTGTGTGTGTGATTATGTTCACCCAATATTCTGATGTGTGGTTCATGTGCAAAACTTTATTGAAAAAAGATGTCGTTACAAATTAATTGTGAGAACAGAATTATGAACAAATTATTCATTGATCAGTTATGAAAGAATAAAAGTAATTATTTATACAAATCGCACATTTATTACCAATAATTGTTTTGTTGGAAAATTAGTTTTTTTTCCGAATATGCAAGTTCATCTTGTGAGGTTATATTTAGCGTATTAAATAGTCTTAGTAAACGTTAGGTTTGCCCTAGAGAGAATAAAAACCATATACTTATGTACATATATAGAACAGGCTTCTCAGACGATCGTGTCGGAACCAACGATGGTTTCTCATCCGTGATCTTAGTGGTAAATCTTTATATTTCAATAATCCATATAAGTCACTCATATTCGAGAAGGTAACCGAGAATTATCATTAGAAGAATTTTGCAAATACATACAATCACTGAAAGTGAAACATTCAATTTTATATTTATTTTTTATTCTCTAGTTAAAAGAGAATAAAAACGAAATATAAGTATGTTTATATAACAGGGTGGTATGTCTGTTTCAGTAATACTATTCAGTGACGTTCATTAAGCCTGTTGAATACACTAGTTTTAAAAAAAAAATTTAATTTCCATCTTTCCCATGCAAGTTATCATGTCTCTTGCTGTAATATAAAGCGTTTCTAGATTAAAGAGAGCATTGAGTTTAGCTTGCCGTGTATGTAAACTTTAAACTGTAAGCGCTGACTTATAACTAAAGAGAACGTTTTTTTTTTTGTATAGTGTCGTTATGACAAGGAATTGAGCTGTAAATATGAAAGCAAACGCATTTACTACATGTAAGTAAGTACCACATGTAAAATACAAAAGAAATGCAAATAATAAAAAATTGCAAATAATGAGTTGTCCTGGGAACGCTTAATTTTTGGAAGTAAGTTTTTTATACAGAAATTCACAAAAATTAATTAATTTCATAAATAAACTCTGCACTCAAATGTAAATATAGAAAATCTTCATGGAAACACTTTTAATTTAATACATGAGCACAAATGCAGAAATTCCCCAACAGAATTCAAAAAGAAAATATAAGTAAAACATTTACAAAAAAAAAAAAAAAATTCAAAATAAACAAAAAACAAGAATAACGAAAAATGCATGAAATTTCTGGTTTATTTCTGTATGACGTACGCTTCAAAGAAAAATATTTCTGCAGTGATTGTAGCGTCGCATGAATGTTAAAAACAACAACAGGAGTGAGTATGAAAAAAAATTAGTCACGAGCGAGAGAAGTAAGGGATACCAACAAAGATACACCCCCGCACTCCAACAGAGCATAATCTGAAGTAACTGTGGTTGTTGTTGTTGTGGCAGAGTGTTTGCAAAAATGAGAATGCGAATAGTTATAATGTTGTTGTTGATGGTGTTAGTGTTGTTGGTGTTGATGTTGTTGTTGTTGTTGTTAAAGCACTCAAAAATATGCGACAACATGTACTTTTAATGCAAATTTAAAGAATCAGAAAAAAAGGAGTTTCTGTTTTGCATCGTTCTTGTTGTTCGTGTTATATTTACTACTGAATTTATTTATGAATTTATGAAGGAAGTAGATAACACACATACATACATTTATGCACTCATACACTTGCACTCATACGATAGCATAGACCGTAGACCAACCGTATTTTTGTACACATTCTTTTTTTTTCTGTATTTTCTTTAGACATTTTTTTTTTGTTAAGGTTTTATTTAAATTTTTTACACATTGTTGTCAACCACATTTTTACAGTGCTTGAAATATGCAGCTCTACCTTCCTTTACCATATACTGTTTGTCCCTTCTTTTCTTGCTATTGCCGCTGGGACTGCTGCAAGTGTAACGCTGTATTTAGGCAGACCGAACGCACGAAAGAATCTTCATTCGTTCGGCGGGTGTGTTCGGTATAAAATGTTCAGGCGGTGTGAACGGTTAATACTCCGAATGAATGAAAAAATCATCGTTCGGGATGTTCGAACTGAGTTCGATCTTTTTTGCCGAATCCAATGTTGCTTGCTGTTGTTGTGTATTTACGAAAATGAAGCAAGAAGGAAAAAACAACTGGAAAAAAAAGGAAAAACATAGTTGTCGCTTGGCGTGGGCGGCGTGATTATATTTCCCCTCGGCGGAAGGCCTCAAAGAATGAACACTTGTGGTTTATTCTCTATGTATTGATAAAAAATATGCAATTAATAAAATAAAATAATTTAATTTAAAACGATTTTTTCTCACTTGGCCGAGACCTCCCGTCACCCTTTCATGAGAAATAAAATAAAAATGAAAATGACACTGCATATACTTGATAGATCGCAACGGCAGAGTTGCATTTTTACATATACTTACAAACAAAAATTCTATATTTCAGTGTTTCCGTCAACCACAATAGTTGTCGTATAGTGCAATGCAATACTGACAACATATGGTTAAAATAACCTGAGCATTTTACTAGAAAATTTAAAATAATGTTTGGGGGGAACATTATAATTTGCCATCTACACCGGGCGAGCGAACAAGAAGGCTTCTAATGTTCGTTCGGAGCCTATGTTCGGCCGGTGTAAATGGTTGAGTGAACGAAACTTGATTAGCTAAAATTTCTACGCGAAAGAATCTTCATTGGTTCGGGCGGTCTAAACGCAGCGTATTAGAGTTAACCACGACAACAGCAACAATAAAACGAACCAACTTACACTCGCTCACCTCAAATGTGAAATGTAAAATAAAGAAGCGATTTATTTCTAATTTTCGTTCCTTTAAATCCCGCATAAATGTGCAATTTGCTCTATATTGCTGTTATCCCGACAGTAAGAGTACAATTCGAGAGCCACTTGTTGTTGTTCGTATTATTATTATTATATAATATGTAATTGCGGCTGTTGTTGTTGTTGCTGCTGCTGTTGCTGCTGCTGCTGCGACAACTACTACACATGTCACTTTCGAGGCTTCAGCTTACTCTCATGCACCACATGCTTGTTAAGTTACTTAACTTGAAGTCTCTCTGCATACACTAACTACTCCAGGCTATTACTCGTCCACTGTTTCTGCATTTTCAAGTGATGCTGCTGCTGCTTCGGTTGTTGCTTCTGTTGTTGCTTCTACTTTGGCCTTTTGCATTGTTTTTGTAGTTGTTGTTTGTGTAATGTTGAATTTTTAATGAGTTTAAAGGATATTGTGCTTTTGTTGAATTTTCGTGAAGTGAGTTTTGTTTTTGTATTTGTTTGGATTGTTTTGTATGTATGAATGTATGTATGTATGTATGTATGTATGTATGTATGTATGTATGTATGTATGTATGTATGTATGTATGTACGTATGAATGTATGTATGTTCATTCTTAGACCACATACAGAAAGTAGCTAAGAATGAGAGCGAGATAGAAAGGGAGAGTGGATATTAATGTAAAGTACTTGTTTATGCAATTTCTCATAGGGTACACACACACACACACATACATACACACATGTTTATTGTGTTGTGCCATTGACGAAGAAGAAGACACACACACACACACACACATGCATACACACTCCCACCCAAATGTACAAGTATGTATGGTGCTAAGTTTGAACTTTTCACGAAGTGTTTTGTTTTGCATATGGAAAAGTATGCAATTTTTCATCTACTTTCAAATAAATATATCTACATTTCATGAAGTTGATGCTAAAAGTTTATGAACCAAGTAGGTAAACATGTGGGTATAATTGTATAGAAATAATATCAAGTTTTTTTTACCCACAGACAGCAATTAGCTTGTATTCGTCAAGTCTTTCCTCCTGAGATGCTCGATTCTCTTTAGATCGTTTCGCACGTTCGTGATAAACACACTTATTCCTTCCCAGTTTACCTCCGACTGGATCATATGCTTAATCATACTCGATGGACTTGGCAATGGTTAGTTGTGGGGCTGAAACCGCGCCAGTTAAAAATTGCATGTTCTAAGTTTTCCTAGGACAAAGTGGGGAGTCGTAAGTATCTGCTCTTCGTGCTTATTCGGACATTTTGCTTTAGTCAGCAAGCAACAAAAACTAAAACGTACATATAAGCTTGATTGCTTGGGAAGTGTACGTGAGAGTAGGTTTGCTCTCGCTTGTAAACAAAGCCGGTTAATTTTTCTGCTTTATTTGGTATTTTTCATTTGAGTTAGTTAGTCTTGTTGGTGCATTTTTGTGTTTTTATTAAAAGCAATTAATTTTATAAATCCTTTAAATATGGAAATAGACAGTGACGGTAGGGTCGTGGTTATGTTGGTGTTCGCTGTTCGGCGAACAAATCATAATTTTCTATTGTGCTTGGTGTGGTGGTTACATTCGAGTTCGTTGCAGAGTTGCTTTTGGTCGAAGTTCAGTCTTTTTTTAAATACTATTTTGTTCGCAACGGCAACCAAAAAAATTTCAACGATTTTATCTATATAGAGAGTGAAATTAATAATATAAATTATGCAAATAATGTAATTTTTTTGTACCGACAGCCACCGAGTGATTATGCAAATAGCGATTGTGGTAGTGGAGTATATGTATGTGGCAACTTCAAGGCAAGAGTCGTACTTCTTGAATGGTTTTATAAATAATATATTTAATATTCACATTTAAACACTAAAAATATTCGCAACTTTGCTTTTCTGCAAATGAAAATAATGATGTACAGGTTTGCATGTTTTCGTACTATTTTACATAAATTTTGTTCCTTTTTTGTAGAATAAGTCATTATCAACCTGAATCACCCTGAATGATCGGCGTGCTCGGTGTAGTTTTCACCAAGCATATCGTGCATGTTGTGAGAGTGAGTAAATGCTCTCTCTTCGTGTTCGGTGCAACAACAATTTCATGGTGTTCGCCGAGCAAAATCTGAACATATCGACGATCTGAGTGAAGAAGCTTTGGTAAATAATATACTTATATCTGTTATTTTCATAAAATTTTTATACATAGTTACCCTGAATCCTAAAGAAAGACAAAAATTACATGAATTATTGAAACAAATTATTACGTCTGGTCGGACTATTGCTGCAAAAAAGACTGCATTCCTGCATTTAAAGACTTGCTCTTTTACTATGTAAATATATCTTTCATTTTGTATATGTTAGTGAATTTACATAAGCAGGTTTTTAAAGTTAAGTTTAGCTAATTTAAGACGTAGTAATCGAGTTCAGTTAATTTCGAAAGTCTTTTCACCAGGAGAAGTTAATTTTATGCACCGTTTATAATGAATGCTCGTAGTTGCAATTACAATGTATAGCTTAATAATTTGCCTCACCTGCTGTTAATGTATTACTTACTACTGCTGCAGCAGATGCAAGTAATAAAAAAAAGTGTAAGCTACGTAAAAACTGAATGCTGTCGCAGTTAAGTGTTGCTGAGTTTTGCTAATTACTTACTTAAATTATCACATATACATAAGTACATACATTCATACACATTGGCTAATACTATTACACACATGTGCCACAAACTATATAAGTGGCAAGCAGTTCAGACAACGGCAGCATAAGTAAAGTCTGCACTTTTCCACATTGAACGTGGTCGTAGGTCTGATCGACATCAATTCATGTGACACCCAAGACGACTCAGTTAACTTGCCAAGAATTAACGGCCTCCCGATGAAATACTTAACGGTGGTTCCGGGAGGACCTACTGTCCGGACATATTAGAGTTGGTTTCATTGGATTGAAATCACATAGATTGAGGCTTGTGATGCTTTTCTCACAAAAGAAAGCAGTCCTACATATACATGTAAGTACATACAGAATGAAATTTACACGCATAAGTTTATGACAGCCATATTACTTAAGTACATAGTGAATTAAAAGTTCCGCCAGTTTCATGGGTCCCTACATTTCTGGCCAGAGGTAGTGCACCTTCAGTTTTTTTGTGAGTCACGAATTGCCCTTTTATCACTAGAGATATACATAGCTAGCAATATAAGCACTAGCTACTTCTCTGACCAGAGGTAATGCAAGTTGAATGAAGTTTGTGCATGTAATGATTTCTCTTGTTCTTCGTTACGTCCTCTCATTCGTTCACTACAATAATGAGAGTAACTGACCAAATTCACACTAATGCTCAATGAACTTCAGTTTATCAGTGTCGACTATGACCGCATGTAGCGCACGGCGAAGTGCAAAACTTTTCATAGCCAATTTTTACTCTGGTAAGCTTGCTATTGCCTGCCAAGAGGTGGTGCCGTGTAGAAATTTTGTTGTTGTTTTATTTTTTTATTTTAAATATATTATCTATTTGTTTTATTTGCTTTCATAACAGAATCCAGCCGAGACCATGATGATACCTCCTCCAAAATTTCTGTGCAAGCTGATTTCTTTTTCTTTACTTTGATTGCGCCAATATCGTCTGAAGCCATTTACGTTCTTCCATTGGTGGTGCCACGACCAATGCGATGAAGCAAACTCAAGTTGTGCTTTTCATGGTGGTCTTTTAATGCAGGTTTTCCTTTGTTTTTACTCCACACAAGATTGTCTGAATCATGCAGAATTGGTAACAGTCGTCTTTTGGAAACGTTTAAATCCAATTCACGACGATTTTCACTGAAACTTAGCTTTTTAGAGTTTACCTCTCTAAAAATTTCGAGTTTCTGGCAAGGAGTTAATATCGATGGTCGCTCCGGCCTTTTGTTTTTTGCATAAAGGGGGCCTAGTCTTAAAACATTTGCAATACCGATGTGTTATCCTTAAATCCGTCCAGCAATTTCTCGATTAGACAATCTATAATTATGGTCAAAACTTATATTCAAAATACAAAATACCAGTCATCGAGCCATTTTGCTGCTCAGAAAGTGTGTACTCCATTGATGAAAATACGTGGTAGTCAGATGGAGCCAAGTCTGGTGAATAAGACGCATGGGGGAGCGTTTCCCAGCTGTACGAATCTACCAATTCCCGAGTCCGTGTTTTGTTCGATGTGATTGTGCATTGTCATCAAGAAAAATCACTTTGTGTTGCCTAACTTGATATTGTGGACGTTTTTGGCACAAAGCACGGTTCAAATCGGACAATTGGTGTTGGTAACGTTGACCAGTAATTGTTTCACCTGGTTTCAGAAGATCAAACCAGATAACACCTCGCTGATCCCAGAAAACACAGAGCATTGCCTTCTGTCTTCTTTCCGAAGCGATTTGATTTTGCTGCCGATTTGGCCGGTGTACCGGGCTGAACACATTATCGTTTACGTTTGGGATTCTCGAAATAGATCCATTTTTCATCGCCAGTAACAATTCGGTGAAGATATGACTTTCTTTTGTAGCTGGCGAGTAACATTTCACAGGTGGTTTTACGAATTTCGTGCTGTATTTCAGTCAATTCATGCGGCACCCATCTTCCCATCTTCCCACCCTTAAAATCAATCCTATGGCATTTAAGCAGCAGCAGTTGAGAAACGGATTGGTGGGTCACATTTAATTGTTCTGCAAGTTGTTCTTGCGTTTGACCATCGTCCTCACATCCTCATCGAGTAAAGCTTGAGGTGGTCTTCCACGTTCTTCGTTTCTCACATCAAAATCGCCAATTTTAAACTTATTGAACCACTCGTTGTACTGTGTTTTGCCTAGAGCGTGCTGCCCGTAAGCTTCCACAAGTACAGTTCTTCGGAGTAATTCGACTTAATACTTTCACCCAGCATATATTACGACTAACACAAAGTTTTTATTTCCCCCCCTCCCCCTCCCCCCCTTCTTTCACGATATAAATAAATCTGAACAAATGTATGTGTGTATATAAAAATCTTCAGTTTGAACAATTTTATGGCGTCCATCACAAGATGTCGTTACTTGTTTCATACTTGTACAACGGTAAATAGCGATTGTAAGTATAGTTATTTCCTTCAGCACAAAAATATTTATAGCTACCTGCCACTCTACAAACATAAACGGTACTAAATGGATTTAACTATAACGGTATCGCTAAAGATCAAATAAAGAAGATATAACAAACATGGTTGCATTTTTTTGTAAAGATACATTTTTATTGCATTTTTTGTGTTGGAAGTACCATATATTTCTTACCATGGGCGTATGTAAATCAGTAGGTGCCGACAGCAATTTCTAAATTTCTGCTAACGGAGCACCTTTAAACCGCATTGGCGGATCGGGTACACTCCCGTTTTTGTTTGTTTTTCAGAAAATTGAGGTAATAAACAAAAGTTATTAGTAAAAGGCAATTAAAAAGATTGATAAAAAGTGAGACAGGAAAAATATTTAGCTAAAGTTATGAAAGTAAGAACAGAACAAAGTGTTTTAATGAGAAAGAGCGTTGAAAATGCTGGTGTGTTTGAAGAAAAAGAGGAAATAATTCAGAAGCATAGAAGAAGAAGTGGAATAAGTTGGTGACGGCTACTGTGGTAATACATTTAATGATTTGAGCCTTAATGATAAATTAAGACAATACAGTACATAAAACATAAGCCACCGCGGAAATGCGTTGAAAATTTACGTAGTAAAAATTCTCAGGGAAGAAAATTTAAACGGCAATTGGTTTTCTCAATTTAATTGCCCAAACTTAAGCTGAAATTTAAGATATCGCAGGAGGGTCTTATCTTCATATTGTAATGGCCCGACAATTTAAACATAGATATTAACGTTGACGGGCTACCTCTTTATAGAAACTCAAGTACGCAATTGTGGTCAATTTTGGTAAGGGTACCCGTATTCCTGGTAGGAGACTGTGTAGGTAAACGTAATTCCAGTAACTGCGAGGAACCAGTTCGCTCAAACCAGAAGGTGTAAGGGAAAATTTAAAAAATATTTGTATTGAAGTCATAAGAGGTTACAACATAAATGGGGTTCATAAAGTTAAAGGCTACAAACAAATTTTTACTGGAAGGTTGGCATTTTCTGTAATCACGCTTCTGTGAAGTCGGGTTTTCGTCCAATCATATTTCAATTAAAATGGTTCTTCGTTATGTGATTTATTTGCTCTTGTATTGTTTTTTTTTTTTATGTATTTTGATTTCAGACTCAATTCCGTTCATAGAAGAGAACTGCTGTGCACTTCAGCTGCGAAAGAAACGATTTTTGTAGTTTATTTCTTTAGAATCGTTTTTATATTTACGAGGGGGTAAATGATGATTGTGGCAAAACGGAAATTGTCACATAAATGAAGGGCGGCGTCCTCTATCAATCAAGTATGAAATAAATGAGGATGCCTATGTATATACACATAAATGATGGGCGGCACATATGAATCCACATGTATTCACGAGTATGAATCCAACTCGATTGATAGATGGCGCTGATTTGCGTATGATTCAAACTTGACTGTTGGAGGGTGCTGAGTATGAATCATACTCTCTTAATAGAGGGCGCTGCCTATTAGTTTATAGTAAAATTTCACATTTCAAACAAAAATCGTTAGAAACTTCTAGAGCAGAAAGAATAAGCGAGTATACACTGGAAAAACAACCGCGAGGTACAAACATGAAATTTCCAGTAACCATGAAATTTCCAGTAAAAACTGTGGCTGAGAGACAGCGAGAATGCATACTTCGTCAAAAAAAAGAGGCCCAACAAAATTCAAATTCGTCTATTGGGGAAAAAATGGTGTACTCAATCAACTTGGGGCACAACAGAATTCGATTTTCATTCAAAAACAACTCGCACAGACCAAAGCGGAGAGACAGCATGAATAGCAAATGAGTTCATTAGAGCCAAAAATTGTATCAACATTCATCTCATTGAGTCCCGATGACGGTCCTCAGATTATACAGCACCAAGCAGTAATTGAGGTAGCCAAATTCCCAGCTTCTCAAAGAAAGAGAAGGCCAGAAGATTTACTTGGAAATTTTGCCTGAAAATCTTTCCTCCATGGAAAGAAAACAACTCGTATCAGCACAACAAAACATAGACAAGATTTGCCAAGTTTCTAGTCAACCTCATAACATTCGCGAGTTCTCACACCGGCAAAGTGGCAAATTTTCCACTTGTGGAGATCATAAAGTGTGATTTTTTTGCAACTTGGTTTTTGGCATTTATATTTCTGACAATTCACGCGTGATTCTTGACATGTGTCAAAGTAAAACATGCTCAGTTTTGTCTGCCATTTCATCATGAATAGACTTACACCGAAACAATGTATGCAAATTATTGAAATTTATTATCAAAATTCGGGCTCTGTGAAAAATTCGCAAGCTGCGTCCATTTTATGGTCGTTATGATCGACACACAGAGCACGCTATTAGCTCATTGTGGCCAAATTTCGCACCAGTTTCACTTTACTGGACATCAATCCATCAATCCAGCAAATCGTATCGATAGAGGGCGTACCGAAGAGAATATTGCTGCTGTATCCGCCAATGTTGAAGAAGAAGATCGCGATATGTCCATCCGGCGTCGATTGCTGCAATTGGGATTGTGTTATTCGATCACCTGGAAGATTTTACGCAAAGATCCCGGATTAATGCCATACAGAATACTTTACTTTTTTATTACTTTTAATGGCACAACAGCCCATGGAGGGCCTAGGCCAAGCTTTTCGCATCCACTCATGTTGTGCGTGTTATATTTGTACATGAATGGTACAGGAATGGAATCAAAAAGTAGAAAAAATAATTTTTCTACACGGCACCACCTCTTGGCAGGCAATGGCAAACCAATTTTTACAAGAGTAAAAATTGCTTATGAAAAGCTTTTCACTTCGCCGTTCGGATTTGGCATTAAAAACTGTAGGTCCGTCCATTGATGTACAAATATAACACGCACAACATGAGTGGATGCGAAAAGCGAAAAGCTCGGCCTAGGCCCTCCATGGGCTGTTGTGCCATTAAAAGTAAAGTAAGTCATGATTTTACAGAGGGCGTTGCATGCATTCAGATGTAGCACACCGGGGATCAGAGAGCCATCGTTCCGTTCGATATATCGTTTGCATACAACAGCACATTAACAATTTCAAAGCATGTTCGTTAAAAATTCCTTCGACCACGCCTGTAATGCTGCGATAGACTCTGGTTTTTACAAAACCTAAACCTAACCTGAAAACCCAAAACGCAAACTTTCTGCAGAAGTATACTTCTGCAGAGCTTAAACATAAGAAAAGAAAAGTTTTTATTTTAAAATATTACATACAATGAGCATGTGGCAGAGTGGAGATACCTACTCCTTTTTATTTTGTAGGTGTCATATGTTATATTGTATAAAGTAATCCAAAATGTATAAGTAAATAAACAAAATTGTAGTCTCAAAGCTAACTCCACCCTGTTAAATACCGGTTTCACAAGAAATAACAGTTAAAGTCGACTTAAACAAAATGATAAGTTTTAGCATATTTTTCCTTGTAAATCCCAAAATATTGAAAGTTCTTAAATAATCTTTTAAAAAGCTATGAGAAATGGTAAATTTAAAATTATTTTCAAGAGCTTGTAAGATTTTAGGATTTATAATGAAAAACTTAATGAAAATTAAGTTTAAATTTTTCTTAAGTCGACTTTAGCTAATATTCTTCGTGGTCACTGAAATGTATGGACATACATACTACTGTGGGCAAAAGTTAGTAAGACTGTGTTCATAATTTCAAATTTTTTTATTCATTCTTCCAAATCTATTTCGTCCCCTTCAAAGTAATCCCCCCCGGCCGCAATACACTTGTGCCAACGTTTTTGCCAATTCTCGAAACAGTTGTTAAAGTCAATTTCCGGAATAGCCTTCAATGAGCTTAGCGATTCATGTTTAATGTCTTCAATTGACTCAAAACGGTGTCCACGAAGCGGTTTTTTGAGTTTAGAAAATAGCCAAAAGTCACACGGCATACGGTTCTAAGTCAGGCGAATAGGGTGGTAGGGTGGTTGCGGAACGATATCAGTCGAATTTTTGGCAAAATGGTCTCGTAAAACCAATGCAGTGATTTTGGAACCAATCGTGCATTCACTCTCTCATTCTGAACGTTTCGGCACCAGAAATTTGATTCCGCACACAAAATTGAATGGAACTTCTTTGTTGAATAATTTCACTCATTGTGAAAATCGCCGAATGCACTTTTTGTACTTCAGAAAGACAAGCGTATACTAAACACTAATGAATATTTTGATGTGACATTTGGCACAGATGTCACCGACAGTCATACCAACCTTAAAAAAATATTATTTTGATGAATAGGTTTCCGCGCGAAATTTAAATTAAAAAGTCTTACTAACTTTTGCCCACAGTAGTACATATGTATAGTATGTATGGTATGTATGATTGTAAAAGAAAAATAAATTTAGCTTTTTGCTAAATATTATTAAAAAAAAAACACTGCTTTGTTTTAAATTTGATTATTAGAACTAGAATGCTGCTGTACTTTTTTTTGTGTCCCTTGGGTACTGGTGAGCCTTTTAGTATGACAGTATGGCCTAGTTATGTTTTTAGTGCGTCAGCACAAGTGACTTAATTGGTCCACAGCACAAGGTAATGCAGAGAGTGACAATTGGCTGCCTCCAATGACATGCTAATGTTAATTTCGCCAGTTTTTACTGAAGAAAGTAGGTGAGGGCGGACCAGTGCTGGTGACAAAGCACTAGCGAAGTCGCTAGTTTTGAATTAGTGCCATTTACTGCAGCGATATTTCATTATGGGATACGCAACATGTGCGGCAAAACGTACTCATACATATGTCTGAATATAAATAGCAGTGACAACTTTACTTTACTTACTTTTAATGGCACAACAGCCCATGGAGGGCCTAGGCCGAGCTTTTCGCATCCATTCATGTTGTGCGTCTTATATTTGTACATGAATGGAAGGAAGGGACCTACAGTTTAATGCCGAATCCGAACGGCGAAGTGAAAAGGTTTTCATAGCAATTTTTACTCTTGTAGGTTTGCCATTGCCTGCCAAGAGGTGGTGCCGTGTAGAAAAAATGTTTTTTTTTTTCTACTTTTTGATTTTGCCTGTGCCGAGATTCGAACCCCGGACACTCTGCGCAGCAGTGACAACAGTGAGAAAAAAACAAAAAAAAACAAAAAAAAAAAGAGAAGAGAGAAGAGTGTCATAAGGGAACACTTTGTATAAGGGGGCTCTGCAGGTATGCAACGGCACTTCTGTTCAAACTAGCAGCTTCAAGCATAAATAATGAGAGAAACTTACAATATTCTCTTAGGTATTAAAGATTGCAAACGTTAAATGCAAAAATTCATCGACTGTATACATACTGTATACATACATAGAAACATATACAAAAACCCAAACAACAACCAACTAATAATAATTTCCTTCAAATCAGCCTCCCAAATTTCAGTTTTGAGGGAGCTACAATTGCTCAAATACATTGTGATTCTCTCCATGCGTATGGGATAATTTACAATATATTATTTAAAACAAAAAAAAAAAAAAATAATAACAAAAGAAGTAACTAAAAGTTACAACAAAAACAAACAAAATCCGCACATATGTATCTTTGCATACATATATGTATGTACGGGTATATGTGCTCTAACTGGGCATAATCCTTGAAATTTACATATGTACGTATGTATAGAATGTAGGTACGAGAACATTCTAGTAAGCAGAATAGAGTAAAAGGCAACAGCCCCTGCTGAACAACTGCAGAAAGAACAAAGTATAACATCACAAACAGATTGATTCCATGTTTTTATTTAGAGTGGGAGAGAGTGGGAGAGATGTTGGCAGCATACCGTTATAAATGGGTATATGCACTATGTATACTAACTACTACCACTACTACTACTACCTTGTAGGGCTAAAACCAATCAAGCCCATTCAATTTACTAGTTTTTTAAATAGTTTTGTAACAACTAGTTTTTAAAGTGATTGAAAACAAATGCAGTGATTAACCACTTTAATAATACTATTCAGTGAAAATATTTTCTAGTAATTCTCATCTACATTACAATATTTTTCACATATATTACATGGATTTTAAGAAAAAGGAAGCTGTCACACAGATCCCTGATGAATATGAATATGCTAAACTGCCTAATTTGGAAGAAATTAATATAAATAATGTATAATTTTTTCCAAATTAAAATTTGTTTTTAAAAAACGGTGATTTTTATAAGAGTTTAATTTTTGAAAATGAAAAAAATTACGGAAATTTAACAAAAGTGAATGAAATTTTTATTTGGATCGATAAATCAATTCATGCCATTTACTTTTTAAAGATAATTTCACTTAAATGTTGCCCGCGGCTACGCTTCAAGTGGTCCATTCTGAAGGTCCAATTTGGCACATTTTTCACATATTTCGGCCGGAATCTCATAAATGACGCGTTTAATGTTGGCTTCCAAAGCAGTAATCGTGTTTGGCTGGTCCCTATAGACAAGAGACTTACCATAGCTCCACAGAAAGTAGTCTAAGGGGGTCAAATCATACGATCTTGGAAGCCAATTGACTACACTAAAACGTGAGATGAACTGCTCATCAAATTCGTTTTTCAATTGATGCATGGTTTCGCGTGCAGTGTGGCATATGGCATCGTCCTGTTGGAACCACATGTCGGCCAAGTCCAATTCTTGAATTTTCGGCAAAAAAAAGAAGTCTGTTTTCATCGAACAGTACCTTTCTCCATTGACCTTAACGTTGCAGCCTTCATCGTCTTCGAAGAAGTACGGCCCAATGATGCCGCCTTCTCATAAACCGCACCAAACAGTGCATTTTTCGGGATGCATTGGTAGCTGCTGAATTGCCTCTGGCTGGTCTTCACTCCAAATATGGCAATCCTGCTTATTCACGAATCCATTGAGCCAAAAATGAACATCGTCGCTGAAGACAATTTTGCGATAACGTACATTTCTCACAGAGCACGAATTTTGATAATAAATTTCAATAATTTGCAAACATTGTTCAGGCGTAAGTCTATTCATTATGAAATGGTAAACCAAACTGAGTATAAACGAAGTGACAGCTGTCAAAAAGACCAACTCTGAAAAAAGTATTGCCAGATTGAAAACCTCACATCTAAAAAAACACCCTTTATAAAACTATCTTTAATTGTCAAATCTATAGAAAACTGGTTACAAAACTGAAACAATTGGATTGGTCTGCAAGCTAGTCCAAAAACATCTATCTAAAATGATTTAAAAACATTTGTCTATTATCTAGTTGAAATTTGATAGGTTTACAAACTAGTCCAAAAACTTATTTCTACCAACTATGTAATTGAAAAGATATGAAATCCTGGACAATTAACTTGCGCTTAGGGCAACATAAGGTTAATATTAAAATATTAACAGTTCGCGATGAGGAATGACAACAAATGTGGGACTAGTTGTGGTATTCAATAAACCCCACAGTTTCTAGTATCAAAAGTAAATTGAGGTATTTTTCTGACCTTTCTGACCTATTTTGCCTGCCTTCAGATTAATTCTCACAAAGAGTCGCCTCATATTTTTCCGAATTTATCATCTGAGCTATCGCTAGAGCCTCATCATGATACAAATATTGTCATTTTTAATATCAATACTAATACTTATTGTCATTATTAATGACCATTAAACAGTTTTTTATGTTGTATAATGAATTTTTTCACATTTAAGTTGTTGGTTTTTATTAGGAAATTTATTCGCCCTTACTTTTAAAACTTAAACCGCTCTTGCTGGACACACAATTCACCTGACGGAATACGCCATTTAGCTTCTGCTAATCGAAACATGTTCGAGCATGAATAATTTGAATCTAGCGTTTTACTGTGGGGCATAAGGTTTGAAATGTTAAAATTTATAGGGACACCCATATTGGGCAACCATATATGGTGCTGGAGTTCCCGGGCTTACCCTAATTGCTATGATAATGAATGACGATGAGTCCCTATGCCGCCCTGATCCTACGTTGTTACCAAAATTTTTGCAACATTTCCCGACTTGTTCGCGAAAGAGTTAAACTAGTTGCTTGCCCTACAGGGTACATTTGTATGTGTGTATATGTGTGAATGGGTGTATATAATATAAAGGGTGGTTTTTAGAAGTTTGGTTTTCAATCTCTCAATACTTTTTTCGGAGTTGGTCTTTCTGACAGCTGTTACATGATTTATGCTCAGTTTGGTTTGCCATTTCAAGAATTGAAGTCGAACAACCATGAAGCGCGTCGCAATTTCGGTGAATGGGCCCAAAACGAAATGGCCACCGATTTTCACAAGAAAATTTTGTTCAGCGATGAAGCTCACTTTTGGTTGAATGGGTACGTTAACAAGCAAAATTGTCGCATTTGGAGTGATCATAATCCGTAAGCCATTGTTGAGACTCCGTTACATACTCAAACAGTCACTGTTTGGTGTGCTCTATGGGCAGAGGGAATCATTGGTTCATATTTCTTCAAAGATGAAGCCGGTCATAATGCTACAGTCAATGGGGAACGTTATAGAGCCATGATTAACGACTTTTTCGTGCCTGAATTGTGAATTGGAGGATGTTGATGTGGACGACCTTTGGTTCCAACAAGACGCTACAAGGCGCTACATGCCATACAGCCAACGAAACAGTCAATTTATTGAAGGGAACTTTTGGTGAGCGCATTATCTCGCGTCGTGGGCCTGTGGCGTGGCCTCCAAGATCGACCGATGGACTATTTTTTGTGGAGTTATGTGAAGTCGCTTGTCTACGCAGATAAGCCCGAGACGATTGACGCTTCCTTGGAAGAGAATATTCGGCGCGATATTACTGACATACGGCCCCAATTACTGCAAAAAGTGATCGAAAATTGGGCCTCTCGGCTGGAATTTACTCGAACCAGCCGCGACGGCCACTTGCCCGAAATCGTTTCTAAAACATAATGGCAAATCCTTATCTTTATAATAAAGCTAAATTCATTGCGATAACATTCAATTATATGCGTTTTATTTCTTCTTGAAAACCACACTTCTAACAAAACACACCCTGTATTTAAGTGTGTGTGTGTGTGTGTGTAGGAGTGAGCGTGTAAATGTGAATGTGTTTCGCTTATCCTGGGCACGGCATGGCGTCCAATTAATCAAATTGTCAATTGTGTTGTTGATGGCATGGCAATCGTTGGTTTCTGATGATGTGTTGGCATGGTGATGTTTTCCTACAACAACAACAACAACAACAACCACAAAGGCCATTTCAACTTTATACAATTTACTGCTACGTCTTTCTAACGATTATTGTATTTTTGTAACGTTACAGTTTTGCATTTTACTTCGTAAACGTAATGTAAAATATTACTGTACCTACACAAGCATACACACTCTCTCTCTCATTCTCTCTCACACACACACACACACACATACTCATCTAGCTAATTCAAGCGCGCGTGTGGTGTTTGCGTCGCCCTAGCCCTAACGAAATCAACCACAAAATAACAACTACACTTGTTTAATATGCGGAAGATGACTTTGTAACCAGAAGTGAGTGTGTATTGGGCGCCACTTTATAGTGTTTGACTTATTGCCATTTCGTGCGATTGTGCGTGGGTAAGTGGGTGCGAG
Source organism: Palloptera scutellata (assembly GCA_958295655.1). Lineage (NCBI taxonomy): Eukaryota > Metazoa > Arthropoda > Insecta > Diptera > Pallopteridae > Palloptera > Palloptera scutellata. The sequence continues at coordinate 69,955,982 of OY282450.1, forward strand.
TGTGCGTTCCATGTGCGTGTGTGTGTGTGTGTGTGTTTGTGTGTCTGTATGCGTAAGATAAGTGCGAGTTATAAATGAATGATTTTTAGCATGAGCACGAGGTTTCGGCGGTACATTTAATTGTGTACCTAGTCCACGTTGTAGATGTGCAATAATAGAAAATTTTACATTGCCATACATTTGCAATTCGTGCTTAAAATCTGTGGAATAATGCTCTTTAAAGTGCTTTATGGAATTTAATTCACACAGTGTTACTGCCAGATTAGCACTTTATTGTCGGCATAGGATTTATGAAATTTAAGAACCACATCATCATCAAATACCATAATGCTGACGAAATGTTTTATAAACTTACATTTGCACATATGCTGGTAGGCATATTGAAAACAATGAATTCCAATGATGAATTCCATGATTAAAATAATTATTATTCAATTTACACTTAATCTATGCATGTAGAATTCAGTGTATGAGCAATTCAATTAAATGTGCACATATGCAAATATTTTAAAGCAGTTTCAATTTAATTTGTTAAAATATTAAACGGGTACTTACTTAGTGCACACTGTTGCCACATTAAACACACCCATTCCAATAGTAGAATTGAACATGACCTGTTATTACCGCATGGTTTATGAAAGCTAACCTCTGTAGCGTTCGTCTGTAACAAATTGTGTCAGCTTTCACCGTGGAGTGGTCAGATAATGAGAAGCGTATCGCTGTTATAGAACTTTTTAAGTGTGAAATGAAAAAAGGCGATATTCTCAAAACACTCCGCCCACTCGGGATTAGTCGCAGTTTGAGTGTTTGAGGATACTTGAGATATCAAAGACCGCCAACGGTCGGGCCATCCATGAACAGTTCACACGCCGCAAGTCTTCAAAGCCGTCAAATCTAGAATTCAGCGAAATCCGCTCCGAAAACAGAAAATCATGGCCCGTGAGATGAATATCACGCAAAAGTCCATAAGTCGAATTATTAACATAAGAGTTGGGACTTGGTGCCTTCAAACGTCACACCGGACTATTGTTGACTGCAGCTTTGGGAAAATATAGGGTAGAAAAATCCAAACGTCTTTTGGTGAAGGACGCTGATAACTTGCACAGAAAAATCTTGTTTACGGATGAACAAAAATTTTACCTTGCATAAAAAATTTACTTTACTTACTTTTAATGGCACAACAGCCCATGGAGGGCCTAGCCCGAGCTTTTTCACATCCACTCATATTGTGCGTGTTATATTTGTACATGAATGGAAGGGACCTACAGCTAATTTAACCAGCAAAATTATAGGGTGCATGCTCGGTCATCTAAGGAAGCATCTGAACTGATCCCTTGGATCGAAAAGGGTCATCACCCATCTTCAGTTATGGTTTGGTGTGGTGTCTCTTACGATGGACTTGAATTTCTGCGAACAAGGGGTCAAAACTTCGGCCAAAGTTTACCAAGAAACCGTTTTGGAAGCTGTTGTGAAGCTACTTAATCATTCGCTGTTCCAAAACCAGCCGTGGACTTTCCTGCCAGCAGGATTCTGCGCTAGCCCACAAGGCTAAGTCGACCCAGGCCTGGCTTCAAAACAATTTGCCAGCTTTCATGTGCTCTGAAGAATGGCCGTCTGGCAACCCACTGGAACCCACTGGATTACAAATTATGGACAGTTTTAGAGGACATGGTTTGCCACAAAAGATACCCCAACATTGATTCTCTGAAGACTGGTTTGATTCGTGCTGTCAGCAATTTTCCAATGCACGAGGTGTGTGCAGCTATTCATGATTGGCCAGTGCGACTTAAGGCGTGCGTGGAGGCCAAAGGTGGACATTTCGAATAAGTAATTGATTTTTGTATACAATATATGTATATGAATCAACATATTTTAAAAAATTGGTCCAAAAAAATTAATTACTTTTAATTTAGTTACATCAAATGTGTGTAACAGTATTTATGTCCCTACTAAGTATATATACAAATATACACATACTCGTATACGAGGTATGATCAAAAAATAACCGTTATTTTCAATTATTTCAAAAAGTATTTATTTATTCATCAACAACTATCTTGTCCCCTTCAAAGTAATCCCCCTCAGATATAATACACTTATGCCAGCGTTTTTTCCAATCCTCGAAACACTTCTGAAACGCGCTTTTTGGTATCGCCAACAGCTCCTGTTTCGATTTTTCTTTTATCTCCTCAATCGTAGCAAAACGCTTTCCTTTCCGTTTCATCGGTGTCTTCAGTTTTGGGAAGAGGAAAAAGTCAGCGCGGGCCAAGTCAGGTGAATACGGTGGTTGAGGCATGATAACGGTTTTGTTTTTGGCCAAAAACTTACGCACAAGCGACGTTGTTTTTGCTCAAAATTTAGCAATTTTGGAACAATCTTCGCTGCCGCACTTTTCATGCCTAAAACATCCGTAAAAATTGCTTGGCATGAGCCGAACTATATGCCAACATCATCAGCAACATCTCTGACAGTGATTCGACGATTATCCAAAATCATTTTCTTCACTGCGTCAATGTTTTCATCGGTTGTTGACGTGCTCGGGCGACCAGGACGAGCATCGTCATTGACATCTTCTCGGCCTTCCTTAAACCGGTTATACCACAATTGAACTTGTGTTCTGCTCATAGTACACTCGCAAAAGGCCAAAGGCCACAGTCAACATTTCAAATGTCCTTGCGCATTTAATTTCATTTTTTACACAAAACTGAATGCAGTTTCTTTGATCCATTTTTTCGAATAGTAAAAAATCGAAGAGCACACCAAAACACGACTAACCTTTTTATCTGTCAAAAACAAACTGACAATCCAAAATGGTTAAAATGGTTGGTATTGCCAACATATATAACAGACATGTGTACCAACATAACAGAAAAACAGAAAATGCGAAAATCGAACATACGTAACTCACGAAATTTGAAAATAACGGTTATTTTTTGATCACACCTCGTATACAATATATACACATAAATTAGACCTTCCCTATTTCTAGACCTATTTCTAGACCTTCTATTATTAGACCTTCCCTATTTCATACTGAACAATTATATATTGATAGTGTAACTTCGTTCGGGCACTCAAAATATGCTATTGGGTGGAAAAATTATTACCTAAAAATTTTATCCAAATCGGGCAATGGAAAGAAAGCATCCTGAATTCCAATTGAAGTTTTCCATATGAGTTTCCAGAACGAAAAATCTTTTTTTTCTGTTTAAAACAAAATTAAATAAGTTACTTTAAGTTAAATAAGAAACTCAAATATAATTTCAGAGTTAGCAATAGATAAGCTAAATTGGTCGAAAAAATCGGACACATTAATCTATTTTAGTCGGCATCCCGATACGCATAAAGAAGTTTTGGTGACTGGGGACTTTTATAAAAAAATCAATGATTGTACTTTTGATACCAAGTAACTACGTTTTGAAAATTTCAAATGGCATGGGATGTTTCCGTACAAAAGCAATATGAAAGATATAGGGATATGCCAAACCCTGAAAGTATCACCTACTTACATATATACTAAATATTAAGTACTGAGTAACAATATTCATTCGAAAGCTAGCAAAAAGTATTTAATATTTAAGTACTGGTATCGATTGAAGCAATTGTAGACATTTTTATATTTTTTAAATATTTGTAAATGCTTAGTTACACAGAAAGTATTTTACCAAATAAAAATTGGCAACAACGAAGATTTCTAATTTTCTATCTTTATTCTCTGCTTTTATAATTTTTTCAAGATAGCTAAAAAAAATCAATAGTTGTTACCTTCAGAATATGATCAAAACTGAATTGCATTGCACTGAAATCTTTGCTGGAATTAGTTTCTACGATTTTCTGTGCGAAGTCTTTTTTGTTTTTTAATTTTCACGAGATATTTAACAAAATCTAAAATCTAAAAAAAAATTATAATTTTGCAAAATTATGATGTCAAGTTTTGACTAAGAAAATATATTTCACGGTAAGTGTCCGTCTAAACGAGGGTCTCGGTTAGGTTAGAGTGGCTGTCCTGTAGTAGGACACACTTAAGCTCGAAAATATTCCATTGTAATAGCGCTTGGTTGGACCTACAGACCTAACTCCAGTTCCGAACGGGAGTGGCAACTTGTTACCTCTTGGTGGTTTTGCCATTGCCTGCCATTCACCTCATGTCGGTGGTAGGAATGTAAGAAGGTTATAAAAGAGAATTAACTAGCAGACTAAGACAGGAATCAAACCCGAAACTTCACTGACAATAGTCTAGTGCGGTACCCATTAGACCATCGAGGATGTCAAAATAAAAATAAAGAAACTATCGGTTGCTAGTGTTCCCTTCCATAGCGCTCATGTGCTCTATGCTTGACACAAACAGTGAAGTCACTGTAACATCATTAATAACATCGGTAACACTAGCAACTATCTCTATTTACCGATGTGCACGAGCTATCGATTATAATTGATAGTTGACAATGTTTTTACCAGCCTTACTCCGTGCCGTGCTGTTTCTATTGAACGTCACAATTGGGACAATAGTTCGTTTTATTTGCCAAGTAGTTAACCATGTGCAAATTAAACTATTACGTTGTTAAATCTCTTCTTTGTTGTATTGTCATTCGCAATGGCAGCTGGGTGTGATATTCCAACACATAAGCATACTACTGTGGGCAAAAAGTAGTAAGACTTTTTAATTTAAATTTCGCGCGGAAACCCATTCATCAAAATATTATTTTTTTAAGGTTTGTATGACTATCGGTGACATCTGTGCCAAATGTCACATCAAAATAATCATTATTAGTGTTTAGTATACGCTTGTCTTTCTGAAGTACAAAAAGTGCATTCGGCGATTTTCACAATTAGTGAAATTATTCAACAAAGAAGTTCCATTAAATTTTGTGTGCGGAATCAAATTTCTGGTGCGGAAACGTTCAGAATGTTGCAAAAGGCCTTCGGTGATAATTGTATGTCGCGAGCAAGTGTTTTTGATTGGTACAAATTGTTCAAAGATGGTCGAGAACGCGTTGACGACGAACCACGTCCAGGACGGCCATCAACATCAACTGATGATCAACACGTCAATAAAATCAAGGAATTGGTGCTCGAGAATCGACGATTACCAGTCAGAGATCTTACTGGCATCGTTGGAATATCGGAAGGATCAGTGAAAACCATTTTAAAACATGATTTGGGCCTAAGAAGAGTGAATGCACGATTGGTTCCAAAATCACTGCATTGGTATTACGAGACCATTTTGCCAAAAATTCGACTGATATCGTTCCGCAACCACCCTACCACCCTATTCTCCTGACTTAGCACCGTGTGACTTTTGGCTATTTTGTGAACTCAAAAAACCGCTTCGTGGACACCGTTACACCGTTTTGAGTCAATTGAAGACATTAAACATGAATCGCTAAGCGCATTGAAGGCTATTCCGGAAATTGACTTTAACAACTGTTTCGAGAATTTAAAAAAACGTTGGCACAAGTGTATTGCGGCCGGGGGGGATTACTTTGAAGGGGACGAAATAGATTTGGAAGAATGAATAAAAAAATTTGAAATTATGAACAAAGTCTTACTACTTTTTGCCCACAGTAGTAAGTACCTTTCCTCTTTTTTTTAATCACAGCTCAATGAAGCGCCTAGGCTGATCATTTCGCATCCACCCATGTTGTGCGTTTTATATTTGTACATGAATGGAAGATACGCTGATGATATTGACATCATTGGCAAAAACGCTCGAGCAGTCAGTGCAGCATTCTCCAACCTGGAAAGGGAGTCTCGTCGTGTGGGTCTAGTGGTGAACGAGGACAAAACGAAATACCTTGTGTCAACAAACAAAGAGTCACGGCGTCTTGGACAAAATGTCACTGTTGACAACTACACTTTTGAAGTCGTCAAGGATTTCGTTTATTTAGGATCCAGCATAAACACCAACAATAATGTCAGCCTTGAGATCAAGCGGAGACTAACTCTTGCCAACAGGTGTTACTACGGGCTCAGTAGGCAATTGAGAAGTAGAGCCCTCTCTCGACCGACGAAAATAACGCTCTATAAGTCCCTCATCCTTCCCGTCCTAATGTATGGCGCAGAGACGTGGACATTGACCATCAATGATGAGAGACTGTTAGGAGCGTTCGAGAGGAAGATACTCCGTAAGATCTACGGTCCAGTATGCGTGGATGACGTGTTTCGAATAAGATGGAACAATGAGCTGTATGAGCTGTACGCCGACACTGACATAGTCAAGCGTATAAAACTCCAGCGGCTTCGCTGGCTGGGTCATGTTGAGCGAATGGAAGAAAGCGCTCCGGCTAGAAAGGTGTTTTATTCGAACCACGGTGGAGGATCACGCAGAAGGGGACGTCCTAATCTCCGTTGGAAAGACCAGGTGCAGGGCAACCTGACTGCACTTGGCCTTATCAACTGGCGCCAGCGCGCGCATAGCAGAAGTGACTGGCGAAGCTTTGTGGAGGCGGCCAAGACCGATCATCGGTTGTAGTGCCAGTTAAGTAAGTAAGTAAGTAAGTACATGAATGGAAGGGGCATACAGTTTTATGCCGAATCCGAACGACGAAGTGAAAAGCTTTTCATAGGTAATTTTTACTTTATAAGGTTTGCCTTCACCACGAGGTGGCACCGTTTAGAAAAAAAAAAATTTTTGTTTTCTACTTTTTGATTTTGCCTGTGCCATAATTTGAAACCCGGACACTTTGCTTAGGTGGCCGACGCCCTAACAACTACACCACAGCGACCTCGTACCACTTACGAAAGATTTACTTAGATTTATTTTACTACACTGTGTAATTTTTCCGTCAAATATTCATCGTTAAATCTTCCGGAAATACAGAATCCAAAAACTAATGTTAATTCGAAAACTCAGGGGGAAAAATTAAAAAATTACCACTTATTATTTTCAATTTACTTCTTTCGGTCCAAATAGATGACATCCATCTTCAAACCGATGCCTGAAATCGACAAATCTTCCAGACATTTTTTTTGTTTTTCAAAACTTTACTTTTAATGGCACAATAGCCAATGGAGGGCCTAGACCGAGCTTTTCGCATCCACTCATGTTGTGCGTGTTATATTTGTACATCAATGGAAGGGGCCTACAGTTTACTGCCGAATCCGAACAGTGAAATGAAAAGCTTTTCATAGCAATTTTTACTTTTTTAGGTTAAGAGGTGGTGCCGTGTACTTTTTCTACTTTTTCTTTTTTTTCTCTTGATTTTGCCTGTGCCAAGACCCCGGACACCTTGCATAGCAGTCCAATGCATTAGCACTAAGCCACAGCGTCCACAAAACTAAATACACATAATTCGAATAAATCGAAAATAAGCAAATAAATTTTTCAAATTATTTCGATTAAAATTTTTCTATTTCAATCTTCAAATCTTATCACCCTAGACCCCGTAATCGTAATCGATTTCCAACAACGAAATTACCAAGAAATAAGTGCAAAAGTGATCCTTTAATGCCTGGCTCTTCAAAATCGAACTAACTTTAACTCCTCTAATGTGGAGTTAATTTTCTTTTTATAATCGCTTGTTATGATTACATTATTTTGGGATGAATTTCAAGTCGTTCGTTCACTTATGCAATGCCATCCCGATACAACATCAATTCGATATCCTACTCATGTTTGATACTAAGATACTAGTCCCTTTTAGGCAATTCCAATGCAACTGCGATACAACAATCGATAACGTGTTGCGTGAACGCTTGGCAGAGTCTGTTTGTTGTTCAGCTTTTTTGCGATCATGTTTGATACTAAGAAATTAATGAGAGCTCGTCTATTTATGCAATTGCCATGCAACTGCGATGCAACAATCGACAACGCATTGCGTGAACGTTTGACAGAGTCTGTTTGTTGTTCAACATTCTTGCGATCATGTTTGATACTGGGAAATTAATGAGTGCTTTAGTCCCTTTTAGGCAATTCCAATGCAACTGGGATACAACAATCGACAACGTGTTGCGTGAATGTTTGACAGAGTCTGTTTGTTGTTCAACTTTCTTGCGATCATGTTTGATACTAAGAAATTAATGAGAGCTGGTCCCTTTTACGCAATTCCAATGCAACTGGGATACAACAATCGACAACGTGTTGCGTGAAAGTTTGACAGAATCTGTTTGTTGTTCAACTTTCCTGCGATCATGTTTGATACTAAGAAATTAATGAGAGCTGGTCCCTTTTAGGCAATTCCAATGCAACTGGGATACAACAATCGACAACGTGTTGCGTGAAAGTTTGATAGAATCTGTTTGTTGTTCAACATTCTTGCGATCATGTTTGATACTGTGAAATTAATGAGTGCTTTAGTCCCTTTTAGGCAATTCCAATGCAACTGGGATACAACAATCGACAACGTGTTGCGTGAAAGTTTGACAGAATCTGTTTGTTGTTCAACTTTCTTGTGATCATCTTATTTCACACAAAGAAAGACCTGTGCCGAAGTAGTGACGGCTCAAAAAAAAACTATGGCAGCGGCTAAAAGTCGCCTATGATAATCAATCGGCTAGTCGAAAACTTCCTTTTTTTTTGCAAATATTTTTTATAATAAAAATATGCCAGCATAACTTTCGACCGTTGTGGTCGAAATATTTTTGCAATTACTTAGTTGCGAAAGAATTGATTAGTTTTCGTTTAGCCTAAACAAAAAATGTTTCCACAGGACACCGGAAACCCATATTGTAAAATTTAATCGAGAATCGGATTGGTTTTCCGTTGTCCAATTTGGATAAAATTTAGAACTAATAATTTTTTCACCAAGTGGCGTATTTTGAGTGACCTAACGATAGGAAATCATGATTGCCTTTTGTAGGGCTAGTCTAATGTACTTACATATTAATTATAATAATAATAATTTATATACCATAGCTTTAACTTATATGTGTATATAAATATACATACATTTATGTGTATATAAATAAATATACATATACTCGTATGTATGTATGTGTACATATAATAGATTATATAAATTCGAACAACAATTTCATGCCAATTAATTACAATTATCCTCAGGTGAAATACCTTATCATTTACGTACGATCTGTCATTGGACTCTCAAAGGACCATACATACATACATACATACATACATACACACATACATACATACACACATACATACATACACACACACACACACCCATACATAAAAGTATGCTTGTTTGTGTATGTATGCATGCCTATGACTACTTATTAGCTGTGAGGTAATTGTTGAGCTTATTTGTAGACCACAATCGAGCATCAAACTAACAAAAACAGCAGCACATACAGCGATAGCAGCAACACTAGCAACAACAGCAACAAAACACAAAAACGCAAGCAAGCAATAACAATGAAATTGTGTTATATAAAGTGACTACTACTCACCACAAAGCAAATGGGAGTCACGGTGATAGTAGAAAATAAAGAGGAGACCGAGAGAAAGTCGAAAAATATTTAATTTAATTAACTTCATGTGTCACACACACTAACACACACATAAACACCACACAATCACATACTAAAATGCATTGGTGCCATTGCAATTTTACAGCTTTTAGTTCAGTTACAGTTGCAGCTAGCTACTAACTCATTGCCAGCATATGTGTGCGTGTTTGTGCGTGTGAGTGTGTGTGTGTGTGTGTGTATGCTTATGGGTGAGAATGTTTGCATACATCGGTATATTTTGTGGTCAATTTTCATTTCAACACAATAAAAACTAGTATGAGCAAAGTAAGTATGTAAATGCAAATTGATAAATTTAAAGCGCAATAAATTTTTGTAACCTACTTTAAATTTATGTTGCTGGCTACTCTTGTAACTCCTGGCTACCAGATACTACATAAGTAGTATGTAACGATGGGCATCATGTGTGTATAACGAAGGTCGAACAAAAACGCTTAGCTACGAGTATGCTGGCGTATGGAAAATATGCAAAATGTTGCAGTGATATGTGAAAAGTTTTAAGATTTTGTATGTTGGATTGCGGAAAAACATTCAAAAACATTTAAGTAATTACTCAGAAAGAGCGACAATTAAATTAATTTCTCCTATGAATAAGTAAAATTATAATTGTGTGTGTGCATAAAATTTTGGAAGCTTGTGCTTAAGAAACACATTCACACTCAGTCACAAACATACTACTGTGGGCAAAAAGTAGTAAGACTTTGTTCATAATTTCAAATTTTTTTATTCATTCTTCCAAATCTATTTCGTCCCCTTCAAAGTAATCGCCCCCGGCCCCAATACACTTGTGCCAACGTTTTTTCCAATTCTCGAAACAGTTGTTAAAGTCAATTTCCGGAATAGCCTTCAATGCGCTTAGCGATTCATGTTTAATGTCTTCAATTTACTCAAAACGGTGTAACGGTGTCCACGAAGCGGTTTTTTGTTTTTTGAGTTTAGAAAATAGCCAAAAGTCACGCTGTGCTAAGTCAGGCGAATAGGGTGGTAGGGTGGTTGCGGAACGATATCAGTCGAATTTTTGGCAAAATGGTCTCGTAATACCAATGCAGTGATTTTGGAACCAATCGTGCATTCACTCTTCTTAGGCCCAAATCATGTTTTAAAATGGTTTTCACTGATCCTTCCGATATTCCAACGATGCCAGTAAGGTCTCTGACTGTTAATCGTCGATTCTCGATTCTCGAGCACCAATTCCTTGATTTTATTTACCAGACGTGTTGATCATCAGTTGATGTTGATGGCCGTCCTGGACGTGGTTCGTCGTCAACGCGTTCTCGACCATCTTTGAACAATTTGTACCAATCAAAAACACTTGCTCGCGACATACAATTATCACCGAAGGCCTTTTGCAACATTCTGAACGTTTCGGCACCAGAAATTTGATTCCGCACACAAAATTGAATGGAACTTCTTTGGTGAATAATTTCACTCATTGTGAAAATCGCCGAATGCACTTTTTGTACTTCAGAAAGACAAGCGTATACTAAACACTAAAAATTATTTTGATGTGACATTTGGGACAGATGTCACCGACAGTCATACCAACCTTAAAAAAATAATATTTTGATGAATGGGTTTCCGCGCGAAATTTAAATTTAAAAGTCTTACTACTTTTTGCCCACAGTAGTATACACATACATATAGGTACATCCCTACATACATATACATACTCGTACGTATGTATGTTTGTATATTACACATGCCATTAAAGCCACACTTGATTGTGAAGGACCTGGAAATAAAAATGTTTGTAATTTATACGACTATGTCCTTGTACTTTACTTGTTTCCTTGTAAATGAGTAAAGTGAAAACATAAAGTATTCGCCGTAATACTGTTGCAAAAACACAAACAGAAATAAAAATTAAGACTTGTATGTATGTAGTTGTACGCAGTTGTAACAGACCACAAAATGAAATGATAATACCAGTAATTATTGCCGTAAGGGAATTTAACTTAAGTTGAAAGTGACAATTGCCAATGGTTTCAGTGAGTGCATGAGAATACACTCAGAAATGTGATGAGCAAACTTTAGTCATTTCTGACTATTATTAACTGTTGTCAGTCATCGGTTTCAGTGTAGGCAGCAAATAGTATCCAGGACTCCGACAAAGTATGTGCTATTGAAGCAGAGGAAACCGAGTGAAGAAGAAAGCTGTTTTAAAAGCTTTTTGAAAACTTGCTTGAAATAACTCATTTTCAAACTTGTTTTGCTTGTTAAGTTTTGTAGAGTTATGCTAACTCCGTAACGAGTTATATTAACATTATAAGAGAGTCTGGTATGGTATGCTACAAAAAAGTTATATGAATCCGTATGGCGAAAAATAATAAAAACAGTTATAATACCATAAGTAAATACAGATTTTTCTAAGGCCTTCGACAAGGTCCCTCATAATGTTTTATTAGCAAAACTGTCTAAAATGGGTTTCCATTCTCACTTCCTGAGCTGGATCCAATCGTATCTTGAATGTAGATTCTGTTTCGTGGAGATAAATGGTGTTAAATCATATCATTTTACTGCTTCTTCTGGGGTACCACAGGGGAGCATTCTTGGCCCTTTGCTCTTTTCATTATTTGTTAATGATATTGGTAAATGTTTCCGTTCTGCAAAATTTTTACTTTATGCTGATGATTTCAAACTTTTCAGTAATGTTGCTACTATAATTTAAACGATGCTGCTCTTTTACAGGCTGATCTTTGCAATCTGCTGTCATGGAGTTTATTAAATTTTTTACCATTAAATTTCAACAAGTGTTATTCAATGACTTTCTCGAAGGGTAATAATATATTTAATTTTTCTTATTCCCCTGCTGGTACATATTTACTTAATGTTAAGTCAATTAAAGACTTAGGATTAATTTTTGACACTAAATTTACCTTTGTTGACCATATAAATTACATAGTTCCAAAATCATATTCTTTGCTTGCCTTTGTTCGCAGAAATAGCTCTGAATTTTCTGATCCGTATACTCTGACTTGTCTTTATAATGCTTTTGTAAGGTCAGTGTTAGAGTATGCCTCATTCATTTTAGGTCCTTGCTATTCAATTCACTGTTTTCGATTGGAAAAAATTCAAAAATCATTTTCACGTTTTGCACTTCATACTTTGAGTTTTGGAGAATCTTTGCCTTCCTATGAATTTTGCTGTTAGGCTTGAAAACTCTTGAAACGAGGAGAAAGATTCAATCGTTGACATTTGTTCATGATCTTATCTCTGGCCAATTCGATTGTGCCCATCTATTACAGCTAGAACGTTACGGCATTACTCGTTATTCCATTATCAAATTCATAGAACTCTTTATGCTCGTAATGAGCTTAAGGAGTGAGATCGAAAATTTCGGATATCTTTAAATTGGCTTAGCATTGAAATCCCTTATGCAAATGTAAACAGTTTTGAAAAGAAAATTTAATTTCTGATAAAATGATTTGTTTTTTGATTTTTACAAAATTCGGACAACTTTACCGGTATGCCATTAGCGCCTTTACTGTCATTTCTGAGACTCTCTTGGTGGCAGCATTCCACTTATTTCTAAAATCTTTCATGGATTTAGCTTCTTTGTTTGTTGCCTTTGATGTTCTTTTCACTAGAGCCCAATATCTCTCAATAGGCCGAAGTTCTGGGCAATTTGGTGGGTTGGCGATTTTTGGTACCAATTTGATGTTTTGGTCTTCGAACCATTTAAGGGTTACGGTTACTTTACTAGTAGTGGCAGGAGGCTAGATCAGGCCAAAAGAAAGTAGATACATTGTGCTTTCTAATGAAGTGCAGCAATCTCTTCTGGAGGCACTCCTTCACATAAATTTCGTAGTTAACAGTGCCACTTGTTACGAAACTTTTACGCTTTAGCCCACAACTTCAAATCACTTGCCTCTGGTATGGGAACTTGAACTTTTGTTTTGTCCTAAATCTTTCCTCAACTCCCCCTCTTTCCTTTGCGGTGTAAAACTCTTGACCAGGCAATTGAGAAAATTTTGACAAAACGCATGTTTTATCGTCCATAACACAGCAATTGAATTTTTGGAAAAAATCTGTCTTCAACTTTTTAGCTCGGCTCTGGGCTACCAAGTTCTTAGTAGCGTTCCTATCGGGTACTGACTGCACTTTGTATGTTTTAAGGCCTTTTAATGTTATCATTTTTTTAATTTACGAACTAAAAATTCACTGCAATTCGCTTTTTCCGCCAATTTTCGATTAGACAACGCTGGATTCTTCTCTAAGAGAGCAACGACTTTCTTCGACGACTTTTGTGGAGACACGAAACCGCATTTCCTTCCAGAACCATATTTTCTAGCAATTTTCGCTGGTCGCTGTGGCGTAGTGGTAGTGCGTTGGACTGCTACGCAGAGTGTCCGGGGTTCCAATCTCGACATGGGCAGAATCGAAAAGTAGAAAAAATTATTTTTCTACACGGCACCACCTCTTGGCAGACAATGGCAAACCTGCAAGAGTAAACATTGCTATGAAAAGCTTTTCACTTTGCCGTTCGGATTCGGCATTAAACTGTAGGTCCCTTCCATTCATGTACAAATATAACACGCACAACATGAGTGGATGCGAAAAGCTCGGCCTAGGCCCTCCATGGGCTTGTAAGGGTCAACCTAAAATTTCAGTAAAAACATCCTGACCTTCATACATATCACCTAGTGCGATGGATAAAGGCACAAGTTTTCGTACCAAAGTTGAGTACTTACCTATATGCATAAATTTTATAGGCCCCCCCCCAAATAAAAGTTGTTCACTTCCGACAAGAAGGTATTTCTGACTAGCGGGTAAATTAAATAACACTCTTTTACCGTTCTTAGCAGAAACTAATTATAGGGCAGCATGAACAAGCTATACTCTACCTTTTTTTAACATATGCATAGTGACTGCAAAAGCCTAAGATAGGGGTCACTTGGACAGTAGGGGAAAAGGTCAACGTCCTTAACTGATTGGCACTGTTATCCGCAGGAAAGTAGAGGTATTATTGCTTATTTGTGGCAAGAAAAATTTTAACTGTCGATCAGAAAAAAGGAGATTGACTGCCTGGAGCTTGAACAGGAAAGACGTACTTTATTCAAATTCTTGCTATCGATATAAAATATAATATAAGTGAATTGCTGGACCAGGAATACCCAAGCGACCAGAAGCATAAAGTTCTGGGTGGATTGCTGCTAAATGTTGGATCACCAGGGAAAATATATAAAATACATCACAGTATAAATGGCATGCAACAGGAGATCAACATAAATATATCTGTTAAAAGTGAAATAGACATATGTACATATACCAGTAGTAGTGTTAAAATACATTAAGTTCAAATTCGAATTTATGTCAATGTAAAAGAAATTGAAATGAAAAAGAAATCAAGAGACCAAATGTTACAAGTATAATATAAAAGAAAAGATAAATCCTATAAGTATAAAAAAAAAAAAAAAAAAGTGTTGAAGGACATTATACTATATATTTATACTTAAATCTAATTATCACAGCGAGTATCACAGGTGCAACAATTATCAAACCACACGTAGCATGCAACATCATCGTCGTTGGGCCCATCGTCGGATCGGTGAAGTAGCAATTTAACGTGAGTAAGTTAAATACAAAAAAAAATTCTATAAATACTTAGTGTTAACATGATTTAAAAATATATTTATATAGTATGACATATTTTTTTTGTGGGTGTATAATCATGCCAACACGCATATCTCTCGATTATTTTTTTTTATCTTTGCTTTTAATTATAACTGCTCTCTCTAGAGTAATATTCACCACGCTCTCACAGATTTACCGTTGTGATTTTATTTTTACATTCTAACCGCATAATACTACTAGGTCAATAGGAAAATTATTCAATAAGTGATTTATTAGGAATTTTAATGATAAACAATTTTACTAGCACAATGTTTTAAAACTACTTAAAAATCTTCGGAAATAATTAGTAATATTAGTAATGAAATGAAATATTTAAAAAAAAATAAAATAATTAGTATAAGTTTGTAAAAATAAAAATAAGAAAAAAATGAAATTTTAAAATATTATTATTTGATGAAATGTAAGGGTGAACAGTAGATAAGTAAAGTATGGGATATCGATAGTATGGTAATACATCGATATCAGGTAGGGTGGGTACAGACTTCAAGGGACGATCAGCTTTCCCCCTCTAAATTTTAGTTTCTTATTTATTTGTTGGTGGTAGTTACGTGTTCAATAGTTTTATTATGGAGATTACTTTTTAGGATTTTTTCCTACTGTATGAGCTGCATACAAACTTAATTTAATGTAACTCTTCATATCTTCATATCATTGAGGCTAGCCCACTCCCATTTTCCCTGAGCTAAGACTGAAGCATTGCTAGGTATGCAGCGACCGCCTCACATGATGTGAGCCTTGAAGAAGGTGGAAGTTCGTTACAGGCTGTTGTGCCATTAAAAGTAAAAGTAAAGTAAAGACTCGTCCCCTTATATTAAAAAGAGTGTTTTTTTTAAAGAAGTGTGGTTTTCAAGAAGAAATAAAACGCATATAATTTAATGTTATGGCCAAGAATTTAGCTTTACTATAAAGATAAGGATTTGCCATTATGCTTTAAAAACGATTTCGGGCAAGTGACCGCCGCGGCTGGTTCGAGTAAATTCCAGCCGAGAGGCCCAATTTTCGATCACTTGTTGCAGTAATTGGGGCCGTATGTCAGTAATAACGTGCCGAATATTCTCTTCCAAGGAGGCGTCAATCGTCTCGGGCTTATCTGAGTAGACAAGCGACTTCACATAACCCCACCAAAAATAGTCCAGCGGTGTTAAATCGCACGATCTTGGAGGCCACGCCACAGGCCCACGACGCGAGATAATGCGGTCATCAAAAGTTCCCTTCAATAAATTGATAGCTTCGTTGGCTGTATGGCATGTAGCGCCTTGTAGCGTCTTGTTGGAACCAAAGGTCGTCCACATCAACATCCTCCAATTCACAATTCAGGCACGAAAAAGTCATTAATCATGGCTCTATAGAGTTCCCCATTGACTCTAACATTATGACCGGCTTCATCTATGAAGAAATATGGACCAATGATTCCCTCTGCCCATAGAGCACACGAATCAGTAACTTTTTGAGGATGCAACGGCGTCTCAACAATGGCTTGTGGATAATTATCACTCGAAATGCGACAATTTAGCTTATTATCGTACCCATTCAACCAAAAGTAAGCTTCATCGCTGAACAAAATTTTCTTGTGAAAATTGGGATCAACCAACTACGAAAAAAGTATTGCCAAATTGAAAACCACACTTCTAAAACAAAGCCGTGAAATATGTTTGTAATTCCATAGCTCGAGCGCCCCATTAACTCGTAATTGCCAGGATCCAACATATGGGTGGAATTGGACAAAAGGGCGTGGGAGCGCTCAAATACTACAATATTTCAAAGTGATATAACTCGGCTTCCTTTGAATATTTTGCTAACGAAAT
The DNA here is from genome assembly GCA_958295655.1 of Palloptera scutellata. Taxonomy (NCBI): domain Eukaryota; kingdom Metazoa; phylum Arthropoda; class Insecta; order Diptera; family Pallopteridae; genus Palloptera; species Palloptera scutellata. The sequence continues at coordinate 69,972,853 of OY282450.1, forward strand.
TTGGCACAGAGCTTTATGTGTTCAGCTCTAAGATCTATATGTCACATATGAAGGTGGTTCGACAAAAAGGCAAGGTACCGCCCATACGATTCAACACTTAAAAATGGTATAACTCGGCTCGGCATATTACAGCAAAATTTGGCCCACGCCTTTTTGTGATCGATGTATTCTAATCCTTAAATCAAATATGGGCGGGATTGGACCGATGCCACGTCCATTTTAGCTTTTATGAAATATATAAAGCAAAGTCGTGAAATATGTTTGTAATTCCGTAACTCGAGAACGAAGCGCCCGATTTGCTTGGGGAGTTTTTTGTGTGTTCGTAATTGTCAGGACAATGTTTGTACGAAACTCCCATAAGGGGCGTTGCACCGTCCTTACACTACATCTATACCTATATGCTATAATTCGGCTCTCTTTGAATATATTTTAACGAAATTTCTCATAGAGTCAACCAAAGTTGTGAAATGGAACCATATCGGCAGGGAAGCAGCTGAAGAACAATGTCACTCAAGCGACGAACGATACTCAAAGGCATGTTCAAAGGCTGATTTGACTTTCGAGTTCCAGAGCATTCAATTCCGCGTTCGATTCGTTTTCGTCATTACAATCAACAAAGCTCAAGGACAATTGTTGCAAGTGTGTGTTTCTTCCATGCTTCTCTCACGGATAATTGTACGTGGCATGTTTACTTAACGGGAAGCCGTCTGCATTGTTTGTCTATGCTCCGGACAACAAAACAAATAAAGTTGTCTATCATAGAGCGCTGCATTGACCTGAAGTTTGTTAAACCCATTCTCTATGCTTTAAATTGAATGTTAACCTCATTTCTTTCTCTTCCATTCCAAGTAAATAATTGAGTTCATTTGTACGAGTATTGCGAACGAGATTTATTTAAGTAATACCAAATGAAACTCAAACAGTATACCATACAGGCAATATGTTCAATTCGAGACGGAAGATTGATTGATCAAATATAAATATTTTACACTTAAATACGGCCATTTTAAAAGTGAGCTTTAGATCTTCTTCAAAATGGATTATGTGAGTATTGACATCAACTTCATGACCAAAAGGGCGTAAAAAAATTGTTTTCTCCAATTCACTTGCACTTTTCTCAGGTTGTCCATCTATATTGTGACGATGTGTATGCATAAAGACAAGGTATATTTGTCCGAGCTGTGTAGAAGATTGCAGTCTTTTAGGTTTGAAGTCAATTGACATTTTAAAAAAGTGAATGTAATATTCTATTCTTTTTAATGAAGAATTAAGTGCGTGAAGTCACAAGCCATTTTGAAGTCAATGACTTATCATTTATTTTTGAATAAATTTTTTTGATTTCATGATTTTAAATCATTATTTTAAGTCTCTTATTTGCATGCCTGATCTCTACAAATTATTATGTAATTGACTTCAAGTCGATCATTGTGAAATCAGTTCAAATCATTTGAAGTCATTTGGAGTCAATTGACTGCTTTGAAATAAATTATCATATTAATTGAAATATTATGTGTATGTATATGTGCAGTGATCTGATGTAGTAGTCGCCGTGGCGTAGTTGGTAGTTAGTGTGTTGGCCTGCTAAATAGAATGCCCGGAGTTCAAATCTTGTCGCAGGCATCAAAAAGTAGAAAAACAAATTTTTCTACGCGGCATCACCTCTTGGCAAACCTGCAAGAGTTAAAAAAAATTTCCTGTGAAAAGCTTTTCACTTTGCCGTTCGAATTCGGCTTAAAAACAGTAGGTCCCTTCCATTTACTTATAAAAATATTACACGCACAAAATGAGTGGATGCGAATAGCACGTCCTAGGTCCTCCATGAGTTGTTGTGCCATTAAAAGAAAAGAAAGAAAGTAGGTATCTGCAGTGGTATACACACTTTTGTAGGTATTACACATCTACGCCATCTAGTAACTTCTGAATGTAGTAGAATAGAAACTCCGAAAAATTATCGTGTTTCATGCACATGCACGGCAGTGGTATACACACTTTTGTAGTTATTACACATCCAGTGACATCGGAATGTATTAGAATAGAAACTCCGAAAAATCTTCGTGGTTCGTGCACATGCACGGCAGTGGTATACACACTTTTGTAGTTATTAAACATCCACGCCATCTAGTGACATCGGAATGTATTAGAATAGAAACTCCGAAAAATCTTAGTGGTTCGTGCACATGCACGGCAGTGGTATACACACTTTTGTAGTTATTACACATCCACGCCATCTAGTGACTTCGGAATGTATTAGAATAGAAACTCCGAAAAATCTTCGTGGTTCGTGGACATGCTAATTGCTATTATCCTATCTGAAAACTTCGAATAGCTCTGGAATGTTCGTGACTGCAGCACCTGAATTCAGGAATCACAGTTCGACAGTCTTAAAACACATGGTGCGTAATATAGTTGTCAAATAATTTTAAGTGTTATTAAGTGGTGAATTTAATAAAGTTGCAACAATTGTAACAGTAATTTGATCTTTTTATATGTTGAGAATTAATAAACAGTAGGAAATAAATAATCGTAAAAATATTACTAATAATAATTTTGTAAAGTTTGTATGTTTGTCTGAGGTAAGCTCTGGAACTACTAACCGAATTAAAAAAACAAACTCCTTCGGTACTATAATGGTGGCAGCCCCTCTATTTGCACATAGGTTATATTTTATTTTAATTCAACAAGTGGGCGTGGCACCTCCCATACAAACTACATACTTAAAATGGCATAACTGGGGAATCACAGAAACGAAGACAATGATAAATTGTGTGAGAAAGAAATATGTTAGTAGTAGTTAGTGAGTAGAATTTTGTATACTTATTTGGGATAAGTGGGTGTGGCACCTCCCATACAAATAAAACACTTGAAATGGCTAAACTGGGTAAATTTCGTACGGAAATTTTGCACAATGATAGTTTGTATGCGAAGACGGTAGATTCGTAGTAGCTATTCAGCAAAATAGGGTCGTTTCTAGGTGAGTGGGCGTGGTACCTTCCATACGAAATATATACTTTAAATGATTTATTTGAAGAACCATAGCAATGAAAACAACGAAAACAATGAAAAATTTGATGAAAAGGGATATATTAGTTGTAGTTATTGGGTCCAATATGTAATTCCGATCCATACCAGCAAAAGTAATTGAAACGACTGAACTGTGGAGCCATAGTTTGAAAGATGGCAGACTGTGTGAGGAGGTATTATGTTGGAAGTATTTAGATACTGGGAAAACTTTGGACTTTTTTTTAGCAAGTGAGAGTGGCACCTGCCATACCAAAAACAAAAACAAATACTTGAAATGATTTAATTGGAAGACAATGACAGTTTGTATGCGAAGTCGCTATATTTAGAAAAATAGCTGTTCGATTTTGGGCAAGTGAGCAGGGGTATCTCCCATACAAATAAAATACTTAATTTCATGTTGTTACGTATGTTGACTACGCATAAGTTTGTAATTATGTAACTCATTGCAGAGTAAATGTAACTTTTCCAATCACTTGCATTAACACATGTTGCTTGGTTTTTGTTTTGAGGAGTAGACTTGAATATGAAATAACTCGATCTTACAGTTAAAAAGTGTTAATCAAACTAAAACAACCAAAAAAGACTAAAATCTATTCAGAAAAACTAAAATTAACTCTTGTTCGTTAGGGTTTTTACTTCTTTGCTGAAAAGGTTTCAGAGAACTAATATTAAAAAAGCTATAGAAGAAGTAAAAGCGAAAACAGAGGTTAACCAGATAAAAGGAGAGAGAGGGAGAGAGAGAGGGCGGAAGATAAGAATAAAGTAGTTCAGGAGTGCGAGGTTATTCCGAGGTGGTTATTAAAATGACCATTTGGAAAAGTATCCAAGAGATTAAATTTTCTTGTGCCTTTGCTGTTCAACTGACAATGATGTCAATGCTATAAATGGGCTTGAGGAGGGAGGTGAGGTGGGATATTAATTACATGCATGTCGAGGCAGTTGAGGGAGTCTATGAAGCATTAGAAAAGTCGTAACGTTTATTAATTTTGCTTTGTGTTTGCAATAACTACAAACTAATTCTGTTGCTCATACGCCCTGTAGCACCAAATACTTTGTTTGAATTTTATTTCGTGGGAGCGTAGCACGAGGGCAAGAATGTATCGAAGAAAATAGTATACATTGTTCACAAACCAAAAGGAGGTATTTTTTTTAATGCGCTCATGCATTTGATATAAATTCAGATTTTGATTGTAAAGTTCAATTAACGCAAAACTTTTAATTTCTGCATTAGAAAACAGTGAACTCGTTAATGTTCGTCTAAAAAAATTGCAATCAGAAACTTTTATTTCCTTTATTTTGTTTATTTTCCAATAATTAAGTAAACCCTTTTCTCTTTTTCTTCGATTTTTTGATGGTGGCAATATTTTTTTTCACGTTTTACACTTTGGGCTCCAAACGATGACCAAAGTTCGTTTGTATCGTAGCTGAGTCTATAGTGAAGCATTCAATTCATAACTTAGATACGCTTACCTGCAAAGCATTTGCAAAACGGTCCAGCTCTCGAGACGTAGCCATGCAGCAGCCGGCTGCAGAAGTTGTAAAGCATAAGTTGGCCGGTTCCTGAAATTTCAAAGTCGTTTTTAGAATTTGGCAGTTGTTTTGATTAAAAGAATTAATAAACTTTCGAATCGATCGAACATAAAATCAGGAATCCGCAAAGTTTTCCTTGCAAGTTTTGTGTGGTTTAATTTAAGCCATCACTTTTTTTCTCCCCTACTTTGCTGTTTATTTATAAGCTGATATCTGACCATAGAAATCGTGAGGGAAAAGTTCTCATATTTTTTATTCAGTTTTCAAGTGAATTTCCCCTTCGGTAACAATAAAAATGCATAATAAGCCAAATCAATTGTGGCTACTCTTTATTGACTACACTTTTATTACCCTCTTTTTTGTTCGTTCATTTGTTTGGCCATGGATGCTGCTGCTTAATTGCTAGCTTTAATTAAGCTGGCGACGGCAACGCTGATGGCGCAGGCAGCGGCAGCGGCAGCGGCGGCGGTGGTCGGTGGTGGTGGTCGGTGGCAAACAAAATATAAAAACCTTAATGAATAGCAATAAAATGCAACAATTTCAAGAGTGTAGCATTTTTGTTTATTAATTATTCAAGCAGAAAAACCTCAGGAAAAAACTTTATTGAAAAACGAAAAAAAAATTGTGCTTACTATAAGTAATATCACAGAGGAGTTGCCAGATGTGAAGCGGTTCCGCTCCTTGTTGTATCTTTTAGTGAACTCATGCAAGAGCTTTTGGAAAAGTTATTTTCATGTAAAACTGATTCTCTATTCTGGAAATTTGGACTGCATGCCGTGGGTGGCGATTGCCAAGAATAAATCGTACGAGCTTAAGTGTGGCAGCCCCATTCACAAAGTAATGAAATTTAAAATTCATCTTCATTATTTTGAACCCTTACAATTACTTCTTCTTCTGTTCGAGTAACGAACGTTTCGTTTTTCTTTTCAGTTTTTAGCACATATTTGCCAGCATGTAAACCAGCAACAGCAACTGTTTGCTCACAGCTTTCATGCTCACATTCAAATATGTAAACAAACATACGCTGCTAAAATGAAGGGAAGGTAGGTGTACTCGTACATTATAAAGAAAACGTAAAATTTACGCTAGAATAATCGTTGACAGAAACTCGTTAAAAGTGCACGAAAAACAGAAAACAAACACAAGGGGATTGGGTGCAACAAAAGCGTGGCAAGTGCATACACATTTTCCATATCTTTCAACATTAAACATATTCCGTTGCAACAATTTGCATATAACTTTCGTTGAAATATTACACTAAAGTTGTGCAGAGTGGAGATATTCCCATTTTGCAAACATATAAATTAAGAGATGTTTATAACATTTCCTACTAGATCCACACTAGTGGACTGGCGCATCAGCTATTCGATGATTCGCCCTGAAGTAGGCAATGTTTTGTTTATATTTTCCAACTCTTTCCGTTCGCCGACACTTGAAAACTTTATGCTAACGATACGCATATGACCCCAAAAAAAAGTGAATGCAGTGAATGCTGCGCGACTATCATCTATACCATAGACGTAGACACATACATCTAACACACACACACACACACACACACACACACACACACACATACAGGCAAACAACGTGAATGCGCATCTTCACTTCACAATTCTGTCATGAATTTCGTGCTTGAGAAATTTTATGTTTCCTAGGTACATACTCGTACATGTGTGAGTGAGTGTGTGTTGTGTGTGTGTGAGTGAGTGAGTTCACCCTTCAACAACACAAGGTGAAACAGTTTCGGTTTATTTTTGTGGGTAAACACCTTTGGAGCTACGCGAAAGTGAATGCCAACAACTTTTCCACAAACATTTCAGCTCTGCATGAGATATGCAAAAAATTAAAGCATACTTTAAGGAGCTGTTAAGAAAAAATCATGCAGTAAATCTATAAGACATTGAGTAAATGTGCGAGGACATGAACAAGAACAACAACAAGAAAAAGAAAAAGATGTAGAAGCATAAAATATTTGCACAAACACTTGACGTGTTAAACAGCGTTGAAGGGTGTTTTTGCTGCTGCTGCTGCTGCTGCTGTTGCAAAATGTTCCAATGTGGCCATATCACACTGTCGCACACTGTCGCACACTTTCGCAACACCTTCGCATCTACATGCAGTAGCAGTAATTTGTCGTCATCGTTGTCGTTGCCGTTGTCGTTGTCGGCTCAACCACAATGCAAACCATTTTTCTACTTTGCTTTTTGCAATTCATATTAGTAACATTTGAATGTACTATGTACTTGTATGTTGCTAGCTGTCTGCAGCAGCTGCTATTGTTGCTGCTGGAATTTCTGGTGCACACACTCATTTTAATGATAAATTCAGAAACCACAATCCTTGTGCATATGCAGCAGAGAAATTCATTCAAAAGAAATAAGAAAAAGAATAAAGGGAAAATTAAGAAATATGGTATACCTTCGCTTCATTTCCATTTTCGTTTGGTTTTTTAATTTTCTGCTTTTTGTATTGAACTTGACGCATGGAATTATGAGCTAAAGCACAACCGCAGCATGTGTTGGCTTGTGTTGGTGCTAATATAATCGCACAAATGTTGCAAATGAGTTTCGCAGAGCAACATTCAAATTTCAACATTTTTCTCTTTGCTTCTTGTTTTTTCTTTTTTTTTACGAATTTTCTTCTCTTTCGTTTACTTACAGTTATTTTTTTATTTCTCTGCTCTGCTGTTTATCTGATGATGACTTAAGCTCGAATTTTTATATATTTTTGTGTGTGGGTTTAAATACACTTGTTTGTTTGCCTGCACTGCTTTTCCTCGTGTATTTTTAAGCTGTTTTAGTACAAACTCGAACGTTTTTTTTTTTAGCTCTGCTTGAATTTTCGGCTTAGCTCTTGCGCAAATAATTCATTCGAGCGTTTATGTTAAAGCCGTTTTAAAACACTCATGCAGGTCTTTATTCTAATACGTTCACGTACCCGAGTACGTGAGTTTTTATAATAGAAATTTTTCTGCAATTGTAGGTACAATTTAAAATTTATATTCTTAGTGCTATTCGAAGCCATACGATTTTTATTTCGTTTACAGACATTTCCCAAAGCAATATGTATTGAGAATTTACTTATTACGTTCGGCGTACTACGTTGCGTATGAGTGACTTTTATATGCTTACGACTACATATTCTCGTTTCATATCTCAAAAGCTGTTCAAGCGACTCCAAAAACTTCGGAGGTGACAACGAGTGGACATTTAAATAATATTAAGATTTAAATGCAAACAAGTACACAGAAGTATCAGACTTGTGCAGTATTTGCTCAGAAGTGATCGAGAAATTTAACGCCGAGCTAGATCAGAAAGCAAAAAAATTGGGATTTTCTGTATATGATCGTGAACCGACAAAACAGATACACTCACAATAATAGTACATGGAGCATGTTGTCTCTACATCTATTACTTAGTTGTGCGATAGTGCCTGGAATGCAGACTAATTATGCCTAAAGCAATCCGACTGAAGGACTCAGTTGCCTCTGCATGGTTAACTTTATAAAATAACTGCTACTGATTTCCCGATTAGCTTTAAAACCCTAGGTGGAAGATGCGAAAAGACAGTGGAAGACGAAAGACATCCAAAGTCGGATCCCCAAATCGACAGGAAACGACTATTCTTGGACGATTTATCAAATAAAAGATGCATCTTCGAAATTTGGTGTTTTCTTATATTTTTTTATATAAAGGGTGTTTTTTTTCAGAAGTGTGGTTTTCAATCTGGCAATACTTTTTTCGGAGTTAGTCTTTTTGACAGCTGTCACTTGATTTATGAAACGAAATAATCAATTTATTGAAGGAAACTTTTGGTGAGCGCATTATCTCGCGTCGTGGGCCTGTTGTGGTGCCCTTCAAGATCGTGATTGTGGGGTTATGTGAAGTCGCTTGCCTACGCAGACAAGCCCGAGACGGTTGACGCCTTGGAAGAGAATATGCGGCGCGTTATTACTAACATACAGCCCCAATTGCTGCAAAAAGTGGTCGAAAATTGGGCCTATCAACTCGAATTTATTCGAACCACACTTGCCCGTAATCGTTTTTACAACATAAAGGCAAATCCTTATTTTTATAATTAAGCTAAATTCTTGGCCATAACATTAATTTATATGCGATTTATTTCTTCTTGAAAACCACACTTCTAAAAAAAACACCCGTTGTATTACAGTCAACACACAGGGTGTAGCGCCATGAATGCAGAGCATTGTGTTGATTGGAAGGAAAATTGATAGGTGGGAGGAAGAAGGAGGGATAATGAGAGAGGGAATGCAATCACAGGACACCGATAAAGAGATGGGCAGTCATTGCGGCAAGTGTTAAGTACTTCTGCCTTTACCAAAATGAACCTCAGTTTATCAGTGTCGACTCAGACAGTGTCGAAGAAAAGTGAATAATCAAGCCTGAGGCTGTTTAGTTTTTATTAAAATTAAAGCAGTAACAATTTGGTCGTTCTCCTAAGAAGTTCCACGTAATACGAGTGCAACCCGCTTGGCTTCACGAAGGCCTTGAGCCAGTCCTTATTATTCTACTAATTCAAATCATACAGACTATAGAGTACGAAAGATAATAGCTTATTTATTGAGTACCTCTTCTGCATATAAAGTAATCCAAAAATATACAACAGCATCATGCATGATTAAAGCAAAACATTGATTTCAAATCGAAATATTTATGCATGCCACCCAAATTGTTTGCTACATGGCAAATGAGAAAATCACAACAAAAAGTATTACCTAAATACAATGTATGTATGTGTGGAAAAGACAATTGGAACAATAACAATAACAATAACAAGATACAAGAACCATTATCGCAACAAAAAACTTGGCTTCTGATTTTCGTCAGGTAGTAACAACTACGGACACAAACACACACGCATTTACAACTAAAAATACTCATACATACGAGTAGATATGTTAGTATAAATGAGTAATGTATTGTTGTCAGTAAACATGTAATGAACTCACTTGCATCGTCCCCGTTACCCCGCAGATCAATATAAATATCACATAAGTATTTTCAAAATTCCAGAATGTTGCGGTGGCAATACGATTCATATTGGAAATTAAATATACATACATATATTCAGGAGTATGTATGTACTAGGGTGGTAGTGTCAATCGAAAACAACATAAACCCTAAACAAAAGAGATCAACCAAAGCAAAAAAAAAAAAAACAAAGAGGCAAAAAATTGAGCAACCGTAAAGCAGAAGGGGCAGCAACATTATGCTTTTCTCTATACTATGGCATGTATGAAGTTGTGTAGAATGTTGCTTGCTATCAGTTTAACTTTTGGCCTTAAAATAAGGTTCGGAAAAAGAAAACTAAGAGAAACGAACACGATATAGCAGCACATCAGGTTCACATATATTCACAGCAATGGAATTTTCAAAAATGTAGACAATGCTGTCTGTATGTATGGATGTAGCATCCAGCAGCAACATTCTACTGTCAGCATTTCCTTTTCACAAAAGTCTTCTCGTTGCTGTTGCACGTATGTAGAGAAAGAAAAGCCATAACAGATATTCCGAGCAGCAAAATGTGCAATTAAAGGAAATAAACAGAATTGCCTATTATGGCTATGAGCATTGTTGAGTTACGAGCACACATACTCATGCGTACATTGTTGCGCAGGAAGCTACGGCTGTGCTGTTGTAGCATTAGGAACAATGCAGTAACAATAGCAAAAGCCCTAACTGTAGCTTTCGAAGAATAATGATTACGATGTGCGTTGATGATGATATACTACTACTACTACTGTATTTGGTCACTTACTTATACCAGTTTAAATGTGAAAGGTAAGAGTGTTTATATTGGCAGTAGACAAACATGCACCCTCACATGCATGCACCCTTTGGGTCCATATTTTCATACTTGTATGTAATGCCACTGTATGGCAAAATGTCTAAAATACTACCCAGTCCTGCCTGTTCTGTTACAATTTGAATATAGTGTAAAAATTAAAGAAACGAGTTTTTTTAATGTGTTGTAATTTTTATCTCCAACCTGGAAAGGGAGTCTCGTCGTGTGGGTCTAGTGGTGAACGAGGACAAAACGAAATACCTTGTGTCAACAAACAAAGAGTCACGGCGTCTTGGACAAAATGTCACTGTTGACAACTACACTTTTGAAGTCGTCAAGGATTTCGTTTATCTAGGATCCAGCATAAACACCAACAATAATGTCAGCCTTGAGATCAAGCGGAGATTAACTCTTGCCAGCAGGTGTTACTACGGGCTCAGTAGGCAATTGAGAAGTAGAGCCCTCTCTCGACCGACGAAAATAACGCTCTATAAGTCCCTTATCCTTCCCGTCCTAATGTATGGCGCAGAGACGTGGACATTGACCATCAATGATGAGAGACTGTTAGGAGCGTTCGAGAGGAAGATACTCCGTAAGATCTACGGTCCAGTATGCGTGGACGACGTGTATCGAATAAGATGGAACGATTAGCTGTATCAGCTGTATGAGCTGTACACCGACACTGACATAGTCAAGCGTATAAAACTCCAGCGGCTTCGCTGGCTGGGTCATGTTGAACGAATGGAAGAAAGCGCTCCGGCTAGAAGGGTGTTTTATTCGAACCACGGTGGGGGACACCCAGAAGGGGACGTCCTAATCTCCGTTGGAAAGACCAGGTGCAGGGCAACCTGACTGCACTTGGCCTTATCAACTGGCGCCAGCGCGCGCATAGCAGAAGTGACTGGCGGAGCTTTTTGGAGACGGCCAAGACCGAACATCGGTTGTAGCGCCAGCTAAGTAAGTAAGTAAGTAATTTTTATTTTGTTATTAAATTATAGTGTTTCTGAAAATTTGAAAACATCTTATTCAAAATGGTCGCCTATCGCTTTAATGCACGCCTTTAGACGATCAGGCCATTTGGCTATAGTGGCACGTATGGTTTCGATGGGTATTGATGACGCTGATGAAATAAGAGCTTTCTTAAGACTCTCCAGATTTCGGTGGCGAACTTTGCAGGCCACATCCTTTAGCTCTGACCACAATTTGTAATCAAGGGTATTCAAATCTGGGCTTCCCGAGGTCCAATCTTCTGCACTAATAACGGCTGGAATATTCTGACGTAGCCACTCTTGAGTGGTTTTGGCTTTGTGTGCCGGTGCAGAGTCTTGTTGAAAGCCCCAGTGCTCTCCATTAAAGAGGGTTATTGTCAAATCTTTTACCACGCCTTCCAAGTCCAGTGTACCTTGTTGGTACACTTTTGCTCTAGTTTTAACGCCCTTTTCGCAAAAATGCAAGGAACTGACGCCTTTATGGGATACTCCCCACCAGACCATAACGGATGTTGGATGATGACCTCTCTGAACCCTTGGCACAATAAATTTAGCTTCTTCAGATGTTCTCGCATGGATTTTGTCGCTTTGCTTATTAAAAACTTCCTCCACCGTACAAATTTTGTCATTCGAAAAAATGATATTTTCATGACCGTTTCTTGAGTGCCACTACAAAAGCTTCTTACATCTTTCCAATTGTATTTGTTTTAGCCGTGAAGTTAAAAGATGGCCTGTGCACCTGCGAAAGGCCTTCATGTGGAGGTCATCACGGATTAGTCGTGACATGGATCTGGAAGACATATCCATTTCTCTAGCCATGATCTTTTGCCTTCTTGAGGGATTTCGGCGAATCCGCTCCCGCACAGCTTTTATGGCTTTTTTTTGGCAACGTGAATATTTGACTTGCGCTATTTTTCGCAAAAAAACGCGAAAAACGGAATCATACAATTTAAAATTTCAAAGCCTACTACTTTGAAAAGCTTGTAACAGAACTTATGGCAAGACTAGGAATGATGAAATTTTAATTTTTCCAACACTTTTTACATTATTGAAATGAAAGTTATTCAGCGAATTCTTCAGATAAAGTTTACCATAATGTGGAAGGAGAAACTATGGAAGACTAAAATATGGAGGAAGAAATATGAAAATTCTATTGTTAAGTATTATTGTTACATATTATTTATTAATTTTATAATTAAAATTTCAAAGTTAAAATGTAAATGTAACTTATTTATATAGAGAGCTTGGTTGCAAGGGTTATCTTACTTACTTACTTTTATTGGCACAACAGCCCATGGAGGGCCTAGGCCGAGCTTTTCGCATCCACTCATGTTGTGCGTGTTATATTTATACATGAATGGAAGGGACCTACAGTTTAATGCCGAATCCGAACGGCGAAGTGAAAAGCTTTTCATAGCAATTTTTACTCTTGTAGGTTTGCCATTGCCTGCCAAGAGGTGGTGCCGTGTAGAAAAATTATTTTTTCTACTTTTTGATTTTGCCTGTGCCGAGATTCGAACCCCGGCCACTCTGCGTAGCAGTCCAACGCACTACCACTACGCCACAGCGACCACTGCAAGGGTTATCAGCTCATGAAAATTCCAGAAGGTGGACTATGCGATAAGATGAAACGAACAAAATACGGGAGAGGCGAAATATGGCCTGCCAAAAATAATGAAAAAGTCCAAATAAGTAAAGCAAAAATGTGGAATGCCCGAAAGAGAGTCTCTTTTTTCGGAGGGATAACTTCTGATTGGGTGCTCTCTCTTTCTGAGTGATGATACCCTTTGACTTGACGAAGTTTCCATAATTTGGAAAAATTGTGAAGATTTCTTCTTAATAACATTTCAGGAGGATTTTTACCATAAAACTGAGCAAAGAGTGGTTAAAAAAAAAAAAAAATAGTATTAGAGAATAGTAGGAGCAAAGTAGTAAAAACAGTAGTGGAAATAGTGAAAGAAATGTAGCAGAAAATAGAGTAGCAGTAGATATAGTAATAGAAAAGTAATAGAAATAAGCAGTAGAAAATAGTAGCAGAAATCGTAATAGAAAGGGTAGCAGAAAAGTACTTAGTAGAAATACGGGTCACTTGAAAAGTTTCTAGCCTAAATATGAAAACAAAGTCATTTTGGTTTGAGTTTTGGTTTATTTTTCAGTATAATCTCCTAACAGTTCAGTACACTTAGTCCAGCGCTCCTCCAGTAAATCTATGCCATCGTTAAAGTACGATTCCGGAAGGTCTGCAAAATATGCCTCTACGGTTTGATTCGACGAAAATTGATTCAGAAACTTTACTTACTTACTTTTACTTACTTCTAACAACAGCCCATGGAGGGCCTAGGCCGCGCTTTTCGCATCCACTCAAGTTGTGCGTGTTATATTTGTACATGAATGGAATGGAAGGGACCTGCAGTTTTTAATGCCGAATCCGAACGGCGAAGTGAAAAGCTTTTCAAAGCAATTTTTACTCTTGTATGTTTGCCGTTGCCTGCCAAGAGGTGGTGCCGTGTAGAAAAATTAGTTTTTCCCCTGCGAAATTTATATTTGTGTCTTCTAATATTGTGTCCCTGGGGCGTAGGACACAAGGTAAAGTTCGTGACAGTCGCAGGTGCGTCCATGGTCGATCCTTGCGCTTCTACGTTTCAAGTCGACACACAGCCTCCTCGTGGCGTCCCCTGGATAGCGATCTGACAACCGTCAGTGAGTTAACTAATGTGTGCGGCGGGCTTCTCCATGGCCTTGAATGAATGGTTGTGCGTCGGGCTTGGAACCCACCACGTTAAAATACCCTCCAATGAAACCTCCAAACAAGCCTCGGATAATGAACCCCTCTAATGTTGACGACTCCCGCAAACGCCCAAAGGACAACGATTTACGGATATGCACCTGGAATGTCCGAACCCTCTACAGGGAAGGTGCCTCTATCCAGCTGGTGGATGTCCTCCAAAAATATAGAGCTGACATCACCGCTGTACAGGAAATGCGATGGACGGGACAGGGTTGCTCCAAAAGAGCATCCTGTGATATCTACTACAGCTGTCATGCGTCGAGACACGAATTTGGTGTTGGATTTGTGGTTGGGAAGAGACTGCGTCATCTAGTCTCGAGGTTCACAGCGGTGAACGAGCGCCTAGCCACTATCCGCATCAAGGCAAAATTCTTCAACATCAGCCTAATTTGTGTCCATGCCCCGACGGATGAGAAGGATGAAACGACCAAAGATGACTTCTACGAGCTCCTCGACAAAGCTTATGAGCATTGCCCCCGCCACGATGTTAAAATCGTGTTAGGCGACTTTAATGCCAAGGTGGGCAAGGAGAGTCTCTTTGGTCCGACGATCGGAAAATTCAGTCTCCACGACGAAGCCACCGATAACGGTATGAGACTGATCGACTTCGCCGCGGCACGAAACATGACAGTTAGTAGCACCAGATTCCAACATAAGGATATCCATAAGGCCACTTGGCTGTCCCCTGATCAAAACACACGAAACCAAATTGATCACGTTGTGATCGACGGAAGGCACGCTTCCAATGTACTAGACGTACGCACAATACGTGGTGCAAACATCGACTCAGACCACTACTTGGTTGCAGCCAAGGTCTGCACACGTATATGTGTAGCAAATCGCGTACGGATAGGTACAAAGAGAAAGCTGGATGTCGAAAAGCTGCAATCACAACAGACAGCCAAAGTCTTTGCCAACCAACTTGCACTTCTCCTTTCGCAAAACACCCCTCAACTTGATGATATATGCGCACAGTGGACGCACATTTCCCGCTCTATGCGTACGGCTGCCGAAGAGGTGCTAGGCTACCACCGTCGACGGAGAAATATGTGGTACGACCAAGAGTGTCGCGATGCTACTGAAGCAAAAAACGCAGTCTATAGAGCCACCCTGCAGTCAGTTGCAACGCGAGCTGCTAAGGAGCGATACAGAAAGTTGAGGAGGGAGGAGAAACGTCTTTTCAGGCGCAAGAAAAGAGATGAAGAAAGACGCGAGTTCAATGATATCGAAATGTTGCGGGACAGGAACGAGGTCCGAAAATTCTTTGAAAGAATAAGACGCCTGACTCTTGGTTTGAAGACCGGGGCCTCTTCCTGCAAGGATGAAGATGGAAATCTGGTGACAGATATCCAGGGCATAATGAGATTATGGAGGGAGCACTTTTCGCAGCTGCTTAATGGCGAAGACGGCAATAATCCCGCCACTGCGGAACCCACTCCGGAAACCCCAATCACTGACGGCGTTGAAGTACCGCCGCCTGACTATGAGGAGGTCTTAACAGCCATTGCTCGGCTGAAAAACAATAAGGCTGCAGGTGCAGATGGCCTGCCTGCTGAGTTGTTTAAGACCGGAGGCGAAGAGCTCAAAAAACGCATGCATGAGCTTCTATGCAGAATATGGTCAGATGAAAGCATGCCAAGTGATTGGAATCTCAGCGTACTCTGCCCAATCCATAAGAAGGGTGATTCCACGATCTGCGCCAACTACCGTGGGATCAGCCTTCTTAATATTGCATATAAGGTTCTATCGAGCGTACTGTGCGAAAGACTGAAGCCCATCGTCAACAAACTGATTGGACCTTATCAGTGTGGCTTCAGGCCTGGTAAATCCACCATCGACCAGATATTCACACTACGCCAAATCCTGGAAAAGACCCGAGAAAAACAGATCGACACCCATCATCTATTTGTCGATTATAAAGCCGCCTTCGACAGCACGATTAGGGATCACTTGTACGCCGCAATGTCTGATTTTGGTATCCCTGCAAAGCTCATTCGTCTTTGCAAAATGACACTGACCAACACCACCAGCGCAGTGAAAATTGGGACAGACCTCTCCGCACCATTTGATACCAAAAGAGGTTTCAGACAAGGTGACTCCCTATCGTGCGACTTCTTTAACCTAATGCTGGAGAAAATAATTCGAGCTGCGAACATCGACATCTCTGGCACTATCTTCTACAAGAGTGTCATGCTGCTAGCATACGCTGATGATATTGACATCATTGGCAAAAACGCTCGAGCAGTCAGTGCAGCATTCTCCAACCTGGAAAGGGAGTCTCGTCGTGTGGGTCTAGTGGTGAACGAGGACAAAACGAAATACCTTGTGTCAACAAACAAAGAGTCACGGCGTCTTGGACAAAATGTCACTGTTGACAACTACACTTTTCAAGTCGTCAAGGATTTCGTTTATTTAGGATCCAGCATAAACACCAACAATAATGTCAGCCTTGAGATCAAGCGGAGACTAACTCTTGCCAACAGGTGTTACTACGGGCTCAGTAGGCAATTGAGAAGTAGAGCCCTCTCTCGACCGACGAAAATAACGCTCTATAAGTCCCTCATCCTTCCCGTCCTAATGTATGGCGCAGAGACGTGGACATTGACCATCAATGATGAGAGACTGTTAGGAGCGTTCGAGAGGAAGATACTCCGTAAGATCTACGGTCCAGTATGCGTGGATGACGTGTTTCGAATAAGATGGAACAATGAGCTGTATGAGCTGTTCGCCGACACTGACATAGTCAAGCGTATAAAACTCCAGC
The DNA here is from genome assembly GCA_958295655.1 of Palloptera scutellata. NCBI lineage: Eukaryota > Metazoa > Arthropoda > Insecta > Diptera > Pallopteridae > Palloptera > Palloptera scutellata. Next base: position 69,989,753 of record OY282450.1, read on the forward strand.
GGCTTCGCTGGCTGGGTCATGTTGAGCGAATGGAAGAAAGCGCTCCGGCTAGAAAGGTGTTTTATTCGAACCACGGTGGAGGATCACGCAGAAGGGGACGTCCTAATCTCCGTTGGAAAGACCAGGTGCAGGGCAACCTGACTGCACTTGGCCTTATCAACTGGCGCCAGCGCGCGCATAGCAGAAGTGACTGGCGAAGCTTTGTGGAGGCGGCCAAGACCGATCATCGGTTGTAGCGCCAGCTAAGTAAGTAAGTAAGTAAGTAATATTGTGTCCCAGTTCCTAATCATCTCGCCCACTATGCATTTGGCATTATAACCCAGATAGTGAAATATATTTAGGAAGAACCTGCAGAAGTAGGTTAAACTTGCATTTGGAATGTTGATGTTGGTGTATGTATGTAGTATGCTTATGTATGTCGTTAGTTCAAACGGTTTACGTACACAATAACCTGCTACATGAATAATGTGAGCTATTAGAAGTGTACCTTGGATGACGCACTCCAGAAAAAAGGAAAGATTCGACAGAGAAACTTTTTTTGTAATTTTCTAGCAAAACAATTCAGACTTTGTTCGTTCAACTCAACAATTCATTCATTTCCAAAAAAAAAAACAAAGTTATAAAAAATTAATGTTCATTCTCAAAAACAAAGTAAGATGAGAGAGTAAGTATGTGTGCTGCACAACTACAGAGCTAACAATCTCCTGCCTGTCTTCGTTCTGCCACTCATTTCATTGCAATTATTTATTATTGTTGTATTGTATTGCATTAGGATTTTGTTACTCTTACGTACTCTTTACTCGGCTTTCGCCTTTACTCTTTACTGTTACCTTTATTTAATTTATTTGTGGTTGTATTGATTCCTCTACTACCCTGTCGCTCTTCTCGCCTTCACCCGGAAAAGAGAATTGCTTTCTTATTGATGTGTTGTGATAAAGATTTGATGAGTTTGTTTTTGGGGCTTCTTGTTGATTTCGGTTGCTGTCTCCTGCGTAAAGGTTGAGATTGATATCTATTCGTCTGTCTTTCCGATATTTGTGGCACAGAATATTTACTTGCATGGTATGGCTTAATGATGAGCGAAGAGCAGAGCACCGACGTCATGCATACGAGATAATTTTATGTATGACCGGCAGCTTATCGTTTTCATTGCGATATTATAATTAAAGTTCAATTGAAGCACTTTTGCTACGTTATTGGATTTTTGCACGATTTGAAAACCGAAGGATTGTGATTGTAACAGGGAAATGCGCAGAGTTTAAAATATTAGCGTATTAATTTATTTAAAAAAATATAGAAATGTCAGCGTTTAGTGTCACTTGCAGCAGAAATATTTTAAACAACTTTTAAATGCCTTTGAAGAAAATAAAGCTTTAATATTTATTTAAATCATGTTTTTTTTATGTACAATCATAATCATTAATTTATTGCTCTTTCACTTTCTCATATCATCGTTGAAACAAAAAGTGAAGAGAGTTTGAAGAGGGTTCGTAAGGGCGAGAGAAGAAAGGACAATGAGCCAGTCGTCATTCGCCCGTCCTCCCCTCAATTTGACATGTTTACGATATTATTTTGACATTAATGCATTAAAAGCATTTACGTGCCATAAAAATACCAAATTGCAAATGTGATAAAACAAAGGAAAAGCAAATAAAACAAGCTGAGTACGGTCGTGCATGAGTTCTGAAACACCCTACAACAAACACCCTCCTTATCTCCTTAAGAGCTAAAGAGATAGAGAAGAACTGTACTTTCTTGAATATATTTGTGAGAATTGGGTCCAACTAATTGGCATTCACTTTATTTGGCATACATTCGTGTTGTAATGAAATAGAAGATAATACTAAAATGTATGCGATTAGATTAGATGAGGCTTAGAGCATATAGATTTACTGCGAAACTTTCAGAATGCACCATCCGCACCAATATTTTTAAGTAACTGGACGATACTAAGACCACGAGGAGTTGTCGCCGTGTCGTAGTTGGTAGTGCTCTGGCCTGTTACGCAGAGTGTCACTTACATACTTATTTACTTAGCTGGCAATACAACCGATAAACGGCTTGGCCGGCTGGATTAAACTTCGCCAGTCGCCTCAGCTATGAGCGCGCTGGCGCCAGTAGAGAAGACCAAGTGCAGTCAGATCGCCCTGTATCTGGTCTTTCCAACGGAGAATATGACGTCCTCTTTTGCGTGTTTCTCCACCGCGACTCGAATAAAGAAAACACCCTTCTAGCCGAAGCGTGTTTTTTCCATTCGCTCAACATGACCCAGCCAGCCAAGCCGCTGGATTTTTATACGCTTGACTATGTCAGTATCGGCGGACAGCTCATACAGCTCCTGGTTTCATCTTATTGGATACACGTCGTCTACGCATATTGGGCTGTAGTTGTTACGGAGTATCTTACTCTCGAACGCTCCTAATAGCCTCTCATAATTCATGGTCAATGTCCACGTCTCCCCGCCATACATTAGGACGGGAAGAATGAGGGACTTATAGAGCGTTATTTTCATCGGTCGAGAGAGGGCTCGGTTTCTTAATTGCCTGTTGGCAATAGTATCCGCTTGATCTCAAGGCTGACATTATTGTTGGTATTAATGTTGGATTCTAGTTAAACGAAATCCCTGACGACTTCAAAAGTATAATTGTCAACAGTGACATTTTGTCCAAGACGCCGTGACTCTTTGTTTTCTTTGTACCTTCAAGGTATTTCGTTTTGTTCTCGTTCACCACTAGACCCACTCGACGAGACTCTCTTTCCAGGTTGGAGAATGCTGCACTAACTGCTCGAGCGTTTTTGCCAATGATGTCAATATCATCAGCGTATGCTAGCAGCATGAGACTCTTGCAGAAGATAGTGCTGGAGATGTCGATGTTAGCAGCTCGAATTATTTTCTCCAGCTTAAGGTTAAAGAAGTCACACGATAGGGAGTCACCTGAAACATCTTTTGGTATCAAATGGCACGGAGAATTCTGTCCCAATTTTCACTCCGCTGCTGGTGTTGGCCAGTGCTATTTGGCAAAGACGAATAAGCTTTTGCAGGCATACAGTGGCTTTTTAATTGACGAATATGGTAGATGGTGGGTATCGATCCGTTTTTTTTTCGAATGCCCTGGGTTCAATTCTCGTCGCAGGAAAAATTAATAAGTAGAAAAAAATATTTTCCTAAACGGCACCACCTCTGGACAGGCATTGGCAAACCTACAAGAGTAAAAATTGTCTATGAAAAGCTTTTTACTACGCCGATCAGATTCGGCATAAGATCCCTTCTATTCATGCAAGTACAAATAAAACACTCTCAACATGAGTGGATGCGAATAGCTCTGCCTAGGCCCTCCATGGGCAGTAAGTTTGTGCGATAAAAAGAGAGAAAAAGGAAGAAGATGCTAAGAATATTTTCTGTCTCTATACAGAATGATTCTAATCTCTAGAAGCAAGCTTTCACATGACATAATCTATTTTTGTACTAACCTCCGAGTGTAGGGTATTAAAAATATTAAAATGTTATGTGCACACATACATATGCATATAATATTTAATCAGAATATCATACAATGTCATTCATATCAGTCACATGCAACAACAAGAACAAAAATAAGTTACAAAAAATATGGAGGGATACGGAGGTTTGACGCAAAGTTTGTCGTTGATGGCTTCCGATGAGCTTTTCACATATTTTTTTTCTGCTGTTTTTACGGCTTCTGTTGCCGCTGCCACTGCTAGTATTACTGTTGCTGTTGTTGTTTTTGCAAAGCATAATCGCCGTAAAAGCATATAATGCAATGCTATCCAAAAGATAAACAATAACAACACACACACACACACACACACACACATACACACACACACACACAATACGCAAACAACACACACACACTAAGGCAACAATAACAACAACAACAAAAGCAATCAGATGAGTGAAGCAACACGCGAACCAAAACAACAACAACAACAACAGCAACTCAACCGAACAAACAAATAAACAACCAATCGCATATGTACATACATACATATATATTCGCATATGCATACTATGTGTATGTGTGCCTGAGTGTGCGAGAATATGTGTGCGTGCATGTAATATTTACATTACATACAAAACCACAAGAAAAAATGCAAATAGACGTGACATGGTGTCCAAATTGATTTAACTGAAGAGAGTGAGAATGAAAATCAGAAAGTAACAAAAAAAGAAAGAAAAAAAAGAGTACCAAAAATAGTAACAACAATCGGGATGAGTAAGCGGAAAAAAAGAGGTCAAAAAAAAAAACAAATAACACGAAGGGCAACAACTTTTTTAATACAAAATGAAGCATATTTTAACGATTATTTGCATTTGGTTGGTTATCATATTTATTTCTCATTGTCATCTCATTTTTTTCGCTCCTTGCTCTTCTTTTTTTTTGTGCATTGTTGTTTTAATGCCTTGTTTTGTCGCTCTTCTCCTGCCGCCTCTCCAATATTTAACACAATTTTGAGTGATGTACGAAAATGAGTAGTCGTTTGTGTGCGAGTGTGTGTGTGTGGTCGTGAAGTTTGTAGCGTAATTCGATTAAAAAGCACATGAGATGTTGAAATTTGTATACTAAGTATTTTTTTTTTAACAATCTGAAATTGAAATCGGAAACTGTGAAATTCTACTGAAATTCCATAGTAATTCTGGCTTTTTTCGCATGTAACATTTGTAAAATATTTAAACATTTCCATTTCCATTTCCATATCAATTATAATTTTAAATTGCACAACTTTTATTCCATTCACTATCAATCAAGTATTAATGCACTATTCTGCAAAAAGTTCAAGACTTTTTCTACCTACCGACAATTCAAATTGCCAACATTTTTGCAAATGAAGTAAAAAAAGTAAGTGGAAAAAAGAGAGCAAAAAATAGCACTTAATTCAATCGACACGAGGCATACAAATTTAAAAAAAGTAATGGAGTAACTTTTTCAAAACTACTTTATTAGCAAAATAATAAACTTAACACAATAAAAAATTAAATGAAAAACTACGAACTGACAGCTTCAGTTTAACTCGACCGCCATATTTTAATGGAAAATTGTTAACTACACAAAAAAAAAAAAAACAAACAAACAAACAACAACAATATCAACAAAAAGCGAGGAGTAGCACAGGAGTAGAATGAATTGTAGAGAAAAGGAGAGAGGGTGAGAGATAATGAAAGTGGAAGGGGAGAAGGGGAGGGAACTGAAACAAATATTTATTCATGCTTACCACGAAATGAACGTAACGGAAGTTAACGGAAGCTTTGTCAATTTTTCAACAAAACTGCACTGCACTCATTACGCGTTACAACTGCACACAACATCAAATTACTCGTACATTGTTAAAGAGACAGCGAGAGATAGCGAGAAGCGCAAAATAAAAATGGAGTAAATAAAATATTAAAAACAATAACATAAAAATTGTTGAAACGGAAGCGTAAATGCAACACTGACAGCGAAAAATTTGCATCCGTTTAATGAGCGCAACAACAACAAAAAGAACAACTACTACTCGACAAAACGCAATGAACATAACTGAAAGTACGCCAGCGAATGTTTGCTCGTGGTGGAAGAGAGAGAGCAGCGTGCAGAGAAGACCATGAAGGGAATGGGCAGGGGGGTAAAAGAGAACGGTCATACAATTCATATACCAATGTTTTGCAACCATTCTTACTACAACTGAATGTCAAATGTTGTGTTCTCCTGCTATTCTTCTTCTTCTTCTGCTTCTGCTGCTGCTGCTGACTCTGACGCTGCTTTTGCTCACGCTGTTAACGTCCATTACTTGCAATTTTTGGTTTTTGAAGTGCTGGCGGTGCTAACTGTTGTTGTTGTTGCATATTTTTGCTCGTTATTGTGTTCCAGAGTCGTTTATTTCTTTTGTAATAGTTATTGTTTTGTTTAAATTAATGATCTTTTGTACAGTGAGCGACCCGTAATTGTATGTACAATGTACTTATATTGTTGTATTTGTAGTATTTGCGTTAGGTCTAGAGTTATTAAGTTCATTTAATTAGTCGCTTCACATTGTCACCATTGGCATTGGTTCCAAAGGCGAACACAGCTTATCATCTGAATTGAAAGAGTGAAAATGTGCACGATTTCTTATAGAAAAAAAATCTTAAAATATAATAGGCACATTTAATGCACTATTGGGCGCTCCTTGGGCACGTGAACATAACTGTTTTGCGCATCCCATTGAGAATACATTGAAAGAGAGTGCTCTTTCACATGCCGTTGCACGCCCTCTCTCTTTATGTTGCTCTCACAACGGTGTTGATATTTGAATTTTGATCTAAATAACTTAAATCTGCTAAGCTCTTCTCTAACACGCCGAACTTTGCGTAAAATCATCTTTTAATTATATTTTTTCATTTTGACATAACATAACTTTCATCTAAAAATAATCCTAGGCTTATTTTATGATGATTCTGAAAATTTTTCGAAACTCGTTAAATATATTGTTTGGAAAAATCGTTTGCATCGTAATTTCTTTGGTTGCTTTTCTCCAAATAAAATCCCACAAAGAACAGATATTCAAAAATGATTAAGTTTATCCATAAAAATATCGACAAATTTGTTGACCTTGCACTGAAATTTCAGTGATACTTAACATGTTCATTTCGTATTTAGTTCAAGAGCGAAAAATCCAAAATTACTTAATAACGACTGTCCTAAATTCAGACTGGAGCTCATAAATTATTCCTGATTTAAGAACAGTAAATATTATTTTATTTCCATTCCATAGATGTACAAATATAACACGCCAACATGAGTGGATGCGAAAAACTCGGCCTAGGCCCTCCATGGGTTGTTGTGCCATTAAAAGTAAGTAGCTAAGTAAAGTAAATATTATTTTAAAACTATCAGTCTTAAAAAAAACGTATTCCTTTTTGTAATGAGACCGGAGTAATCTCAAAACAAGAGAAAATTCTTAATTAATCGCATAACAATCTTAAAATTACTTTACTTTTACTTTTAATGGCACAACAGCCCATGGAGAGCCTAGGCCGAAATTTTCGCTTTTCGCATCCACTCATGTTGTGCTTGTTATATTTGTACATGAATGGAAGGGACCTACAGTTTAATGCGAAGTGAAAAGCTTTTCATATGCAATTTTTACTCTTGTAGGTTTGCCAGTGCCTGGCACCAGGAGGTGGCGCCGTGTAGAAAAATTATTTTTTCTACTTTCTTTTTGATTCGAACCCCGGATACTCTGCGTAGCAGTCCAACGCACTACCACTACACCACTACAATCTTAAAATTAGTCGCTTTTAATCGTAAAATAAGAAAGAACAGTTTTAATTGTAGAACACATATTCTTAAAGTTAGAACAAAATCTTAAAATAAAAATTTTAGTATCAGTATTAAAATAAGAATTTCGTTCTTCTATCAACGAAAGGGAAGTTTAAATTTACATTTACAAATTGAACGTTTTTTTTTTTTTTTTGTCGGCAAGTTGACCTCAAGGGCGATGGAAAACGCGAAAGGAGACGTGTGCAGACTTGCCCTTTTTTTTCCTTTTCTCGCTAGATCACGAAGTTTACTTGCCGGAAGGAAATCTTGTTGTTTGTAAATGGCGACTAAGAACACTTAAGTACATTCGTCGTATTCAAATTGTATCCAAAATTCTTCGGTAGTACTTTGAAGACCTTAAAAATGTACAATTGTACCGTAAATATCAACACTGTCTCACAAGTTCTTCTGTGTGAGAAAGGAACTACTTACATTTATAATCTTCTGGTGCAAATAGAGTAACCTGAAATTGTCTATTTGCTTTTGAGCCACGCTGTAATTAATTCCTGTTTTGTTGTTTTATTTTTATTAACTTCATTAAGAATATACTCGTACATAAATTAGCCAACTATTCTCAGTATGTGCATACGAATTTACTGACTGCTGAACCTAACGCTAAAACTATTATGATCCACAGCAACATAATCCACAAATTGGTGGTAATAGTAACAAATGGACGCATAACGGCGTAAGGAGAGTGGAGTAATGCAATATTATTGCACTACTACATTCAAAATTATAGCAGCAGCAACAACAAGAACAACCACTATCAATAGTGGTACAAAAAACAATTGCAAACACATTTACCAATAACCGCAACGGGAGCGAGCGCATATGTTGCAAAGCATTACAATTGAAACACATATGCACACATACAATTGCAAATTGTATGTGTATATACACGTATATGTATGTGTCCCTATACACGTATACCTATACATACGAGTGTTATGTACATATGTACGTACAAATATATCGAAATAAAAACCGCTGAATCTCTGTGCGCTTGACACACTGTCACCTGTGCAAAATAACACACCACTACCGCTACCACTACGATTATGTTTTGCGCGCGTGTGTGTGCGTGTGCGAGCTTCAAGTATATGGTATATGGTATATGTATGTATGTATGTATGTATGTATGTATGTATGTAGGTATACTTGTACGTGCATTTGCATGTATTTCTGTGCTTGTATCTTGTGCTTTGTAAATGACATTTAGCGATCAGCAACGCAATATCTACCACACAACTGCTGTTGGCAACCATGTTGCTGTCCTCTTGTTGTTGTTTTTTGTTGTCTGCACTATTGTGCTGCCACTGCTCACAATTGCTGTAGATAATGGTTTATTAAAGCAATAGATTATAAATTTTTCACCCCTTTAATACAATAAAAACAATACCCAGTGCAACAATTCATTCATATTATCAGATATACAGGGTGACAATTAATAAGTGTATACAACTTTATTTGCGCTATAGAAAAAGTATTTTAATATTTTTTTTTATTAATGATTTTCTTAATTCTTGTATTATTTTATGTAATCAAGCGTACATCTGATTTTATTTATAATTCAATTCATAGCAAAAAAGAAACTAGGCCTCAATGTTTACAAGCTCCAAAAAGGCCAGTTACTTACGGATGAAAACAAGCGCGTACGAATACAAAGTTGACGCCTACTTTAATGTCAGGCCACAGGAATCGGATGGGAAGAAATCGTGTCTTAAGTACAAGATGAAAAGCGGTTTACTGTTGAACAAGCGCATAACCGTTAAAATGACAGAATCTGCTCAACAGAGGCTCCTGGACCATCATTCGTCATTCGTCAACAGCCACAATCCATCATGGAATGGGGTGTGATTTGCGCAAATGGCATGACACTCTTGATCTTTGTGGAACAAGGAGTCAAAATCAACCAATCAAGTGTACGGCTGTGTAATTTTGGTGGCTGATGCAGTTATACTCACCTGGGCCCGACAGCTCTTTGGCGATAATGATTGGACGTTCCAGCAAGACTCAGCGCCAGCTTACAGAGCCAAAAACGACACAAGAATGATGCGGGGATCATTTTGCTGGCTCACCATATTCGCTGGATCTCAATTCGATGGACTACAGCGTATGGTGCATTTTAGAGATCAGGGTGGGTCTGTGAAGAACGTCATACAAATTTGCAGTCCCTGAAACAGTCGTTGCATCGTGAATGGGGACGAATGACGGTGGAAAAGCTGCGGGCTATTGAATCTGAGTATTCGTGCCACGGGTGGTCACTTCGAAATTGGCTCAATAAATCAGGCATTAAGTATTTAATCCTTTTCTTCGGTCTGTTTTTCCTTTTCAATTACAATAAGTTTCTTATGTCCAATACTGTTGTATACATTGATTAATTGTCACCCTGTACACCGCTATTTGTATAGATTCATACTTCATGGGTAATATTGTTTGCTTATAGTTTTTATTTCCAGCATTTTTATTAATTTATTTTTTAATTTATGAAAAATCTCTTTAGCATGTTTCTTGTTTTTAATTTTCCAATAATAATAATGATAATAATAATAAAGCCTAAAGCATAAAAGCGATTATCATTAACATGCACTTTTTCATTCCACCTCCTTTATTTCTTCTTGTTTTTTATTTGTTTGTATTTTGCGGACATCGCTGAAATCGTTGAATCGCTTTCCGCTTAAAATTTTAACATTACAATGATAAATTGTTGTCATGAGATGTTGTTGTTGTTGTTGTTATTATTATTACTATTATTATTGCTGTATGTTTAAGAGTTAATAATATTGAGTGTGTGTGGTGTAAGTGCAGATGAGCAGGAATTTAATATTGTGTGCGAGATCAACAATGCTCCTTGAAATATGCAACATTTTTTACTTTCATTTTTTATTTTAATTTTTATGCATTTAAACGATTTTTTTCCACCTACGAGTACATATATTGAGAAATTTTTATGGTACTGTGTTTCTGTTACTTAAATTGAAGGAATCGTATAAGGAGTGAGATTGAAAAAATCTTAACACACGTTTTACCTAATAATTTTTTTTGGGTGTAAAATTTAATAATTTCTTTGATCTAGTTGTCGTTGCAAAATATTTCAGTTATTATTTTTAATGACAAACATGTTGATTTATTGTGAATTTGATCAAAATGAGTGAAGAAAAAGAAGTACGTCTTAAAATTATTAAAAATTTTCAAAAAAATCCAAATTGATCCTACAAAAAATTGGCCAAAGAATTGAAGGTCTGCCGTCAAACTGTTTCCAATGTTATTAAACAGTTTCAGGAGAATTTGACCATAGATAGGAAACCTGGTTCGGGAAGAAAACAAGGACTACATGATATTGGGAAAGCCAAGAAAATAGAAAGCATATTGAAAAGTGCTAAGGAATGTTCGTGAAATCGATGTAATCTGTGCTAGAAATTGGACTGCAGCAGTGGAATACAGGTAGTGAAAATACAGAGTATGCAATATAATTGTGAAGTAATTTTTAAGTGCTTTGTTAAGTGGTGAATTTATGTAACAAAGTTGCAATAATTTTCTTTCAATACAATCCAGTGATCGAACCTTTTTTATTGTTGAGAATAAATAGTAGAAACTAAATAATCGATGCAATATATTAAATCGTCAGTCCGATAAAATAAAAAAAACAGTGTAATGAATATGTTCTTGGGAAAATATTGGCCTAGGCCATCAATGGGCTGTTGCGCCATTAAAAGAAAGAAAAGAAAAACTGAATATTTTCTTACCTCCCATTTTAAAGAAACAGAGAAGTTAAATTTACATCATATGGTACATATACTCGTGGTCGCTGTGGCGTAGTGGTAGTGCGTTGGACTGCTACGCAGGGTGTCCGGGGTTCAAATCTCGGCACAGCCAAAATCAAAAAAGAGAAATAATAATTTTTCTACACGGCACCACCTCTTGGCAGGCAATGGCAAACCTACAAGAGTAAAAATTGCTATGAAAAGCTTTTCACTTCGCCGTTCGGATTCGGCATTAAACTCTAGGTCCCTCCCTTCCATTCATGTACAAATATAACACGCGCAACATGAGAGGATGCGAAAAACTCGGCCTGGGCCCTCCATGGGCTGTTGTGCCATTAAAGGAAAGAAAGAAGGTACATACGAGGTGTGATCAAGAAACAACCGTTATTTTCAAATTTCGTGAGTTACAGATGTTCGATTTTCGCATTTGTTTTTTCTTTTATGTTGGTACACATGTCTGTTATATATGTTGGCAATACCAACCATTTTGGATTGTCAGTTTGTTTTTGACAGATAAAAAGGTTAGTCGTGTTTTGGTGTGCTCTTCGATTTTTTACTATTCGAAAAAATGGATCAAAGAAACTGTATTCAGTTTTGTGTAAAAAATTAAATTAAATGCGCAAGGACATTTGAAATGTTGACTGTGGCCTTTGGCGAGTCTACTGTCAGCAGAACACAAGTTCAATTGTGGTATAACCGGTTTAAGGAAGGCCGAGAAGATGTCAATGACGATGCTCGTCCTGGTCGCCCGAGCACGTCAACAACCGATGAAAACATGGACGCAGTGAAGAAAATGATTTTGGATAATCGTCGAATCACTATCAGATGATAGAGGTTGCTGATGATGTTGGCAAATCGTTCGGCTCATGCCAAGCAATTTTTACGGATGTTTTAGGCATGAAACGTGCGGCAGCGAAGATTTTTCGAAAATTGCTAAATTTTGAGCAAAAACAACGTCGCTTGTGCGTAAGTTTTTGGCCAAAAACAAAACCGTTATCATGCCTCAACCACCGTATTCACCGGACTTGGCCGCCCCCGCTGACTTTTTCCTCTTCCGAAAACTGAAGACACCGATGAAACGGAAAGGAAAGCGTTTTGCTACGATTGAGGAGAGAAAAATCGAAACAGGAGCTGTTGGCGATACCAAAAAGCGCGTTTCAGAAGTGTTTCGAGGATTGGAAAAAACGCTGCCATAAGTGTATTATATCTGAGGGGGATTACTTCGAAGGGGACAAGATAGTTGTTGATGAATAAATAAATACTTTTTGAAAAAATTTAAAATAACGGTTATTTTTTGATCATACCTCGTATACTGAATTACCATAAAATTATCTCAAGTAACATAAAATTTTGTGGTCCGTTTACAGCTCAAGTTTATACAATATCTTGGGCATCATCGCTTCGGATGCTCAATGCTGAATTGTGAAAATATTTTTGAAATAACTCATTTCAATTTTCCCTATCTAAAGTTGTCTCTCACTACAATATTTCATTTGCCCGTTTTATCCTACAGATATGCTACATACATCGCATGGTCACATACTTAGCTACTCTTATATGGTATGCCTTCGGCTGTATCTTAGCAGCATCTAATCTTCATACAGACGAGCAAGCATATACTTTAATAATAGTTCTTAATAACCTTGTCAGTTCAGATTTCTATCTCAACGCTGAACAAGTCTGAACAAGTTCAAAACTTAATTTCTATGGCAACTCAACTCTCACTGGAAAGAGAACCGTGACACGGGTATTTATTTTACTTACATTATTACTTAGATTATTTCAGCTGTATTTAGTCGTGCATATTGTACATATGTGTTTTAGTTCACCTGCACGTGAAGGTGCCTGTCATGTTGAGAATGTGACAGTTTTTTGTTGTGCCGTAAATAATATCACTTGTCGTTTTATTTGCTAATAACTCCTTGGACAGGAAAAATTATAATAAGTCGCCCTCAAATTTGCACAAAACAAAAGAACTAAAATTTGTTTAATACTTGCGATGTGACATTATTCTATTTTATTTTATTTTTATTTTATTTTTATTTTTTCAAAAAGCATTTAAAATATACTACTTACTATAATACATATTATAATTGTATTGTGTCTAGTTTCTGTGGCACTTTTCTCATTCGTCTGAATGTATTTAAATGCGCGCTGGCTTTGTCAACTGTCAACAGCGTTAGCGTTTCCATATAAGCTGTTTTTTTTATGGCGTCTACCGTATGTGCAAAAACTTCGAATGTGTGTATTTGTGTATGTGTGTGTGTGTGTGTGTGTGTGTGTGTGTGTGTGTGTGTGTGTGTGTGTGTGTTGTGTGTGTGTGTGTGTATATGTGTGTGTGTGTGTGTGTGTGTGTAATTTAACACACTAACATGACAGCTATAATCCCAACCGGTCAATGTGAGTCCATGAAGATGAGCATACACAAAAAGTAAAGGCAAAACTAGGAAAGTAATAAAAAGAAGCAGCAAACCAGCAAAAAAAAAAACACACACACACACACACACACATACTTAAGCATATAATGTGTATGCATGGTACACATGCTTGTTTGTGTGCATGTATGAAAATAGTGAATAAAAACCCAAAGAGAACATAATTTTCTTGAGTTATTTATGGCTTTATGCGCATTACCACATGCAACGACAAACGAACGACGAACGACGAACGACAAACACCACGGCAACTGCTGCAAATGTATGAAGGGTGGGCTTTATTTGCGATTTTAATGCGATTAAAGTTTCTTCTAGGTACATCCATAAGTAGCTAAACTGCATTATTATTTGCGAAATTTCAAGTAGCTAACAAGTGTTTGATAGTCTCGTACATACATACATATATACTACATATGGTACAGGGTGTTTTTTGTTAGAAGTGTGGTTTTCAAGAAGAAATAAAACGCATATAATTTCATGTTATGGCCAAGAATTTAACTTTACTATAAAGATAAGGATTTGCCATTATGTTTTAGAAACGATTTCGGGCAAGTGGCCGTCGCGGCTGGTTCGAATAAATTCCAGCCGAGAGACCCAATTTGCGACCAATTTTTTGCAGCAATTGGGGCCGAATGTCAATAATAATGCGCCGAATATTCTCTTCCAAGGAGGCGTCAATCATCTCGGCCTTATCTGCGTAGACAAGCGACTTCACATAACCCCACAAAAATAGTCCCGCGGTGTTAAATCGCACAAAAATCGTGGCCTCCCAGCCACAGGCCCACGACGCGAGATAATGCGCTCACCAAAAGTTTCCTTCAATAAATTGATTGTTGTTTTGTTGGCTATATGGCATGTAGCGCCTTGTAGCGTCTTGTTGGAACCAAAGGTCGTCCACATCAACATCCTCCAATTCACAATTCAGGCACGAAAAAGTCATTAATCATGGCTCTATAACGTTCCCCATTGACTGTCACATTATGACCGGCTTCATCTTTGAAGAAATATAGACCAATGATTCCCTCGACCCATAGAGCACACCAAACAGTGACTTTTTGAGGATGTAACGGCGTCTCAACAATGGCTTGTCGATTATGATCACTCCAAATGCGATAATTTTGCTTATTAATGTACCCATTTAACCAAAAGTGATCTTTTTACAAGAAACTTTTGTTCAGCGATGAAACAAAAGTTTCTTGTGAAAATCGGAATCGCTACAAGGCCATCTCGTTTTGGGCCCATTCATTGAACATGCGACTCGCTTGATGTCCGTTCGGCTTCAATTCTTACACGAGTTGGATTTTGTAAGATCGCAAACCAAGATCCTTCCGCAAAATCTTCCATAAATTGGATGGGCACAGCTCAAATAGTTGCGCGCGATGGTGGATAGACTCATTCGGGTCTTCTTCGATACTCGGCTCCACAGCAGCAATAGAGTCTTCGGTGCGCACTGTACGGCATCTCTGAGTATGCACATTATCCACTAGAGTAAACGTGGTGCGAAATCGATCCATGGTTGCTCGAATTACCGACTCTGCTGGGCGATTATTGGAACCCAGCGCGCGATACGTCGCGCGAATCGAACCAATATTTTGGTAATAAATAAGCACGATTTGCAAACGTTGTGCAGGAGTAAGTCTATTCATTATGAAATGGCAAACCAAACTGAGCATAAATCAAGTGGCAGCTGTCAAAGTATTGCCAGATTGAAAACCACACTTCTAAAAAGAACACCCTTTATATGTGTATCTGCGATAATATGGTTAGGGATCTTAGCATTGGTAGGAGGTTTATTGTTGTTGGTACTTCAGACCTTCAAGATCTGATTGATCTGAGCGGTGTCCTAACTTAGACCGATTTAAAGTAAACGCTTTACTGGTAGCAACGCGGGGAAACACAGGACAGCACTCGTAGGTGGTTGGTTTGTTGTAGTTGTTGTTGTTTCAGTGGTTGTTTTCAACCGAAAAACATAATTAGTGCAGGGCATCGTTTCCTCATTTGCTGTTATTTAATTGTATTTGTTTTTTTTTTTGGTAAAAGGTGAGGTTGTAATTAATGTACGAGTAAGTCTCTGCATCTGAACCCCAAAGATGTATGCCCACTTTGTGAGGTTCAAATATGGTATAGGAAGGAGTAGGCTTTTTATCAGCTGATAATATTTTCGAGGAATTGTGTGCGAATGAAAGATATTTTCCGTTTCTCCCTCTTTCTGGGGCAGCTACGACAAGAAGTATTGAATGGAAGATTAATAAATGCTGCACATTCTCCCGCCTTCCAGTGGACTGTGAGAATAGAGGTAATGCGTCCGATATTGGGACGAGACCACTCTATCACTTTCTTTGTCCTGAGGTCATTATATTCTGGCCACGTTTTCCTAGACGTGGGATGCAGGTAGTCAGTCGTTTCCACTTATGTCCGGCTATAGTGAGGTAGTGAGAAGCAAGAGTGGCCTTAACACTGCTAAACGGAATTGGGACAGAATCCGCTGTAGCGATGTCAAGGGTCGAACCCAACCTAGCTAGTTCGTCCCCTTTCATTACCCTTAATGTTCCTATGGCATGGCACCCATATTGGGTTTAGTTCGTAGGTATATGGATTCAAATCTGGCATGTGAGTAGTGCGTTGCTACTTATATCTATCAAGATTACAACCGACCTGGTCGAAACAAACTTAACAAACAAACAAACAAAAAGCACTCCAGATTGTTTCTAAGACAGCTACTTTGATATTTTTCTGATCATTTTGTGAGCAAATATCATCCAAACAAATTATAAATGACAGAAGAATGTCGTCTTTGTTTGGAAGACGACGATTCTACAACTCACATTCTGTGTGATTGCGCAGCTCTGGCTGGGTTAAGAAGCCAGTTAAGTTTTCGAACTGTTTTTCTACCGGCTAAAAGTTCGGTCTAGGCCCTCCATTGAGTGTTGTGCTATTAAAAGAAGGAGAAAAGAGAATTTCTACCGGTTGAAGCGGTACAATCCGCTTCTACAAAATACTCTTTGGCCTTCATTTGGTCAGTAGAGCGACTTTTGTCTCAAAATGGAGAATGGCACAAAATATGTTTTATGTCGCAGTGCCTGACACTTTGGACCCCATTTACAAACCTTAGGAATGTGTTTGCTTTGTATTGATGCCATTGCGAATAACAAATAAATAAAGATTAATAAAAACCCTTTCCTTATAGCCAACTTATTTACATTTACATCTACGTCAGGCAAAAATTTCATCTAATTTCCTTTGAAATATCTACTTTGAATAATAGACAAAGCAAAAAGTTTTTTGATTTTAAAACATAAAACAAAGTAACTTTGTTGTTTCATTTTCGTCAACAAATTTAACGTAATAAAAAATCATTTAGTAATCTGGCATAAGATTCTTTGGAGCGCTATTGAACTGCCACTCCCCCTCACCCCGATTAAAAAAAAGATTCTTTGAAATGTTATTGAGTTGCTACAAACCTCCCGCCCCCCCTCACCAACCCTCTCCACGATCAAAAACAAAAAAATCAAAACCAGTGACAACAGCAAGAGAACATAAGAAACATTAATGAAAAGAAATGAAAAGATGGAAATCACAAAACATCGACGCCAAAAAATTAAATACGATGCAAAAGCAACAACAACAACAGCAAAACAAAAACAAAATTATACGATCTGCGGTATGCCAACCGAATGAGAAATAATAAACTTTTGGCAGCTAAATACGAATAAATGCAAAACATATTCACACAAGGGCATGCATGTGTGAGTGTGCTTGGGTGTGTGTGTGTGTGTGTGTGTGTATCTGTCAGTGAATGTGTGCGTTACATAAAAGACAAGGCAAGACAAATAGACTAGCAAACGTAAATGCTCACACAGCCACACACACAAACATACGAGTATATATTTTAATGTATGTATGTGTGTATGTGTGTATGTGTGTCTATATGTGGCAGACATTAACCAAGCATAAAACATGAAACCTGCCTCAACCGGAAAAAACGGGAAGCAAGTGAAAGCAACAACAACGAAATATACGAAAGTCACATTGTTTCGATGAAATCTCGTAAATTTGTAAGCATGTAAAATTGGTCCAAGCCATGTACGAGTATGTGTGTGTGTGTGAGAGTTTTTTCTTTCTTTTATCTTAAATCAGCATTTATGTATATATTATATACGAGTATGTATGCACATACATGTGAACATAAATACATGCACGCTTACACGCGCCAACATTAGCTTGTTATAGATCCTTCCACATGTAGCTCAAATTGGTGTGTGTATGTATTTATGTATAAGTATGTATGTAATAAGTATATTCGAACTCTCAGTATCCGTATGTGTGTGTTCATGTGTATGTATGTGGAACGGGTTTTTGCTTTATCGGAACAAGCTTATTCCGTTCAATGAACTGAAAAATATTGTTTACCTCAGAGTTTCCTTTTTCTGTATTTTACTTATTTCTCAGTTTTCTGTTGGCTTTGTGCTTTTTTTCTGCTTACCAAAATGCTTGTATGTACTTTCTGGCATTAGCTCATTTTCTTCCATTTCGGTTCTTTTTTTATTCATTTTCTCTTCCAATTTGAGGTTTTATGGCTTTCCGTAAAACAAGTAGAAAATTCTTTGAAGACATGAAGTTTAAAATTATAAGTAAACGTGAACGTTTTTAAAATCAAGTATTTTATAACAGTGAAGGTACAGAATAGTTGTAAGTATGTATGTACCCCAGATAATATACGCGATTTTTCTAAAAAAAAAAAATCACCTAATGATGAATTTCAGTTGGGGTACTCAATGCGACCTCATTGTGAAAGTGTGAATGAAAAATCAACTCAAACTCATTCGATGAACGTCACAAAAATCCTTGGGACTGATTGACGGTAAATTTTTATGGCATTTACCACAGACCCACCCTGGCCTCTAAAATACCCCAAACGCTGTAATCCATCGGATTGAGATTCGGCGAATAAGGTGGCCATTAGTGAGATGTGATAAAATTAGGAAAATGAGCCCTGCATCATACTTGTGTCGTTTTTGCCTCGCTGAGATGGTGCCAAGTCTTGCTGGAGCGTCCAATCGTTATCATCAAAGCTACCAGGTGCACACGTATGAAACTGGTAATGGCATTTCTGTGTCGCTAGGTAAAACTATACGCTCTGTCAAACCAAATCATTGGCGCAATTTCATCGCACTTAGTTCTGTCAACAATATTCAGTTCATAAACAATCAAGTTTCATGCAACAACATATTTTTTCTCGCTTTTTCGAGTAAAAATGTCGAATTTTGTGCCTACAAACTACGATGTCCGATATGCGGACATCATTGGTTTTCTGTTTCCAATTGAAGAAATCTGCTTTGGAATCTCATCGAATGCTTGTGGGAGGCTTAGGCTTACGGCCAGCACGCTCTAGGCAAAACACAGTGCAACGAGTGGTTCAATAAGTTTAAAATTGGTGATTTTGATGTGAGAAACGAAGAACGTGGAAGACCACCGAAAAAGGTTGAAGATGCCGGATGCCGGATGCCGAATTGCAAGCTTTACTCGCTGAGGATGATGATCAAACGCAAGAACAACTTGTAGAACAATTAAACGTGACCCAACAATGCATTTCTCAACTGCTGCAGCTTAAAAGCCATGGGATTGGTTTTGAAGATGGGAAGGTGGGAAGATGGGTGCCGCATGAATTGACTGAAAGACTGAAAGACATCAAGAAACTCGAAAAACCAACTGTGAAATGTTGCTCGGCAGATACAAAAGAAAGTCATATCTTCATCGAATTTTTACTGACGATGGAAAATGGATCTATTTCGAGAATCCCAAACGTAAACGATCATATGTTGAACCCGGTACACCGGCCAAATCGACAGCAAAGCCAAATCGCATAAGGCAATCGGAAGGAAAACAATGCTCTGTGTTTTCTAAGATCAGCGAGGTATTATCTGGTTTGATCTTCTGAAACCAGGGGAAACAGTTACTGGTCAACGCTACCAACAAAAATTGGCCGATTTGAACTGTGCTTTGCGCCAAAAACGTCCAGAATATCAAGCTAGGTAACACAAAGTGGTTTTTCTTGATGATAATGCACCATCACATCGAACAAGAACAAAACAGACTCGGGAATTGGTAGACTCGTACAGCTGGCTAACCCTTCCCCATGCGGCTTATTCACCAGACTTGTCTCTATCTAACTATCACTTATTTTCATCAATGGGGCACGCACTTGCACATTTTCGTACGAAAAATGGCATTCAGAAATTGCCAGAGAGATGGGGGGGGGGGGGAGGGGAGGAATGTCGCCATTACTTTGAAGATTGAATGTATAACCCTTTTTTTCTTATTCGGTTATCGGTTTCATACGTGTACACCTGGTATGTCGGGCCCAAGGGAGTACAACCGCCTCCAAAATAGCACGGCGGTACACTTCTTAGTTGATTTTGACTCCTTGATCAACAAAAACAAAGGGTGTCCTGCCATTTCGCGCAAATCCCACCCCATACCATGACGTATTGCGGTTTGCGCCGATGTTGAATAATGATTGATGTTCCTCTGTTGACCAGCTTCTGTCATTTTGATGCAGTTATGCGCCTGTTCAAGAGTAAACAGCTTTTTATCTGTGAAGATGATTTCTTCCCATCCGATTCCTGCGGTCTGACGTTGAAGTAGGCGATATCTTTGAAGTCGTACGCGCTTGTTTCGATCCATCAGTAACAGGCATTTTTGGAGCTTGTAAGTTTTGAGTCCCTGTGGCGTAGTGGTAGTGCGTTTAGCGGTCACGCACAGTGTCCGGCATTTAAATCTTGACGCAGACAATATCAGAAAATAGTAGGAAAAACAATTTTTCTCCACCTCTTGGCAGGCAATGTGGGGCAAACCTACAAGATTAAAAAGTGGGTATGAAAAGCTTTTCACTTCGCCGGCATAAAACTGTAGGTCCCTTCCATTCACGTACGAAAATATAACACGCGAAACGCTCGGTCTAAGCCCGCTATGGGCTGTTGTACCATTAAAAGAAGAAAACAAGAAGCCTTGAATGCTAGTTGGTTTTTCGCTATGAGTCGAACTGATTTACGATTGATGCCAGTTTCGTGAGCAACTTTTCTCATGGAAATTGTTAAATTACATGACACCCGCTTTTGAACGATTTTGCGATTCTTGGGAGTATTGACGGTGGGATAATCTTCAGGACCCAGCTCTTAAAACCTTTTAACTGCACGAGAAACTTAAAAACGAGCAATGCGAAGCTGACTGATCATTTGACATCGTAAAATAAGTAACCATATATACAAAATGCTAACCACAAGGAGCCCCTCAGGGAGGATGAAGTCTTATCTCTTCTCTGGCTTCTCGTCGTTGGTAAAATCCTTAAGATCTTTGAAGACGGACGCATACAATTTGTGCCATATACAGGCGATATAGTCATTCTGGTCACAGCATAATTTCTGCCAACTATCGGCGAGATTACTGTATTTACTTTGAGAACACTAACCACCTGAGCAACAGACAATGGACAGCGGAGAGTTAATCCTCTTAAATCGGAAAACTACATAGTTTCGTTCTCACAGAAGTACAAGGTGGCTGCTTTCACACCACCGAAACTGTCTGCAGTAACCCTCCAACTCCCCACTGCAGCCAGATACCTTGGAATCATTCTAGATTCCAAATTATCGTGGTGCCGAAATGTCGAAGAAAGGAGGGGAAGAAGGACTAAATGATCTCTATACATGTAATAGAGCCTTTTTAATGAAATTGAGACTGTTACCATGAAGCAGCATTGATTTGATGTACGCTGAATGTATATTGTATTTATTTTCGACGGCTGGGTCCACGGTCGCTGTGTGGTGTAGTGGTAGTGCGTTGGGCTGCTACACAGAGTGTCCGGGGTTCGAATCTCGGCACAGGCAAAATCAAAAGTAGAAAAAAATAATTTTTCTACACAGCACCACCTCTTGGTAGGCAATAGCAAACCTACAAGAGTAAAAATTGCTATGAAAAGCTTTTCACTTTGACGTTCGGATCCGGCATTAAACTGTAGGTCCCTTACATTCATGCACAAATATAACACGCACAAAATGAGTGGATGCGAAAAGCTCGGCCTAGGCCCTCCATGGGTTGTTGTGCCATTAAAAGTAAGTAAGTAAGGGTCCATGGTATGGTGGGAGACAACTTGACTGAACTAGGCAAAGCCCAAAATCTTACTGCAATGGTCACAAACTGGAGCTTAATCAGTGCACCTCAACTGCAGATTACATAACTCTTCACTACGACTTTACTATTGACATTATACAGACTTCTATATCCCAGCTGAGATGACTGGAAGGCCAACAAAGTTATAAGCGATGATGCAATCACCTCGTCGCTGATTGTTCAAAAATACAAGTGGGAGCTGGACTGTGATTCAGAAACGCTTAACAGAACGGAGTCTCTTAGATTATCTGACACATGTCATGTCTTTCAAGCAGAAATCTTAGCAATCAAGAAGCTGCCAATGCAATACTGAACTGCGATCACCATTCGTCGGATATCACAATTTTCATGAAATTTCATATGAAATCGTAAAATCGTAGGCGGTATCAAAATGTGGAAAACCACTACGAGACTACAGAATCGAACTATGGCTGATACTCGAACGTAGCGATATTGTAGATGAACTGGCCCGAAAGGTTACGGAAATGTAGCTTAACGTGGCAGATCTGACGATATTGCCAACAATCGGGCATTATACTACAATGTGGTTGATAGTGGACTACTTATACGAGTAGTGGACTTTGTGACCAAAAGCGTTTGGGCTAACCGAAATGACTGCGTCACAGCTCGGTCGTTGTGATCGGAGCTAGGTAAACAAAAGCCCCGAGCAAACGAGTCTTCTGACCTTTAATTGACCACTTATTGACTGGAATGATCACGGGACACTGTGCTAAAGGAAGTGTGCTCCAAAAATGGCAACTAGAGTTCAACTGTTGTGGTGATGTAGAGGAAATCGTTCAATGCAAAATCTACTGCGGGTGGATGTTCTGCATTGCAAGAACGATGTCTCTGCGCACTGAGTGCAAGGCTTTTCGATAACTTGGTAGACATATTAGGCGTAAAGATACGGGATTTGCTGAAAGTTGTAAAAACTACCGACTGCTTTCAGTCGACATTGTAGTATCATGTGAATTAGGTTCGTGGTAGTGTTGAAAAAAGGAAAAAGCACAATGAAAACGATTCACAATGCAATGCAATTGGTCGCCGAGTGGAAATGAACACTAATGATGGAACTTACTTACTTTACTTACTGAGCTGGCACTACAACCGACGATCGGTTTTGGCCGCCTCTATAAAGCTTCGCCAGTCGTCTCTGCTATGCGGGCGCCAAGGCCAAGTGCGGTCGGGTCGCCCTGTACCTGGTCTTCCCAACGGAGATTAGGACGTCCTCTTCTGCGTGTTCCTCCACCGTCACGATGGAACACCCTTCTTAAATCGTTGTCTCTAAGGTAAGCCAGCCAGGTGATAGTTGCAAACACATGCAGAGACAAAAAGAGGAAAGAGATTGAAATCATTTGTAAATTATTATAATTGCTTATAAAAAAGTTTAAGTTTTAATGACCTTGGTACATCCTCAATGAAATTCTTTAGCTCATGGTGACTTGCAATGGCTTTGGTAAACGTTAAACGATTTGATTCATTTGCAAGACATTCAAATTTTCCCATTTATATTGTATCTTATTTAAAGTCGTTGTGAATAGAGATGATCGCACCGATCGATATAAGAATCAGTTGAATTTTCCAATAGCCATGCCTTCTACGTGCGCTAGAGTGAATCTAATTGTAATCGAATTGTGTGTTGATGTCAAGACTAGCTGATTTGGCTGATCTGGCTGACTTAGCAATGAGATCGGTGATCTTGCAAACCGATTGAAAACGCTTCTTGATGCCACCAATCCACAACTACAATTGAAGCTACCTTACGACGCAGTGAAGGCATTTCTGTATATTTGTAAATGGGGAAATGAAAATCAAACAACTTTGGAATCGATAGAATATCAGAATTTGCAAAATCATTGGCATCGCTGCAGCGAAGAAACAAGAACAAGTTTTCTTGCTATTCTTGCACCGTGCAAGGACATTTGCTAGATTTAGAGAATCCCCATAATTATTTGTAAGTGCGCCATAATCAGTAGGTACATGTGTACTTCTTTTGTGGAAGCACCCAGTAATCCATTGACTTAATATATTTTTTTACTAAATAATTTGTTCGTTTCTCTTTCCACGGCACTGTGACAAATTGATTTCAAATTCGCGTCACGTAATTCATATATATTTACCCAGCACGCATATGTGTTATTAAATTTTAACTTTATCAAACGGCGCGTACACACACACACACATACACACACATACACACACACACATACATACACGCGCAAACGCACCCTAGCAGGCTATTGGTAGCTGGGTGCTATATAGTAATGTTGAAAAATCTACTAAGTCATATATTATTTTCTAGTTGATGTTTGTTATTTTTATTATTATGCTATGTCTCCACTACACACACACACACACACAAGCGTACACAAACAAACACACGTACGGCGAGAGGGAGCGAGAAATGGAAGAAACGGAAACGCACTTAAAATATGTGTTTGAATCAAGTTCAAAAATAACACGTAAAAGGCCAATCTATCCAAAAATTTAACTGCTATGTGCTTGGAAAGTGCTACTGGCACACATTCACACACACACACACACACATACACATATGCACACCTACATATTTGTTTATAAGTTTATATAGAATTGGAGTGTTTGGCATGGAGTTGGGTGCTGTGCAGTTTGTGTTCTTGGATGCTAAGTTCTCATGTTACGGAATGGACGCTTGAAAGCATTACGTTGCCGCTGTTGCTGCCGCTGCTGTTGCTGTTGCTTTTCCGATTCCGATTCCGGTTTTTTTTTTTTTGTTTCTTTGTTGCTATTGTGTTTCTCTGCACTTTTTACTTTTTACCCGTCAGCTCTCGCTGAAAGGCGTAATTTAGGCTTTCATACCTGAAAGCAATACGCTACGCTAGGAGTGCGCTTGTTCATTTTTCTATCCTTGATTGTTGGAATTTTTACCTTGTTTGCTTTTTTCTGCTATTCGTTTTCTTTTTCTGTATTTTTTCCTCTTGGTGTAGCATTTGTTTGATATTGGTACAATTTTGAGGATTACATGGTATAGTGTTTCCGTTTCCTTCATCGTCTACGATTCGTTTCGATTCGGTGTTCCTTTTTACTCCGCCTCCCCCAACCATACTTTATTATGAAATGTACGCGTAAATGAAAAATGGAAATCATTTTAAAACTGATATGCTGCGTGTGTGTGAGTGTGTGAGTGTGCGAGAATGGCTGCGTTTGCGTTGCCATAATGAAAGCTGTTTGTTAGGTGTTTTGTGTGTGTGTGTGTGTGTGTGTGTGTATTTGTGTTTCTGCCGTTCAGTGTTTGAGAAAAAGTAAGCGAGTGTCCGTTTGCCAGTTTGCCAAATTGAGCTTTTCTCGTGCTTGTGCTTGTGACTAGCAAAAATGCGCTCCCTTTAATGAAATGCTGTTTGTGTGGCCCGGCGGTGGTGGTGGTGGTGGTGGTAGCGATATTCATTTCACATACACACACACACACACATACACACACACACACACACACACCATCCATCCATCGTCCGTCATTAGTTGCTGAAGGCTTACAAGTGAAAGCTGGCATCTTCGTATGAGCTCTCGAGCTCTCCATCACTGCTTTGTCTCTGTCATAATGCTGGAAAAACTAGAGTAACGTATTTGTGTTGATGATGTTTTTTTCTTGTTGTATTTTTTTTTTTTTTTTTTTGTATGTCGCACTAAATTCTATTGTTGCCGCTATGGATATGTGCCATGCAGCATGGAAATGCGCTTGACACCTCCTCTCCCCTGGAGAACATAGTATGGCCAGAGATGTCATCGTTCAGTTTCATTCCAGAGCACAGTCAGTCAATCAGTTCTACAAACATCGTTTCTCATTTTCGAAGGTGTACATTTGTTTTCAGGTTTTGTTTTCATTTTTTGTAGCTGTTGCTGCTATTGGCGCCAAAATTGCGTGCTTTAATTTTTATTCCTTTTTTTTTTGTCGTTTTAGCAGCGACATATGCTTGATTTTCTTTCTGTTTTTTTTTTTGCTACTGCTGTTTTCGCTGTTTTTGGCTAGTTGCCATTTTCACGTGTGTTTATGAAATTCGTGTGAAGTTATGACCACTTTTTTTTTGTTGCTCATGAAAATGTTGAATAGGAATTTCGGCGTTTACAATTGCATGCATCGCCTGGAAAATGGCATAGCAGCCCTTTGTTTCCTATTCGCATGAGCAGCGCGCTGTCAGGTCTCAGGTCTTTATTTATAAAAGAGTGGAGTCCAGCATCGTTGTGTAAAGCTGGTATTAGGGACGGTAAATTTGATCGATAATTATCGATATTATCAACAAGCATCGATATCGTTACACTATTGACTTAACCATAATTGTCGATAATTTCAAAAAGGAGTTAAATCATTTGGTATATGCTTAACTTTTAACCATTTTAATATTTTATACTGAACAAATGTGATTATCATTTCCAATTAATTTCATGTTTTTATGCTTGGCAAAAAAGTATTTGAAGATTCAATGAAACAATTTATTTGTTATTGAAATTTTAAATTCATGAGTTAGGTAAAATGTGGGTTAAACTCTTTTATCCTTAACGAAGCAGAATAAATTAGAGCATGAAACTCTTATAACTTTTATCCAAAAGTCTTCAAAATAATAAGAAGTTTGCTTAAACTTTCATTTCATATAACTGAAAAGTGATGATCAGAAGTAAGAGTTTTGAAATAACTTGTTTTTTAACTTTTAATTTAAACTCTTACTCAATAACTTTTATTTTAAAATTCAAAAAGTAAAATTGCTAGTCTTAAAGATTTTTATTTTGTAAAATTATTTAATTTAATTATCTTTCATTGGGAAAGTATTAAAAAAAAGTACTTAGTTGAAAAAAATTCAAAATAAAAAAAAGTAGTTAAAAACTAGTAGTAGAGAAAATAGTAGTAGCAAATGTAGTTGAAAATAGTATAAATGGTCACTGTGGCGTAGTGGTAATGCATTGGACTGCTACGCAGAGCGTCCGGGGTTCGAATCTCGGCACAGGCAAAATCCAAAAGGAGAAAAAATAATTTTTCTACACGGTATCCGGCACCACCTCTTGGCAGGCAATGGCAAACCTACAAGAGTAAAAATTGCTATGAAAAGCTTTTCACTTCGCCGTTCGGATTCGGCTTTAAATTGTAGGTCCCTTCCATTCATGTACAAATAAATATAATACGCACAACATGAGTGGATGCGAAAAGCTCGGCCTAGGCCCTCCATGGGCTGTTGTGCCATTAAAAGTAAGTAAAGAAAGTAAGTAATAAGAAAATTTAGATTGGTTAAAAATTAAACAGGTTCGGTTTTTCTGCTAAGAAGAAGAATTATACTATGTGTAGGTATGTATGGTGGTCGCTGTGGAGTAGTGGTAGTGCGTTGGACTGCTACGCAGAGTGTCCACGGTTCGAATCTCGGCACAGGCAAAATAACAAAATAGAAAAAATAATTTTTCTACACGGCACCACCACCACCTCTTGGCAGGCAATGGTAAACCTACAAGAGTAAATATTGCCTATGAAAAGCTTTTCACTTTGCCGTTCGGATTCGGCATTAAACTTTAGGTCCCTTCCATTCATGCACAAATATAACACGCACAACATGAGTGGATGCGAAAAGCTCGGCCTAGGCCCTCCATGGGCTGTTGTGCCATTAAAAGTAAAGTATGTAAAATAATAGAAAATAGTGAAAAAGGTAGAAAATAGTAGGAAATATGTACGAAATATCCAAAGGATTTTAAAAATAAAAGTTTTAATGTATTCTTAAATGTTAACTTTTTTGAAGTGGCAAAACGGAAACTGTCACGAAAATGAAGGGCAGCACCCTCTATCAACCAAGTATGAAAAAAATTACACATAAATGATAATTTTTGCTTCACATCTTGTGTTTACAAGTTTTTACAATATTGGATACCATTTTTAGAGAAAAAACTTGTGCCGAATTCCTTACAATTTATGAGTATAGTTAATTTATATTTATGGCCTCGATTATAAACTTTAAATTTGTAGAAATTGCTTTTTCGATCTAAGTAAAGTAGCAACACCTCTTGGTTAATATTATTTTTAAGAATAATATTCAGTTGAGGACACCTTCAATCCTTGGTTAATATGGTATTAGAGCTTAAGACTATCAAAAACCGTTGAGAGATTGGGTTTCATAAAAATCAACCTTTGTTTTGTAGCCTAGAGTTTTCCATAACTTTCGACAAATCCTCGGGCTTATCAATAAGTTGTTGACAATTTTTCCTAACGATACTCCCATTCCTATTCCTTTTTTTTTTTAATGGGAACAGCCTGTGGTGGACCTAGGCCGAGCTACAATTTTATGCCAAATCCGAACTGCGAAGTGAAAAGATTTTCCTAGGCAATTCTTACACTAGGTCTTACACCGCGTAGAAAAATTGTTTTTTCTACTTTCTGATTTTGCCTGTGCCGTGATTTGGATCCCGACACTCTGCTTGGCAGGCCAACGCTCTACCAACTACGCCATGGTGGCCAACATCCCTAGTGGAAATATAATAGAAAATAAAATATGTGGATTTTGTTCCATCTAGGCAAGAAATCTACTTCGGTTTTCGGGGTGGTGGCACCCAATCAAACAAGTCGTCTCTTAATGTGCTGCGGAACTTATACAGAGACTTTAAGATGTAAGGACGTTAGCCCTTGCAGGACGTGCGCCTCCTGATTGCTAAATTCAAATTAAATTCCACACAGCAAAACTAATTTGTTAACATTTACTTCATTGCTCTTTGTTGAAACTTAATAATTCCATTTTATTTCAATGTGTCACTGTCATATGAATCAAAAATTTAGAGTTTGAAAGAAACGGAAGAAACAAAATGAACAGCAACAATTCAAGCAGCAAACGGCTTCATCTAATACGGTGACAAACTGAAAGTACTAAGCTATTGAAAAAATTTTATATTAAGAATAAACTAAAAATGATAAGGGCACAAATAGACAAGATAGATAAGCAGGCAGGCGGGCAGGCAGGCGGGCAGGCAGTCAGGCTGGCAGTTGGGCAAGGCAGACCAACACACCAACCAAGCAAGAGCGCTAACAACAACAGAAACATACCAGAATCATCATGTCTTCGTTGTCACTGCTACCTCGCTGCCAACTGCTGCTTGTATAAGCAAATCACGTGCCATGATGCTAATATACACACATAAACACACACACACACACAGAGAAATTCATACATGTACCAAAAATACACTGGGAATGAATGAATGAAATAGTCTACTCGAGTGTTTCCAGAGTAACCTGAGTACTACTTGCACCACGAATGAGTTGAAAAATGTGACAAGGATGTCATGAAACTAATTCACCTGTAAGAATAATGTGTAACGATGGGAAACAGCTTGCAAAACTTATAATAGCTCACGCTGCTATACACATACTATTATATACTTACAATGAGATGAAGAGCGACAGAAAGAGCGAAGAGCGCAAGAAAGAGAGAGCAAGAGACGGAGAGAGAGTATGAGTGTGGAGAGAACTAGGAGCAGAGAGATGTGATGAGCTGAGCGGAGTATTAAATCCGTTGAGAAAAATGTTAATATTTCTCGAACGTGCACGACTACTCAGACAAGATTCGTTGGGGAATTTCAAAAAAAAAAAAAAAACAAATAAAATAAAATGAAAAGCTCACAGCAGAAGCATATGCCAGTAACAACCAAACAGCAACAGCAACCAGAAATGGCAGCAATAACAACTCAAGGCTCAACATTAGCTTGACGATGATCATCATCATCATCGGCATCATCAACATCAACATTATCATTTTGATCATTTGCTGCCACGTAGTAGTAAAATTGCATGAAAGCAACTAAATTTACTTGAACATACGGATGTGTGTGTGAGTGTGTTTGTATGTGTGTGAAATGCATGTATAAATCGAGAATATGTTATTAGCAACAAGATTGTTAGAAGCTCATCACTAGACAGTACTTAATATGTGGCGGTAGTAAGTTGGTGAGAAGTAAATAGCGTAGCAGTTGGAGCAGCAGTCGCAGCGAGAAAATCACCAACAACAACAACAAGCAGTGAGGCATCAGCAACAACGAAACTTTTTGCTTTTGCTTTTGCTTTTTTGCAGCATCAAAATACGAGTATGAAAATGTCCTGCGAGTGTGCTGAGATAAGCATTGAAATTATGCGCTGCCATATACTCGTAAATATGCATGCATACATAAACAGAAGTTTGTGTGTGTAAAGTATGTACACACACAATGTAGTATGCACAATGTTTTAGTGTGTGTATGAGGTGATTTTGTTATGCGCCTGCATTATTTATACTCCTCTCTGTAACTGCATATGAAAACACATACATATGTACATATTTTTTCCATGGTCAATTGTGTGCTGCTTGCGCTTCTTTCATTCACTCTTCCTCTACCCTGATCTCTCTCACTCTCTTACCATCTTGCTGTTTGCCTTCGTTTGTGTCTGCGTGCGTATCTCTGATATTCTCTGGTTGTTTTTATATTGTGTCGCATAACTTTTTACTTACTTCCACTAGAAATTATTGTAGTTGGTTTTGTTGTTGTTGTAATTGTTCCTTCATGCATGTGGGAAAATCCGTGAAAAGGCCAAGCGACAATGAAAATTCAAAGATGCTTGAATTAAATGATTTTATTATTTAAATCAGTGTCGGGTAAAGCAATACATAAACATGCATACTTGTGTGTGTGTGTGTATCAGAGAGAGAGCGACAGCGCTGCTGCTATAAAAAATGCACAGCGAGATCTTGCTTACATGAATGCTGAAAGTCAACTAACATGATTTGCGTTGACAAAATTGCTCTCAACTTTCTCTCGAATTCCATTGTTCGTTAATAGTTCGTAAGCTACACGAAGAAGTTTACAGTTTACGAGCGACAGCATTGCGTCGGCAGAGAATGTGAACTTCTTCACAAATCAAAAAATTAAAAAAAAAAACAAAATGTACGATCTTTCTTACCTTTTTGTTTACGTTGGTTACGACAACTGTCACAGGTGCACTTTCAAACTTGTACGAAAATCCAGGAAAGTAAAACGGTTTTCCAAAGCCTAAAAAATTCTACCTACGCCCCAAGCCCCCCTACTACATAGTTACGTAAGCAATAAAATGCATAATTCAGTTAAGTTCTGAAATAGGCTAGATCGGTCAGGTGAGCGTGGTACCTCCCATACAAGTGAAATTTTCAAAAACCCTTATTGAAGACAATTTGAAAGAAAATCAAACTAAATTAGGTATGCTGCAATGAAATAGCCGCAAGAATAGTTGTTGTGAGAATTGGAAATATCGGGCAATAGCCACGCCTACCTCCTATGCATTCAACGGGCAATATCAAAGAAAATAGTGAATGGTAAGTATATGGTACGTGGTCATGGTGGTCGCCGTGGAGTAGTTGATAGTGCGTTGGTCTGTTACGCGCTACGCATAATGGCCGGGGCTCAAAACTCCAAACAAGCAAAATCTAAAAGTAGAAAAAACTATTTTTCTTCACGGAACCACCTCGTAGCAGTCAATAGCAAACTTACAAGAGTGAAAATTGTGCAAGAATATCTGTTCACTTTTGCGTTCGGGTTCGGCATAAAACTGTAGGTCCACTTCCATTCATGGACAAAAATATAGCACTGCCGCAACATGAGTGGATGCGAAAAACTCGACCTAGGCCCTCCATGGGCAGTTGTGCCATTAAGAGAAGTAAATAAAGAAGTAGGCGTGGCTATTGCGTGGTTTCTTAAAATATATTTTTGAAGCTAAGTATTTCATCTGTGTGTATAGTAAAACATGAATTTAACAATAAGCATTGTATTATTGTACATGAAAAAATAAGTAACGTGCGAAACGTTATGTCTGAAACGTAACGTCCCCCCCCCCCCCCCCCCTCCACGAATGTAAAAAAAATCACGAACTGAATTTAACATTTGATTTGCTGGTGTAATTGAGTTTTCGTAGACTCTATTCTTTCCTCTTGAAATATCCATATATTTTTTAATATTTCATAATTCGCTGAAATCAGTTGAGGTCCCCTCAAAATTGCTTCCATTTGCATTGTAATTAAATTTAATTCAAATTACTCATAAATAATA
The DNA here is from genome assembly GCA_958295655.1 of Palloptera scutellata. Taxonomy (NCBI): domain Eukaryota; kingdom Metazoa; phylum Arthropoda; class Insecta; order Diptera; family Pallopteridae; genus Palloptera; species Palloptera scutellata. Next base: position 70,021,469 of record OY282450.1, read on the forward strand.
TTATATATCATTTGTTCGTTTCGAAAAAAAAGAGGGTAGCATAACTTACGAATGTAAAGCTCGCAACTTTAGGATTTGCCCATATGCCCACAAGTTGTTGTTGTAGTTGTTTATTTATTTACTATGTATATATGTACAATGCATGTATGCATGTATGTTATGTTGGCGTATTTGTCCCATGCCCATTTTTCCATTTTATCCTTTTGATTCTGAGTTGTTTTTGTTCAAATTGTTTGCTAATGTACCCAAAGGCGTTTCACATTTTGACATAAATTGTAGCGTGACCTTATTTTTCAAATATATTACACCCTTTTTATGCATCACTTAAACATCTATGAATTTAATTTTTAATTTCGAAAGAAGAGCATAATGTAAATTTTTTAAATGATAAAATTAATTTGAGAAATTCAACCTTTACGACCAAAATATTCCATAGTTGACATTGCAAAAATGCTTGCAAATTCTAATATTACGCATGAAAATATTTTACCATATACATACTATACAGGGTGGAGCATTTATAATTTTGGAATTTGATTTTGGTTACACCATAAGAAACGACTAATTTCTTTTCAATGTGTATTTTACTATTCGAAAGCACAAATCCTTCCGGTTAATTGTGGAACGCTATTTCATTCAAATGACTTCCTCGGTCAGGGGCGTTGCCGTAGCCCATACGATCAATGCAATTTTTCAGTACATTTTTGACTGTATGTAGCTGTACTTGACCAATGGCTGCACCAATTTCGTACTAAAGAGCCTCAATGGTTGCTGGATGGTTAGCGTAACACTTCTCTTTAACGGCTCCCCACAAATAATAGTCAAATCGCAATGGCGTTTTGGCCAAGGAACATCACCAAAACGGCGGACAATGCCGGACAATTTTCAGTTGGAACCAAATGTTGTCTACGTCCATATCTTCTGAAAATGGCCAAACCTACAAGAGTAAAAATTGCTTATGAAAAGCTTTTCACTTCGCCGTTCTTAAATTAGGAAGGAAGGACCTTCGCCAGAGATGGTGGGACTCTCATCACAGGACATAATACATGGGGCCAACATATGACTACCATCGGCATAACCGAGGACCCGACCTGCACATCTTGTCTGAAGGAGGTGGACAGCACAGGGCATTTTCTCTGCACATGTCCCGCCTTTGCCAGATTGAGATGGCGCATTTTGGGTTTCGATGTCACAGGAATGGACAAAGTTCACTCCTTCCCTTAGTGCGATCTTCTGAGATTTGTGAGAGTATCTGGAAAATTTGCGGAAGAGAACACAGTCCCCCTATAACCCCTTTTTTGACGTTTTCCCTCATATTTCTAACTTCTTACTTGCTGTCACCCGTTCTTCTTTTCCTAGGCCTTAAGCATAATGGGCTAGATAGCCTGAGTGCTGTCCTGCATTCGTAGGTCAGGTTCTCGGCCTTCTTCACATCCATCCATCCATCCATCCATTCAGTCTCTCTCACTTTTCGTTATTGGTAGAACGTGGGTTAATGTAACATTAAAGAAATAATGAATAAATTGTAAAACTTTTACTGCATTTGGGATGGGAGAGTAATAAAGCGGTCTCATTATTAGGTTGGGATGGGAGAGAGTTGGAGACTAATAACACCTATGTTTCCAATCGTGTTGTTGTTAACTTGCTGTTAATTAATGCGTGCGGTATACCTTGGCACCCTACGCTATGCAGCTAGTAATGTGTATAAGTAGGTTGTGCGGAGGTATCATATTTGTTGTCAGAAACTTTCGTGTATCATTATTACACACACCCAGTGCATGGATAAATTTTTAATTGTATCTACACATGTACAAGTATTATGTGGTATACAATTTCGAGGAAGATTCCCCCCCCCCTCCCCCCCCATATCCGAAGAGCATAGACCTGGAACCACTAGAATGCACGCCCTCTCGAGATATTTCCACTTCAAAAATATATAAGGAGTGAGATCGAAAAAATGGGATAACTTTAAATTGTCCTAGCATTGAAATCCCTTAAGCAAATAAAAAAAATGTAAACAGTTTTGAAAAGAAAATTTAATTTCTGATAAAATGATCAATAAAACTAATTTGTTTGTTGTTTTTGACAAAATTCGGACAGCTTTTCCTGTATGCCTGCCATTTGCGCTTTTACTGTCATTTCTGAGACTCTCCTGGCGGCAGCATTCCACTTATTTCTAAAATCTTCCATGGATTTAGCTTCTTTGTTTGTTGCCTTTAATTTTCTTTTCACTACATTCCAATATCTCTCGATAGGCCGAAGTTCTGGGCAATTTGGTGGGTTGACGATTTTCGGTACCAATTTGATGTTTTGGTCTTCGAACCATTTAAGGGTTACGGTTACTTTACTGTTGTGGCAGAAGGCTAGATCAGGCCAAAAGAAAGTAGATACATTGTGCTTTCTAATGAAGGGTAGCAATCTCTTCTGGCGGCACTCCTTCACATAAATTTCGGCGTTAACAGTGCCACTTGTTACGAAACTTTTACTCCTTAGCCCACTCTATACTCTACTCTAGACTCTACTCTATACTCTACACTCTACTCTACTCTATACTCTATTTTATACTCTACTCTATACTCTACTCTATACTCTACTCTATACTCTACACTCTACTCTACTCTATACTCTATTTTATACTCTACTCTATACTCTACTCTATACTATACTCTATACTCTATTCTATACTCTACTCTATACTCTATTCTATACTCTACTCTATACTCTACTCTATACTCTACTCTATACTCTACTCTATACTCTACTCTATACTCTACACTCTACTCTACTCTATACTCTATTTTATACTCTACTCTATACTCTACTCTATACTATACTCTATACTCTATTTTATACTCTACTCTATACTCTACTCTATACTCTACTCTATACTCTACACTCTACTCTACTCTATACTCTACTCTATACTCTACTCTATACTCTACTCTATACTCTACTCTATACTCTACACTCTACTCTACTCTATACTCTATTTTATACCCTACTCTATACTCTACTCTATACTCTACTCTATACTCTACTCTATACTCTACTCTATACTCTATTCTATACTCTACTCTATACTCTATTCTATACTCTACTCTATATTCTACTCTATACTCTACTCTATATTCTACTCTATCCTCTATTCTATACTCTACTCTATACTCTACACTCTACTCTACTCTATACTCTATTCTATACTCTACTCTATACTCTATACTCTACACTCTACTCTACTCTATACTCTATTCTATACTGTACTCTATACTCTACTCTATACTCTACTCTATACTCTATTCTATACTCTACTCTATACTCTACACTCTACTCTACTCTATACTCTATTCTATACTCTACTCTATACTCTAAACTCTACTCTACTCTATACTCTATTCTATACTCTACTCTATACTCTACTCTATACTCTACAAATCGCTTGCCATACCAGAAACTTCTTCGGGAACTTGGACTTTTGTTTGTCTTAAATCTTTACTCAACTCCCCCTCGTTCCTTTGCGATGTAAAACTCTTTACCAGGCAATTGAGAAAATTCAGACAACACGTATGCTTTCATCGTCCATAACACAGCAATCGAATTTTTGGAAAAAATCTGTGTTCAACTTTTTAGTTCGGCTCTGGGCTACCAAGTTCTTAGTAGCGTTCCTGTCGGGTACTGATTGCACTTTGTATGTTTTAAGGCCCGCATCTTTTTTAATTTTACGAACTAAAAACTCACTGCAACTCACTTTTTCGCCAATTTTCGAATAGACAACGCTGGATTCTTCTCTAAGAGAGCAACGACTTTCTTCGACGACTTTTGTGGAGACACGAAACCGCATTTCCTTCCAGAACCATATTTTCTAGCAACTGTTAAGTCTGTATTAAATTTTGTAAGAATCATCGAGACAGTGTTTTGTGCATCTTCCGCCTTATTTGCAATGGTTTTCTGGCTCCACTGCGGATTTTCTCGAAATAATTCAACAACTAAATCGCGTCTTTCCACTTCCGATGCCATGACTCAACTCTGGAAAGTGCACAAGTCAAAAGACATGTGATTGTATTTCATCAGAATTTCTCCAACGCAAAGTCTACTGTTTGAATTTGTTCATTCAGATGAAGTGTTTCAAAGCAGTGGTCTTTCAAAGTTATCCGATTTTTTCGATCTCACTCGTTATATGGTACAATCAATCTACTAACTACACCTAAGATTGATATGCAACTAGAAAGTTGCAATATACTATAGTTATTACAAAATTTGAGAATTGCTTTATAATTTTGACGCCGAATCCGAAATTTAATATAATAGCAATCTGGCGCTTGTGGCTAGTGAACCCAGTAAGTTCGCAATCTGATGCTAGTTTTCATTTTGATTTTTTTTGTTTTTGTTTTTGATAATGCAACACTCAACACTAATGCATTGTGTTGATTGGAAGGAAGATTGATAGGTGGGATGAAGAAGGAGGGGGCATGAGAGAGGGAATGCAATCACAGGACACCGATAAACACCGATTAACAGCTTGCTCATGTAAACACTTTTCAGTGGAGATTGTGCATTGAGTCCGGTTTAAGAGCTGCTTGCTCTTTGGTAATCTTCAATGTTAATCATATTTTGAGAACCTAATCGAATCATCTTGTAGCATTTATATAAAGTCATTCTGCTTATGTATCAGAAGCAGAATACCATATAACAACCTCAACAAAATCAATTTAATATGTAACCTTCTACAAGGTTCTTCTATTACTCAATACGAACAGACAGCCACAAATGTGCAATGTGAAATATGCTGCTGCTGCTATGCACTGCTGGTTGTACACAGTAAGCGCTCTAAACTTAAGCACCTTAAGAATTTCTGTTTCTGAGTGTGTGTGTGTGTGTGTGTGTGTGTGTGTGTGTGTGTGTGTGTGCCTGTCTGACAGCAGTGAAAGCAGCATAAACGTTTCAGAGATTTGGCATGAAACTAGCACCGCTGCACAACTACCGCTCCTGCTGCTGCATCTGATGGTTGTTGCTGCTCCTGCTGCTGCTGTTGCTGCTGCTGCTGCTGTTGGCACCATAAGACACATTATTATATTAAGCAATCTGTAGCAGTTTGTGGTTATACCACTACCACTACTACCTACAATCTTCTAGTCATACTTATGCATGTGCTATTGTTATTTCATCAGGCCAGGTATGTGTTGGAAGGAGTAACTGCGAATCGAGTATTCATACTCAGAATAATGCGATGGTATGGTTAGTTGTGTAATAATCCTTCGTGTTGTTATGTTCTATATACAATTGCTGGCTTTCATTCGATGACATTGCCGTCTTATACTCGCATACACATAAACATGACTTTGCAATTAAGTTATTGTTCGTCATGCTTTGTATGATTTATGTACCATATATTCGCTTTGCACTCTTCACTATCAGCAGCAGCAGCAACAGCAGCAGCAGCAGCAGCAGCAATATTGAGCATTATCTTGTCATAATGGTGAATCATTGTTAACAACATCTTTCGTGCAATATTGTAGATAGGTCGGTCGGTAAGTGGGTACATATGTACATATGTAGGCAGATGGGAGTAGGCAGCGACAATCATGTTTGCCTTAGCTGCTGATTCAACAATGGCCAAGGTGTGTTTGCATTCTAATCTCCTGCTGGTCTACCCCTGCTGCTGCTATTACATTAACCATTGCTGATGTTGCACTTCATGTTGTACGTTAGTCAGATTTTCATTGTATTGTTGCTGCGTGTCAATGATGGTTCAACGATGTTCAATGAGATTATAATGACGATGCCGATTGAATTTGAATGAATGTAAAATTGGAAATAAACTGAATTGTTATGCAAATACTCTAAATGCTATTGCAGCAGCAAATGTGGCAAGTTTGCCAAAGAAAATCTAGCAATGTTTAGATCGGCAAAAATTTAATAAAGAGCACTTAAAGTTTGCTGATTGAAGGCGGACAAATTCTAATGAAAGGCTTCAAAAAAAAAAAAAACACACAATATCAAAACAACAATAACAAATTGTACTACAATCAAAATAATTACATCCGGCAATTTCGTCTTTAAACAGCAACACCAACACCAACAGTATTGAATATCTTCATAGCAATATCAAAAATCAGCACTCACACTTTTCCATTTCGCCATACACACACACACACACACACACATAAGCAATACGTTTTGTGTTGTTGCTGCTGCTCACTTGTAATAAAACAAACTAAGTTTTACAAATTTTTGAAAACTATTGAAAGCAAAACGTCCGACCTTCAGACACTCGTTTTACGTGTATGTATGTATGTATGTATGTTTGTGTGTGTGTGAGTGTGGCCCTGCTTCTTTAGATTTTTCTATGCATTGTGGTTGTTGTGATAACATCAGAAATGTTTATGCTCAGTAACCGCAAAAACACAAACATAAACATGAACAGAACACACACACACACATAAGCTCACAAAAATATACTCGAATAAACACTTACACACACACACACACACACACATACATAGGCATGCATACATAGGGGCATACATATATACATATGTATATAAATGGATATATGCACTTAAAACTTATTTAAGTAGCCTTCGAGAGCGTGTTTAGAAATTTGAAAATTTTGAAAAGGATACTGCCGAAAAACACATACACACAATCACACACACAGGCCAACTAACAGGAGGTGAGTTCTCCTCATGCTTTTGCTTACCATGTAGCTGCTGTTTGTTGGTTGCTGTTGCTAGTTATGCTTTTGCTGGTTTGTTGTTGCTATTTTACGCTAAAGATTTTATCTACATAAATATGTTTATGCCAAAGCCAACATTTTTAGTTGACTTTTTGTAGTTTTAGTGTAGTTGTTTACTTGCTGCTGCTGGTGGTGGTGTTGCTCCTTGGGTAGCAATCGTTTTCGGCTGTGGCCAAAATGTTCCCAAACGTGACACAAATATGTTGCTGCTGAAGTTGTACTTGTTTGTAAGATAAACACCAAGTACATGTAGAAATTTTTTTTATGTTTCTCCTTTTATTTTTACTGCTCATACGATTCTAGAAAGGGAAAAATTAATGTGTGCAAAACGAAAACAGTTAAGTGATAGTATTATTTTCTGGGTGTACTTAGTTGAAATTTTCGCATAAAAGTTGAGCATCATACTTAAGGAGCGTTCTACTATAAACACGTTAAAGTCATGGGAAACACATCGCTATGATTTAATAACCGGAAAAATAAGGAAAGAACTACCGGAATATGTAGTAATATTATTCACAGAGTAAGTAATTAACTCATACAAGGTTTTTCAATAGGGACATAACCATTTTGTATATTAATAAAATAAAGAAAAAATGAGATATCGAGCTGAAATTTATTCCAGGTGCCCAGGTGCAGTACACATGTTACATTATAGTGAGTGTGGGCATTCGATATCGCTCAGATGGCAGCCGCAAGCACGTTTGCAGTGATCGATTATTTGTAGACAAGTTTTTCCACCACTCTGACACAAATATGGTAAGCGTCAGCCGGAACGTTGGCAATTTCGCGTTCTTTACTATTCTTGAGCTTCTCAAACGTTGTTGGCATGTTGGCACAAACCAATCACTTAATGTAACTCCATAAAAATAAACCCAACGATGGTAAATCGCATGAGCGAGGATCATTTCTCGAGATGACACGAGTAACGAAGTTTCCCTTCAATCGATCAATTGTTTGACCAGCTTTGTGGCATGTGTCATGTGGCACCATGTTGTTGGCACCACAAATCACTGATCATCTATTCAATTCTGTCCAAAAATAGTCTTTCTGGCATGGCACGATAGCGGACTCTCCATTGAACATATCGTGGTGATCATTTTCATCTAACACTCACACTTCCGCCATGAAACCAGCAGCACACGGTCACTTTTTTGTGGATGCAATGGAGTCTCTTGAAGCACATGGGAGTTTCTTGCTGTCCAATAATGCATATCTTGCAAAATGACAAAGCCATTAGACCAAAATTGAGCTTTATCGCTGATGGTAATTTTTCGATGAAATTCATTATTTTCGGCAAACTTAAAGATGCAACCATCGACACGGAAGAATTTCGGTAGTAATTTATGTTTTTTTCTAAACGTGAACTTCACCATGTTTGTGGTCGCTGTGTGGCGTAGTGTTAGTGCGTTGGACTGCTACGCACAGTGTCCGGGGTTCGAATCTCGGCACAGGCAAAATCAAAAAGGAGAAAAAATTATTTTTCTACACGGTATCCGGAACCACCTCTTGGCAGGCAATGGCAAACCTACAAGAGTAAAAATTGCTATGAAAAGCTTTTCACTTCGCCGTTCGGATTCGGCATTAAACTGTAGGTCCCTTCCATTCATGTAGAAATATAACACGCACAACATGAGTGGATGCGAAAAGCGAAAAGCTCGGCCTAGGCCCTCCATGGGCTGTTGTGCCATTAAAAGTAAAGTAAAAGAACTTCACCGTGCTAAAAATGTAAACCTTGAATAACGTTTTGAAATTTTCAGATCGAAAATAAAAACGTTTTGTATTTAAATCACTTGGTGTTGTTGCAATAGCCTAGAAATGCACACTTTCCTAGAATTCTCATTCATCTCATATCGGTAGGAATGTAAGAAGGTTATGAAAGAGAATTCACCACCAGACTAAGGCGGTAACCGAACCCGTAACCTCATACGTTTAAAATTAAAATTCTTCTTTTCTTTGCATTATTTCGGTCGTCCCCATCCCTGTACGTTTTTAAAACTGAAGGACAATTTCCAAAGCATACTTTTAGGCATGTTCTTATTATTATTATTATTATTATTATTTTTGTTTTGAAAATTATAAAATAAAAAAATTAAAAATGTGAGCATTTAATTTCAAATTGCATTAAGCCATTGCCTTGCAACAACCTCATCGCACTCACGCCTCGCCCTGAGCAGCTCTCTCCCCGCCCACGCGCTTGTTTGTTGGGTAGTTTGTTTCTTTTTTATTTATTTTTTTTTTTTTAACCAGCATAAAGGTTAAATCTTCAAATTAAATCATGTAATTTGCTTAAACACATTGCTGCACTGTTACATTCTGCTACAATCGTCGTTCGTTGCGCTGCTTAAGTTCAGGACCTTTTGCTTTGCACACAAACCAAAGCAGCTAGCTGCGGTCCAAGTGCAATCGCTATGGTTTCGTTTTGCTATAGCACAAGCGGTGCATTTACAGTGAAGAGCACCACTCGTAGATAGATGCGGCGAGTAGATTCGGGTGTCCTTGTACGTATAGGTATGTAGCGGCTCCACTGCACTGCCCTGCACTGCCAGCTGGCAATCTGCGTTATCAATGTTATACATTATTATGCCAGCTCGAGAGCACTTTCGTATAATACATTCAAGTAAACACATATACACATACATACATACATACATACATACATACTCATGGTATACACTTGTAGCCATTACGTTAAGCGTAATGGTGAAATACTTATAAATTTTACGGCAAATTACACGGGGACCCATAACTGACCTTACTGTGTGCGGGTGTGAGCAGCGCAAGTGCGCACTTTCACAGCACAAACAACTGAAATTGCGGTACAGTGGCGAGTGAGTTGGTACTCGCACACACACATACTCGCACACTTTCCACCAATTCCATACTGATTGTATGTTTAGTTAAAACCAAAAATTAGCATAATTTCGGGTACTCTTTTTTTGTTTGTTTTTTTTTTAGCTTCCAGAGAGAGATAAGAAAGAAAATAAGCATCAGAGGATGAGGAACATGAAATGGTAGATATAGTGGGGCGGTGTATGGGTGTGTGTGTGTGTGTGTGTGTGTACTTGCTATTTGCCACACATGCTCTACAGAACAAGTGATCTCTCTCCGGTCTTTGCAACGTAATGCGGTGAGATTAGTGCGGAAAGTGCAAACTTCCAACAAGCGTCCAGCAATGAAGCGAACTATTTTATCAGTGCGCGAAAAAATGTAAAACATTTGCAAATATTGAAGTACTTTCAAGTGTTTCTGGTGTTTCTTTTTGAGTAGGTATATAATTTTATGGCCTTACAGTCAAACGGGCAGGGCAGTGCGTACACCGGACAACGGGCAAATGAATTAAAAAAATAAACTTGTTAAAAACTCAAAAGGCACCTCAACGTAAACTTAATTCACACAACATTCAAATTTTCATTTCTGAAAAACTTCAAAATAATATTTGTGTTTTTTCATTTCTCAAAATTTCCTTTTTTTTATTACATCATAAATTCTACGAAATTGAAGTTATTCAAGTTTCTCACGATTATTACGAGTAAACACAAGGTAAAAGGGAACACTTTTGCAATGTCTCCACCACCACCTCGACCAGCAGCAGCTGAAGAAGCAGAAGAAGAAGCGAGAGTCGAGAATTCGGAAATCAGCGATGTAGTGGTAACCACATCAAATATTGTTGCTGTGCCATTGCTGCAGCGCGAGCATAGAAGATATAGCATAAGAAACTTAAGAAGTTATGTAAATAACATAGAAAATGTTGTTGCTATTCATAGTTATAGTAACGATGACAACAACAACAACAACACCAGCAGCAGCAGCAGCAACAACAACAACAGAAGCAATGCCGTGTCTGCCGTTGAAAATGAAGACAACGACGACACTAACAACAATGCCATAATTCTACACGATCAAAACAACAACGACATAATACCGTTGAATAACGTCAATAGCAGCAACAATAACAGCAACAGCAATAACAATGACGACAATGGCATCATCACCATCAGCACCACCGGCAGCAGTAACAACAGAAACGAAGACATTGTCATCAATGTTGGCGACAACAATAACGATAATGTGCACAATGACTACAACAATGTCGCACGGAGCGGCCGAGATAGATGCAACAACAACAACAACAACAACAACAACAACAACAACAACAACAACAACAACACCGTGGAAACCATCGATACGATTAGACTTTTGAACGGTTACAATTTCAACGGAACCACAGCAACAGCAAAGACAACAACCAACAACATCCCCCTGAACCTAAGCGACGGTGATTTGCTTGTTAGCAGCAATCACACGACCCTGTCAAGTGCACGCATTTATCAATTTGAGCGTCGCACCAGCCACGCCACTGTAGATGCTGTCGCCGACATTCACAGCAACAGCCACACATACACCCGTACAACAACAAATTCTGAGAATGCTGGCAATAACATTGCCCTGCCTGACATTGGCATTACTGGCATTGGCTTAGGCGGCGACGACAGGCACATCGGCGCGCCCACATCGACCGTGCATCATCGACGTGCACGCAGGCGGCACCGTGGCGGCGGCAATTTACGCCGCAAGAAATATGAAATACGTCGCTCATTGCGATCAATGAACAAATTCCTACGCAAGACCGTGTACACATTGAGGCGAATCGAATCGTTGATGTTGCAGCAGGTGCAAATAGCGCGAAATCTGAATTTAAGCGCCGCCACGTCACCGTCGTCGCTGTAACACGTAACATCATTCTATCTAGCTGACGTGTGCGTGCGTGTGGACTTTGCCTTATGAGAAATTGTGGGAATGTGTCGGTAAATTTTAGATAAATAAAAAAAAAATTTGTGTATCAAAATACACGAGTTTGAAATACTTTTTTTTTTATTGAGTGCTACAACTCGTTTGGTGCATTTGAGATTTACGGCTATAGGAACATATGTATATTCTGAGTAGTTAGTATTCAGAAAATGGCATTTAGAAGCTTCTTCACCTTCTTCTTCACCTTCTTCTTCACCTTCTTCTTCATCTTCTTCTTCTTCGAGTATTACGAGCACCAGGTCAAGTGGTTGTTTCAACTAACCTTCAGCATATGAAAATAAATTACAAGTTTCGCACGGCATCTCGATCAGTTAATGAGGTCTGAGTTCTATCTGGTTGACATTACCGATTGAAAGAAAAGAGAACAAAAATGATAAATGTTGGTGACACAATATCAAAGCAGATACTTTAATCAAAGAAAACATATTGTGAGAAGTTATCATATCTACAAAAAATAAAAAAAATAAAGAAAATGTGTGCCTCAGCGGTTCTGCGTTTTGGGTTTTCAGGTTAGGTTTAGAAATCTTGTAAAAACGAGAGTCTATTGCAGACATTAAGGCGTGCCCGAAAGAAGTTTTAACGATGTGCTGATTTATGCAAACGATAAGCCTAGTTCAGTTTGATGATTCTCTGATCCCTGGTGTGCTATATCTCGGTTAACTTCATTTGGATCATTTGCATTTCCAATGCATGTAACAGCCTCTGCAAAACCATCCTCATCTTCAACAAAATATACATATTTATTTGCTACATCATTATAATTACTTAGTAGGGACATAAATACAGTATTTACACAATTTAATTACTTACTTTTAATGGCACAACAGCCCATGGAGGGCCCAGGCCGAGCTTTTCGCATCCACTCATGTTGTGCGTGTTATATTTTGTACATGAATGGAAGGGACCTACAGTTTTAATGCCGAATCCGATCGGCGAAGTGAAAAGCTTTTCATAGTTACACACATTTGATGTTATAAAATTAGAAATAATTAGTTTTTGTGGACCAATTTTTTTAAATATATTTATTGATATACGAGTATATTGTATAGAAAAAGCAATTACTTACTCGAAATGCCCGCCTTTGGCCTTCACGCACGCCTTAAGTCGCACTGGCCAATCATGAATAACTGCATGCACCTCGTGCATTAGAAAAGTGCTGGCACCACGATCAAAGCAGTCTTCAGAGAATCAATGTTGGGATATCGTATCTTTTGTGGCAAACCATGTCCTCTAAAACTGTCCATAATTTGTAATCCAGTGGGTTCAGATCAGCTGGCAAATTGTTCTGAAGCCATGTCTGAGTTGTCTTAGCCTTATGGGCTGGAGCAGAATCATGCTGGCAGGAACAGGGAAACCACGGCTGATTTTGGAACAGGGAATGGTTAAGTGGCTTCACAACATCTTCCAAAACGGTTTCTTGGTAAACTTTGGCCGAAGTTTTCACCCCTGGTTCGCAGAAATGCAAGTCAGTGAGAGACACCCCACCAAACCATGACTGAAGCTGGTTGTTGATGACCCTTTTCGACTCGTGGCATCAGTTCAGATGCTTCCTTAGATGACCGTGCATACACCCTATCATTTTGCTTGTTAATTTTTTCCTGCACGGTAAACATTTTTTGATCCGTAAATAAGATTTTTCTGTGCAAGTTATCAGCGTGCTTCACCAAAAGACGTTTGGATTTTTCGACCCTATTTTTTCCAAAGCTGCAGCCAACAAATGTCCGGTGCGACGTTTGAAGGCACCAAGTCCCAAGTCTTTTTTTAATAATTCAACTCATGGACTTTAGCGTGATATTCATATCACGGGCCATGATTTTCTGTTTTCGGAGCGGATTTCGCTGAATTCTTGATTTGACGGCTTACGAACTGTAAGTGGACGGCCCGACCGTTGGCGGTCTTTGATATCTCCAGTATCCTCAAACAGTTTTATGCACCGGTACACGAACATGCGACTAATCCTGTCTTTTTTCATTACACACTTAAAAAGTGCTACGACAGCGATACGGTTCTCATTATCTGACCACTCCATGGTGAAAGCGGACACAATTTTGAATTCCCGTTACAGACTAACGCTATACTTATAGAAGTTAGCTTTCATAAACCATGTGGTAATATCAGGGTATGTTCAATTCTACTATTGGAATGGCCACCTTAATATCTGCCAGATGCTGTATAATCTGAGAACCCTGGTCGGGACACAATGACATGAATGTTGATGCAGTTATTGGCTCTAATGAGCTCACTTATCATTCATGCTAAAATTGGAATTCTGTTGTGCCTCAAGTTGCTCGCGAACTCACGGTGCTGCTTTTTGGGTATTTTCAAGATAACGGAACTTGAATTTTATTGGCTCACCATTTTTCGACGAAGTCTACTTTTTCGCTGTCTCTCAGCTGCTGTTTCTGCTGGAGATTTTATCGTATCGAAATCGCCAGTTGTTTGTGTCTCGCATTTCTTTTTCTCAGTCTATACTCGCTAATTTTATTCAGCTTTAGAAATTTCTAGCGATTTTTGTTTGAAATGTAAAATTTTACTAGATACGCCCTCTATCAATCGATTATGATTCATACTCAGCGCCATCTATTAATCGAGTTTGAATCATACGAGAATCAGCGTCCTCTATCAATCGACTATGATTCAAGCTCGATTGATAGATAGAGGGCGCATAGTGGATGCATACTACTGTGGGCAAAAAGTAGTAAGACTTTTTAATTTAAATTTCGCGCGGTGAAATTATTCAACAAAGAAGTTCCATTAAATTTTGTGTGCGGAATCAAATTTCTGGTGCCGAAACGTTCAGAATGTTGCAAAAGGCCTTCGGTGATAATTGTATGTCGCGAGCAAGTGTTTTTGATTGGTACAAATTGTTCAAAGATGGTCGAGAACGCGTTGACGACGAACCACGTCCAGGACGGCCATCAACATCAACTGATGATCAACACGTCGATAAAATCAAGGAATTGGTGCTCGAGAATCGACGATTAACAGTCAGAGACCTTACTGGCATCGTTGGAATATCGGAAGGATCAGTGAAAACCATTTTAAGACAGCATTTGGGCCTAAGAAGAGTGAATGCACGATTGGTTCCAAAATAACTAAAACACTGCATTGGTTTTACGAGACCATATTGCCAAAAATTCGACTGATATCGTTCCGCAACCACCCTACCAAATACAAAGTTTTTGTTTGAAATGTACAATTTTACTAGAAAGTGATCGCAGCGCCCTCTATTAATAGAGTATGATTCATACTCAGCGCCCTCTATCAATCAAATTTGAATCATAAGCTAATCAAATCAGCGCCCACTATCAATCGAGTTTGATTCATACTCGTGGATATGGTACATGTGGACGTATGTATGTATGGGCTGTCCATCATTTATGTGTATGTACATATGCATCCTCATTTTTGTTCATACTTGATAGATAGAGGGTGCTTCCCTTCATTTACGTAGCAATTTCCGTTTTTCCACGGTCATCTTTTACTCCCTCATAAATATTAAAACGATTCTAAAGAAGTAAACTTTAAAAAAGGCGCCAATGTTCCTTAAATTTTACATACGAGTAAATTATTATAAAAACAAAAGAACCATTTTTAAGGTAACATTTTGCTCTATATAAGTATACAAAAACAGAAAGTCAAAAGTCTTTCAGTTTCTCAGTAAAAAATTTTCCATTATACTCATATCTAAAAACGTGCGATGCTAACTATACAATTTACCATTTCTGGAACGCACTTAATTTTCCAAAGGATAAACACACGAGAAAAACGAAACAAAACTAACAACGAACATAAATACAAAGTAAAATAAATGAGCACAAAAGACCAAAAAATAAAGGAGCACACAATGAAGACATAATACAGAAAAAGGTTGAAAAACCACAGAGATACGAAATTCGTACTGGAAATTGGAGTGGAAAGAAAATACTTGTATAAAAAAAAGATGCCATAATAAAAGAGCACCGCAATGAAAATTTATGCCATTCTACTATGGACACATTAGCTTCCGGCAAAGGTGAACCTTCTACCTTCTACCTTCAACTACAAGTGCAAATCTTTTGTGTGCACTACATGAAGAAGTCAGCAGAGTCGTCAGCAACAAACAACAACGAAGGACTTGTGTGTGGAAATGTATGAAATTATAGAGCTAATAAAGTGAAAGAGAATTTAACTGCTTAAAGCGTTAAACTAAATGTCGAAACTTTTACGGCACACCGAAATCATTCTGTTTAATAATAAGTTTCCAATTGCACAAAATTAGTTTAAAAATAAATTCAAATAAATGTGAGAAGTTGCAATTTCACACAAGTGTTCGTGGGCATGTGTACTCGAATGTTACTCATACGCTCGGATGTACAGCGCACATAAGAAGATTTGACCAAATCAAAATAAACAAAACTATGAGTGCAAAAAGTTTCTCTCTCACACAATCTCATGCTCCAGCTTCAATTTAATTGCCTGGTTGATTTTTACCAACGCCAACCAGGGCCAACGCCTTTTTCGTGTTCATAATCAATTTGGCACTCTTCTTCACTCTGCTCGCATGTTTTTCTTAAATTATTGGACTCATTTTAAAAATATCAGCAGCACCGTACAGATATTAAACTTGTTAAAAATATACATATGAGTACATATGTAAAGATAGATATCTACATACATAGATACTATACTCTTCCTAGCACACTCATTCATATTATGAATGAGAGAACCCTGAGGAAAAGTAACAAGTAAATGAGTTAAGTTAAAACAAAATGTCAAACATACAAAAACAGGCTGAGAGTGTGAGTGTGACTCTTGTGTTACCGCAGCTTGCCGTGTCATGTCAGTCATTTCATTCCAGCAGCACCAGCAGCAGCAACAACAACGATAACGATAACAAGACGAAAATGTACCACTCCAAACGAAGAACACATAGTAATAAGTGGATGAATAAATACACACACGCACACACACACACATTTACATATATACATACATTTATATGCATATCTAGGAACATATTTGTTGTGTATATGCATGTGCATATGTCTACCAAGGATATGTCTGCCATACTTGTGCAAGCAATGACAGATTGACAACAGAAGGCATGAGTTATAAGTTGACACGGCGCACACCCATACTCACACAAACCAATATTCACGTATACATATGAACTTTGCCACCCTGCTGCCAGTCTTGCATAGTCTACCATGTCCTGTATTTTATACATTCTAATTTTTTTTGTATTTTTTACTTTTTTGCTAACAATTTTGAGCTCATTAAAAATTTTCAACTGAAATACTTTTGCTGGAATTAAGTTTCAAATAATTTTATGAAAATTCACATACTCACTCGTGCACCATGCCATAAATATTTCAATATTCATCTGTGAAATATACAACAAGTGTGCGAGTGTGCGTGTTGGTATGCATGCTTTACAGTACTTTCCTGTACTTTACTCACTCACACACACAAAGATACGCACACGATACACAAATTAAACAACTACAAAGTTAGAAGCAGATTTATTTAATTAGTTGTCATTACATTTTTGTCTTCCATTTCACATTTTCTCCACGGCTTTCCACTGTCTGCGGACGCTTTCCTTTGTTTTATAGTATAATTAATTAGAAAATCGTATAATGTATGAAACAAAATTTTCAATTCAGAACAAATTTAAATTATTCTTTTTCTTTGGAGCAAAGTAGAATTGGCACATTTGCCCCAGAGAATTCCATAAATATTTTGCACATATTTCTTCGCATTTTTCAACTATCAACAACATTAAAAAACACTTTCCTCTATATTTTTCTTTCTTTTGAAAGAAATTGAAATTGTGTAAGCTACACACACACACACATAGAGAGAGAGAGAGAGAGAGAGACGCTGAACACGCGCTACTTTATCACCCAAGGATGTCCAGTTGCTGTAAATCATTCGCATATTTCATACACGAATTCCCTCTACACTAAACATACATACATATGGCAGATATATGAACTGTTTGCCTTTTTATATACTCCTTCGATGAATGTGGACATGTATTGAATAGCATGCATCGGTGGGTGTTGATAATAAAAATAAAATATATATATATGTATGCAAGTAAGAAATCTTAGGAGATATGAGGATTACAAATATACATATCTACATATATATATGTAGACATATATGTAGACATATATATATGTAGATATGTATATTTGTAATCCTCATATCTCCTAAGATTTCTTACTTGCATGCTCAAGTTTCCGTTTTATACGCCACACAACTGGCATGAAATAAAAATGTCCTCATTTCCGTATTCGGTTTTCAATGCGTGCTCTTTATTTCTCTCTCTCCCCCCCCCCCTCTCTTTCTCTTTCCCCCCCTCTCTCTCTCCCTCTCTCTCTCCCCCTCTCTCTCTCCCCCTCTCCCTCTTTCTCTCTCTCTCATGGTTTGTGTTTATGATCTGTATTCCTTGTTCTTTGCTTACTGCTGTCATAAAGCTCACACAATCTGTTTGTTGCTGCTACTGCTGCTGCTGCTGCTGCTGCTGCTGCTGCGGTCCATTTGTCTTGCTTCATTTCATTTTTTTGTTAACATGATTCGATTTTTATTGCGTAAAGGATTTGCCCCATTTGTTTTTAGTATTATCAAGAAATTCTATAATACTTAAATGTACGATGTACATGGCAAGTTTCATTTCTGCATACTCCAATACTTTGTGTGTTAGATTTTTATGTACATATGTAAATAGTACATATGTATTTGTAGTTTGTTATATTTTCTACTATTTTCAATTATGGCTAAAGTGAAAACTTCGACCGTAGTTAGATTTTGCAATTTTCCTCGATGTACAGTGGAGCATAGATTGAAATAAGTATTTATAAAAATAGTCTACTTTAAGCACAACTGCAATGAAGTTACTCGCACTCTTTGCAAATGCCAACAAGTGACTATTTTATAAGAGTAGTAAAATGTAAAAAAAGAGAAGAAAAAAAGTGATACGTTCTTATAAAAAGGAGAATACATTTTTCATTTTCAGCATGCACCTTATGCATTGAGGCTCATTTAAAAGACAACATGCAATTGCTGCCACCCACCATGTACTTCTTCATTTAAGCTAAGTACTTTTTAGCATGTGTGCGATGTGAGTGTGCTAAGTGTAGCTATGTAAGTCAATTCAAGCAGACAGGGAGCTAGATAGAAGCGAAAAACTCTACTTAGTTTCCACATACTGAAAGTCAGCAAATTAATCACGAAAACGCAAAATAAATAGCAAAAGAAAAACAAAAAGAACAAAAAAAAAAAAAAAACGAAGCGAAGTAATGGAAAGAAAGCAACAGAGGCAACCAGCAAATGACTTAATCGGCAACAGTCGACACGACGGGAGTAGTAGACGAAGCAGCTGAAAAGGAGTATAGAAATATATACGAGGAGCAGAGGAAATCATTTAATTTATGTTGACGTGCAGTAATTGCTGCTTAACTTGAAGTGCCTGCATTTAAATTAACCAACAAGAGATTTTAATTAACGCCAGGCAGCAACGTAAGCAACAACAACAATAGCAATAGTGGAATTGCAAATGCTGAAAAGAAGAAAGTTAAAAGTGAGTGCATGAATAAATGAATGAATGAATGATTGAAGAACCGATGAGAAAAAAGAAAGAAAAAAATCGTCGAGACTCCTCTTTCAAATTTTGCATATTACAGCGGTGGTGGCGTATGAGCAACATTTATTTAATTAATGTCGCATGTGGTGACTTGCAGCTTACATGCCACTTAAAATATATTGATTTGATTGCTGGACAATTACTGCATCAATTTTACAATCACAAAAAAGAAAACTAATTGGAAGACCTTATGGCCATGGGAGATTGCTTAGACCATACCACAGAGGGCGGCAAATTCTAAAAGGAATACATCATACCACCAAGAACTTCAAGGTATTGCTGACATAGCGGGCAGAATGGAACAACGGTATGGCTACAAATTACTTCGACATCACTGTATTCCCGGACGGATTCAAGATGAACTGCGGCAGCGGCGCAGGAATCTTCGCAGAGAAACTAATCTTTAATCGATCTGTCCTAACTCAGCTAGTGTATTCCAGGTTGTATTTCTTTTTAGCAATCAGAGCTTGCAGATTGCTACAGACGTCTTTCGGGTAGTCAGGACGTAATTAGAGCTCTCAATTCGGCCATCACAACATCTAATCTGGTGTGGAACAGTGCAAAGAAAGTCTTACGGACCTAGCCTGACAGCATAATGTTAACCTGATATGGTGCCGGGACACCGAAACAAAGAGGATAATGAAAAGGCAGACAAACTGGCCGGTATTGACTCTGCGCTGCAGGAGTCTTAGTCTGAACTGGTATTCACACCATTGAACTCGGTCAGGAGAGAAATCTCGACGAAATACCTCACAAGAGCCAATGGTCGATGGAACAGGCTACCGACCTGCAAAGTAAGCAGAGCGAGATGGACTGATTACAATTGGAAAAGAATAGTACAACTCACGAACAAAAACCGAAAGGACCTTTGACCTTTCTGACATCGGGCTTATTGGAGAGCGGGCATCCAAAATGTGAATCCCCCATAACATAAATAGCCTCAGGTGTAATAACTTCGGAGAGAATAGAAACTATTTCTCGCTTTTTCTGTAAAAGTTCATCTCTAGGATGAACTAGGATGAAAACTTTAGGCAAAACTTATTAACATAACTTCGGGGAACTGCGTGAAATAAGTTTATCGTAAACTTTTTAAAACAGTCGGGATGAATCTCGTAATTATCTCGCCTTATTCCACACGACGCAACAAATCATATAACAACTGAGGATGTTGTATGAAAACGGTGCACTAGCGCTGATTGTGTTGAAGGTACGACCCCTACAATAACAACAACGGGAGAGTGTACGAGCACCATCTACTACTCTCTCTCTTTTCGAAGTTCTCAATCGTTTATTTTGTCGGGCCACTCATGAAATCATTAAAGAAACCTCTAAAAGGAGAAGAAGTTACGACCTCTACTAAGTATAACAACAACAATAACAACAACAATAACAACAACGGGAGACTGTAAGAGTACCATCTACTGCTGTCTCTCTTTTCGAAGTTCTCAATCGTTTATTCTGTCGGGCCACTCATGAAATCATTAAAGAAACCTCTAAAAGGAGAAGAAGTTACGATCTCTACTAAGTATAACAACAACAATAACAACAACGGGAGAGTGTACGAGCAC
This sequence comes from Palloptera scutellata, assembly GCA_958295655.1. Lineage (NCBI taxonomy): Eukaryota > Metazoa > Arthropoda > Insecta > Diptera > Pallopteridae > Palloptera > Palloptera scutellata. The sequence goes on from OY282450.1 coordinate 70,042,212, forward strand.
CATCTACTGCTGACTCTCTTTTCGAAGTTCTCAATCGTTTATTCTGTCGAGCCATTCATTAAATCATTAAAGAAACCAACCTCCAAAAGGAGAAGAAGGGGAGATTGTGCGGCAGCCTAAAAATTAATCCAGAAAACTTCTAGAGTCTGTTTTTTTTGTACCTGTTGCACAGTGTAATCAACAGCACAAATGAACACCTACAAAACAAGCTTATAATTGTTTTTGCCTGGTGAAATCATTTATGTGTGATGGAATGTTGGGTCCAAAGGCATTTTGCTTTCATATCCCTAGTACACGAAAATTCCCTAACTTCTCCTATACTCAGAACGACAAAAAAGTGTACCTGCCTACAAACAGAAAAGCTTACAGCACCTGTCTTGAATTGAAAAAGAATTGCCTACATACACAAATCCATCCAATACATGCAGCACAAACGAGTCTGTACAATTTTATTTTATTACATCCTCGAAACGTTCGAAGTTTTTTCTCATAATAACAACAAAAACAATAGCAGAACAACAAAAAAAAAAAAACAAGCAAATTTTGTCGCGTTTTCAAAGGCATATAAATAAATAGAAGTGTAACTAATTCACAATACACACACACACACACACACACACACACAAACACACACACACAGCCACTCACATGTATGTACATATGTGTTATGTATGCAAGAGTGTGTGCATGTGTCGTGTTTCTATGTGTTGAAAGCTCTCCGGGCATTTTTGCATGTGGCATTTGCTTTTGTTGTTTTTTCTCTTGTTTGCTTTGCCTTTTTTTTCGCCATTCTGCTTATTTGTTTGACTGTTTGTTGCTGCATGTAAGTATGTATGCATGCATTCAGCACAAAGTACGAGCGTACAACATTTGCACCAAAGGTATGCAAAATTGTATTGTATTCGAATTTGGTTTGCATGTGAACCGATTTGATAGATTTTTGTTTCAAATTGTTTCTATTTACGTTTTTTTTTTTTTTGCTCCTGACGTTGTTCTCTCAATTTTGCATTCAAATACTTGTAAACTTTTTTCAATCAAGCACAACAATTTTGCACCAAATTCAGATGTAAAAAAAAGCAATCAAATAAAACTGCAAATTTTTATTGAATACATTGAAGCATTTACGAGTGTGTAGTACAGTGTATTGCATGCATTGTTTGTTGAGATTTGTTGATGCATGCCGATGTAGAAAGTAAATTGTTTGTCCCAGTTAACGAATTCAAATGAATTTCATAGAGTAGAGTAAAGATATTAGAGTAGTTTAGTTTAGCAGGAGATATAAAGAGTATTGGGTTGAAAGGCCCAGTCCAAGTGGCCCAGGACCCAAAACTTCTTTGCAATAACACAATACATGAAATTGTTTGAGGCGAACCAAAATGCCAGCTAATAACAAAGAAAGAGGATTGTTTTAAAAGTGGCGTAGCCCCTTAAATAAACAACAGGGCAAATCTAGAGGTCAAATCGTTGGCCCATCCTTATGATGCATCGGAATTTAAAAACTTCGCTTAAGAAATTCACAATCACTTTATTAATTCCATTAGAACACAACCAACACTGACTCAAAACTAATTTTAAAAAGAAACACAAAAATCAACAGCAACAACTATTGAAGTCCATCAGGTAGCAGAAGGAAATCCGTTTTCCTTAATATAAAAAATACAAGGAAAAAAAGAAACAGAAACAGAAAAAAAAACTCTCATATATCCCGAAGAGAAAAGCATCAATACATCAAAGATATATTGCAATTTGCTCCCGATACAGTAACAATAACATCAACATTGATACAGCTACCAATGCAAGAGTAAGTACATTGTATTGAAAACAACAACAACCACAGCAAATACACAACAGCAAACCACAATTCAAAATAAATGCACACGAAAAGGTTATTGCAGTTATTGCAGTCGTCACGAGGGCATCACAGCAGCAGCAACAACAAGTCTCCAAACGAACCAATACCATTTTCAATTGTAACATGCACTCACTCTCCCTCTCTTCGGTGCTCTATGTCTGCCTGTCTCTCGGGGGCAGCGCGACCAACTCAATCAAATGACAGAAGCAATAAAGGAAAATCAACTCAAGCTAAACAATTTTCGTTTTATTTGTTACTTTTTCGTTTTATTCGAGCTCGGACCAGAAAGCATTTGCTCTTGTTGTTGCTGTTGCATCTTCTGCTAGTGACAGTAGAATATGTACATACAAAAATAACAACAACCAAAAGCGCCAACTTGAGCGATTAACTGAAAGAGCATCAAAACTGAAAATAACAGCAAATATTATTAAGTATTTTTTCAGAATGTTCTCGCACATTGTACGTGAATTTTCAAATTAAACGGAATTTAAATGCATAAATAATTGAAGGCAAACATTTAAAAACTAAACTCGCTAAGGATTTTATGCTCGGTCGAAGTCAAGGGGGACAACACGTATTCATATTCTAAATGTTGAATGCTAATTTTATGCCATGTATTTATGTAGGTCAACAGTTAATATTCTACATTCATATGGGAAACGACTCTTTAATTCATTTATTTAATGCGAAATTAGAGCATTCACTTAGTTCCATTGCATGAGCGCATCCAGTGTTGAAAGCCAGCAGCAGCGGAAAATGTTCAAAGCAGAAAATTTGCGGATGTGTGATTTGTTTGCATTTTCAATTGAAAATTGTCGGCTTGTTGTTGTTTTTGTTTTGAACACTATTCAATGAGTGCCTAACGTTAAGAAACAGTGGAACAGACTTGTGGAAATTTCTATTACTGATTTCACTTTATTTTGAATAAAATAAAAAATTTGATTGATTCGTTCAGCTTGCAGTGCACAAGAGAGTTACTAAATAACATAGACATTAAACAAAATTCTACGAACATGAGGAGTGATCTGACAGTAGTGTCGGCCAGCACCTTCTCGTGGTGACGACTAGCAATAGTTACATGTCACCACAAAACTGCTGCAAGTTGTTATTTTGGTAACAGGGCACGTCGGACGTCTGATGTGCCACTTGTCAAGATAGTCCGGGCGAAGGGAGCAAACCCTTCTAACCCTCCTAACGCTCTCTCGGCAACAGTTATCACCACCTATCCTGGCTGAGGAGTAGTATGTAATACTGAGGATTATACCTTTTTAGATATGAGGCATTCCTGCATAGAATGGGGGTGTCTAACTAAGAGTAGAAAAGGCTCCCACATGTGTTCTCCAAAGAACTGCGGCATCGCAGCTACTTCCAATGGATGTGGATGTGAGAGCATTCGCTAAGCAAGACGAAAACGAGGGTATAATGCCATCCTCTCTTATATATTGGTACTAACCGGTTATAGTTCGACGTGTACTGGTATATGCTGTTGTAGTATGGTGGACCATAACTAAAAAGAAAACGTATCTTAAGCCTATGGAAAAGGTTCAGCGGCTGTTTGCGATATATATCACGGGACGCTATGACAACAACCCAAACGGCAGCTCTGCAGCAATCTGAAACAATTCTCAAACTGCCCCAAATTGATCTATTCGCTAAAAATAGGATAGCAAACTATGCAAAAAGATTGCAAGTCACAGGGAAACTATGTTATAGATCCGTCGGACATAGTTCAATCAGTCGGATCACATCTGGTTCGGACAATGTGATACCGACAATGAGCACTGGAAAAAGGATAAAACCACTGTTATTGAACAGGAAGGCTAATGCAAGCAGGGATGCAAACTGAACCAGTTTTGAACCGAACCAGTTTAGAATCGAAACAGTTTAGAACCGAAACAGTTTAGAACCGAACTAGATTTGAACCGAACTAGATTTGAACCGAACCAGATTTAAACCGAACCAGTTTTGAATCGAACCATCCGCACTTTGAGTTACTTGAACCAAAACAAGCCCGAAACGTTTTTTATCTTTTTCACTTGAACCAAACCAAAAGTATTTTATTCCAAAAAATGGTTGATTTTAATTCGTTATTTGTTTGGTTTGGTTCTCAAAATTACTTTTCCAGCACTATTTTTTGTATTGTATGTCATACCAGATTGTTGCCGCATGGGCCATGGTACGATTCCCGAATATGATAGGGACGTTTTTATGTGCACAAGCACAATAGACAGTAAGTGTTTAAGTGGTTCAGAGAGATCGTGAATCGCTGAAACGAAACATATTACAAAAAATTGTGTTGGTTCACAAGGGCATGCCAAGTGTTGGCGCAACGGCGTGGAACTGAGATAATAATCCTTCAACATCTTCACGGACGGCTCAAAAATGCTAGAGCATTGCACCTGCCTGCTGAGTTAAATATCAGGAGACCCTTAAGGCTTCCTGACTACTGCAACATATCGCAGGTAGAAGTATTTGCCGCTAGCAAGGCTTCGGCCAGCGAATATCACCTAACCAAACCTAACCAAACCTAACCAAACCTAACCAAACCTAACCAAACCTAACCAAACCTAACCAAACCTAACCAAACCTAACCAAACCTAACCAAACCTAACCAAACCTAACCAAACCTAACCAAACCTAACCAAACCTAACCAAACCTAACCAAACCTAACCAAACCTAACCAAACCTAACCAAACCTAACCAAACCTAACCAAACCTAACCAAACCTAACCAAACCTAACCAAACCTAACCAAACCTAACCAAACCTAACCAAACCTAACCAAACCTAACCAAACCTAACCAAACCTAACCAAACCTAACCAAACCTAACCAAACCTAACCAAACCTAACCAAACCTAACCAAACCTAACCAAACCTAACCAAACCTAACCAAACCTAACCAAACCTAACCAAACCTAACCAAACCTAACCAAACCTAACCAAACCTAACCAAACCTAACCAAACCTAACCAAACCTAACCAAACCTAACCAAACCTAACCAAACCTAACCAAACCTAACCAAACCTAACCAAACCTAACCAAACCTAACCAAACCTAACCAAACCTAACCAAACCTAACCAAACCTAACCAAACCTAACCAAACCTAACCAAACCTAACCAAACCTAACCAAACCTAACCAAACCTAACCAAACCTAACCAAACCTAACCAAACCTAACCAAACCTAACCAAACCTAACCAAACCTAACCAAACCTAACCAAACCTAACCAAACCTAACCAAACCTAACCAAACCTAACCAAACCTAACCAAACCTAACCAAACCTAACCAAACCTAACCAAACCTAACCAAACCTAACCAAACCTAACCAAACCTAACCAAACCTAACCAAACCTAACCAAACCTAACCAAACCTAACCAAACCTAACCAAACCTAACCAAACCTAACCAAACCTAACCAAACCTAACCAAACCTAACCAAACCTAACCAAACTTAACCTAACCTATGTTAATACATAATCAAAACAAGATACAGCTTCAAAATGATTTAATTTTGCGTTGGAGATGTTCAATTTTTTGTACTGTCATATATTTTCAATTCAAACGCATTTACGCAATTAACTCACGTAAAAACACATACGCAAACATACACACGCACCCACACATACACACACACACACTCGAACAAACAAGGCCACTTCATTTAAAATGCAAAAGCGTCTATGCAACAAAATATTGTTTTCGTTGTTGCTGTTGCTGTTGTGTTTGTTGTTGAAATGCATTTGAAATGTGTGAATGAGCGCATGCAATGAATGCAGTTGCTGCAAACGTAAGTAGCAGCAGCTGCCGCCATCAGTGCTAATAAACCAAAGTGGCAAATACTACCACAATCCTCTTTGAACTATGTTGCTGTTAACTGGGTATGAGAGCAGCAGGGAAAAGAGAAAGAGATGCGGTAGGAAGCTGAGAAACAGGTGAACAGCACAGCACTTTAAGCTTTTATTTAATATTTAAGCTGATGCTGGTGATGAGGGCGATGACGTGATAAGATTAATTCTGCTGATGAAAGAGCATTTTTCAGCGCTTATACTGTACAAACTACAAAACAGTAACAATAACAAATAGAACGACAAAAACAATTACATCAACAATATCCATTTATCCTCTACTCAACTGTTAAGCTCTTTCTAGCCACTCTTTAGCGCTCACTCTTTCGCTCTTCGTCTCTTTGTCTTTCTCTCTCTCTCTCTTACCCTCTCTTTCTCTTTGTCTATTGGTTGTGGTACTAATTTGTGTCTGCCGCTCACTTATTCGTTACTTGTGGGCATAGACTGTTCATCCATTTTCACTCAACACGCATTAAGTCTGTGTGTGAGTGTGTTTGTTTGTGTGTGTGTGTGTGTGGGTGTGTGGGTGTGTAAATAAAAAAGAAAAAGCATTTAGACAAGTTTTCATTTAAGTTTTTTTCACCCTTGTTCGTTCAATATAAAATAATTTCTATATCACTGTATGTCAGTGGGTGTGTATGTGTGTGTGTGTGTGTGTGTGTGTACGCATATGATAAACGGAAGCGGATATCCTGATTGCTTCTCTTACTACTTTATTACTATGTGCCACAATACCACCACCAATGCTTCAACTATTTGCTGTTACTTCTGCTGCTGCCGTTGCTTATTCCTGTAATCGTTGTTGTGCTTTCGTTTGTTTAGCAAAGCAATGCCCTTTTAGGCTTTTCAGCTGTTGTTGCCTCTGCTGCTGCCGCTACTGTCTGCAATCGTTATTATGGTTTACTGACACGTAATGACAGCTAAACGCTCATCACTTGACAGTTATACAAATGCGATAGTAAAGCTGTCATCGGTATTTTTATGCTATTCTTGTTGCTGTGGCTATTGTTTTGCTGCTGTTGCTGTTGTTGCTGTTGTTGTTATTATTGTTGTCACAATCATCCTGTCCAATACAATCAGCAAACAAACAATGAGCAAGCAAGCAATCGTGACTTGTGACCATTTAATGATGTTGCGTGCACAAATAAACAATTGACGTACAATTACTAACACACATACATACATAGTCATCATCATCAGCAGTAGCAGCAGCAGCAGCAGCAGCAGTAGCAGCAACAATAACAGCAACATCATCCTCAATGTAATCTCATTTATTGTCGCTTGTTTTTGTTAAAATTCATGTTGTTGTTGTTTTTGTTGGTGCCTTCGATTGTCATCAACAATATCGCATTAAACAGAAACATTTCAGCGCACACACATGCATACGCACACGCACACGCATACATGGGCAGGAAAGGAAATATTGAAGCAGAACTATTCCACTGCATTGTCGCTTTGTATGTATGCGACTGTATCCATACATACATATATTAGCCGCTTTCAACCATGACACCGCTCTCAAACTCACCACTACTATTACTTTTGTGTGGGCAGGTAGTAGCTAGCACATTCATTCACATTCACATTCACATTCACATTCACATTTGCTTTGTTTTCCATTTCGAATTTTTGGGACAATTTTTGCTCTTTTGTCCTTTTGTTTTTGCATTAATGCTTAATTAGGCTGCAAGTTTAGCTGAGTTTGTGCTGCTGTTACAAACACAGGAGAGTTAATTAAGCTTGAAAAGTCATTTTGCAATTGATTCATTTGCAAACCAAAGCCAGACGATCTGTTTTCGATAATGAGTAGGAGTAGTTGTCATAAGTCAATCTAAAATTACTAAGTATGTACATTAGGGCGTATCAATTTGTATCGAGGAATTTTTTTGTTAAATAAGCAACAAGGACAGTAAAAGTATTTTTCGAATTCTGTCGAATAAATTATGGCCCCGCTTCATACAAACCTAATGCTGTTATGGGGACATCTCTAGAACAGCTGTGCCCAACGTCAATGTAAGCAATTTTTGCGATTGTGTTGGGTACGCGTATAAGCTTTTCTATTGATACTTCGACAAACAGTACGTTACAAAAGTAATTGTACACATTTTAAGAGGAAAGCATTAGTTCACCTATATGAGATCAGAAACATTGCGATCGGTCATTCTACTTACTACTGTGGGCAAAAGGTAGTAAGACTTTGTTCATAATTTCAAATTTTTTTATTCATTCTTCCAAATCTATTTCGTCCCCTTCAAAGTAATCCCCCCCGGCCCCAATACACTTGTGCCAACATTTTTTCCCATTCTCGAAACAGCTTTTAAAGTCAATTTCCGGAATAGCCTTCAATGCGCTTAGCGATTCATGTTTAATGTCTTCAATTGACTCAAAACGGTGTAACGGTGTCCACGAAGCGGTTTTTTGAGTTTAGAAAATAGCCAAAAGTCACACGGTGCTAAGCCAGGGGAATAGGGTGGTAGGGTGGTTGCGGAACGATATCAGTCGAATTTTTGGCAAAATGGTCTCGTAAAAGCAATGCAGTGTGAGCCGGCGCATTGCCGTGATGCAAAAATCATGAGTTGTCTTTCCATAATTCCGGCCTTTTTTTGCGAATCCCTTCACGCAAACGACGCATTACACTCATTACTCAGTATTCTTTGTTGACAGTTTGGCCGGTCGGAAGGAATTCGGAGTGCACCACATCTCGATAATCGAAGAAAACTGTCAACATGACCTTGATTTTTGACCTGCTTTGACGGGGTTTTTTCGGTTTCGGCTCACCTTTGGCATGATATTCGGCCGATTGATCATCTGTTTCCGGGTCGTAAGCATAGATCCAAGTCTCATCGCTAGTTATAATACGTTTCATGACCTCCTGGCAGTCGGAAAGCATTGTTTCACAGACGTCAACGCGACGCTGTTTTTCCATAAAATTTAGTGATTTTGGAACTAATCGTGCATTCACTCTTCTTAGGCCCAAATGATGTTTTAAAATGGTTTTCATTGATCCTTCCGATATTCCAACGATGCCAGTAAGGTCTCTGACTGTTAATCGTCGATTCTCGAGCACCAATTCCTTGATTTTATCGACGTGTTGATCATCAGTTGATGTTGATGGCCGTCCTGGACGTGGTTCGCCGTCAACGCGTTCTCGATCATCTTTGAACAATTTGTACCAATCAAAAACACTTGCTCGCGACATACAATTATCACCGAAGGCCTTTTGCAACATTCTGAAGATTTCGGCACCAGAAATTTCATTCCGTACACAAAATTTAATGGAACTTCTTTGATGAATAATTTCACTCATTGTGAAAATCGCCGAATGCACTTTTTGTACTTCAGAAAGACAAGCGTATACTAAACACTAATGATTATTTTGATGTGACATTTGGCACAGATGTCACCGACAGTCATACCAACCTTAAAAAAATAATATTTTGATGAATGGGTTTCTGCGCGAAATTTAAATTAAAAAGTCTAACTACTTTTTGCCCATAGTAGTATGTCGGTATTTACTTAATAATATTTTCATGGTAGAAAATACTGACTCACAATTATACGTAGACACATACATACATAGAATATAATTTATATGGTATATGTAGTTGTTAAGCTTAGGATTCTAAATTATTGGGGACATAAATACTGTTACAACATTGAACACACCCATTCCAATAGTAGAATTGAACATAACCTGTTATTATCACGTGGTTTATGAAAGTTAACCTCTTTAAGTATAGCGCTAGTCTGTTAGGGGAAATCAAAACTGTGTCAGCTTTCACCATGGAGTGGTCGGATAATGAGAACCGTAAAAAGGCGATATTTTGAAAACGCTCCGCCCACTCGGGATTAGTCGCATGTTCGTCTACCGGTGCATAAAACTGTTTGACCGGTCGGGCCGTCGGATGAAAAAATGTTTACCGCGCGGGAAAAACTTAACAAGCAAAATGATCGGGTGTATGCACGGTCATCTAAGGAAGCATCTGAACTGATGCCACGAGTCGAGCAGTCATGCGAACAAGGGGTCAAAACTTCGGCCAAAGTTTACCAAGAAACCGTTTTGGAAGTTGTTGTGAAGCCATTTAATCATTCCCTGTTCCAAAACCAGTTAAAGTCAGCTTTAAGGCATACTTTATTTCGTAAAGTTGGTCATAATTCGACATACAATTAAGAATCTATGAAAGCACTAAGTAAATTATCGTTAAAAATGTAATAAGGTAAAAATTCGCTTTTAAGCAGGCTCTTATACTTATGAGTATTAATGAGCAGCTCCCACGAATGTTGACCTTACTATTATTTCAGTTGTATTGTTCCTGTTGTTTGTGTGCTCAAATTTGATGTGTGTTCATGAGCATGCAGTTGCCAGTTTTCTTCATGTGCGAACAGAGAGTGATCTGTATATGGGAGTTGTTAAGCGATTGAGTGATTCGCTCATAGAATTTTCCAGTTGTACAAGTATGAAACGGTAATGATATCTCTGTGTCGCTAGGTAAAACTATACACTCTATCAAACCAAATCATTGGCGCCATTTCTTCGCATTTAGTTCTGTCAACCAATATTCAGTTCATAAACAATCAAATTTCATACAACAACATATTTTTTTTCGCTTTTTCGAGTGAAAATGTTGAATTTTGTGACTACAAACTACGATGTCCGATATGCGGACATCATTGGTTTTCTGTTTCCAATTGAAGAAATCTGCTTCGGAATCTCATCGAATGCTTGTGGAATGCTGGCTTACGGCCAGTACGCTCTAGGCAAAACACAGTGCAACGAGGGGTTCGATAAGTTTAAAATTGGTGATTTTGATGTGAGAAACAAAGAACGTGGAAAATCACCGAAAAAGTTTGAAGATGCCGGATGCCGGATGCCGAATTGCAAGCTTTACTCGCTGAGGATGATGTTCAAACGCAAGAACAATTTGCAGAACAATTAAATGTGACCCAACAATGCATTTCTCAACTGCTGCTGTTTAAAAGCCATGGGATTGGTTTTGAAGATGGGAAGGTGGGAAGATGGGTGCCGCATGAATTGACTGAAAGACTGCAAGAATATTGAAAAACCAACTGTGAAATGTTGCTCGCCAGGAACAAAAGAAAGTCACATCTTCATCGAATTGTTACTAGCGATGGAAAATGGATCTATTTCGAGAATCCCAAACGTAAACGATCATATGTTGAACCCGGTACATCGGCCAAATCGACAGCAAAGCAAAATTGCCTAAGCTAATCGGAAAGAAGACAATGCTCTGTGTTTTCTGGGATCAGCGAGGTGTTAGCTGGTTTGAACTTCTGAAACCAGGTGAAACAGTTACTGGTCAACGCTACCAACAACAATTGGCTGATTTGAACCAAAAACGTGCTTTGCGCCAAAAACGTCCAGAATATCAAGCTAGGCAACACAAAGTGATTTTTCTTGATGACAATGCACAATCACATCGAACAAAACACGGACTCGAGAATTGGTAGATTCGTGCAGCTGGCTAACCCTCCCCCATGCGGCTTATTCAACAGACTTGACTCCATCTGACTACCACTTATTTTCATCAATGGGGCACGCGGGCACGCACTTGCGGAGTAGCACTTCGATTCGTACGAAAATGTGAAAAAATGGCTTGTTTGACGATGCCTGGTTTGCCTTAAAAGACGAACAGTTTTTTTTTGGCGAGGCATTCACAAATTGCCAGAGAGATGGGACAAATGTGTAGCTAGCAATGGCCATTACTTTGAAAATTAAATGTATAATCATTTTGCTTAAATAAACATGTATTTTCTTTTCGTTTCATACTTGTAGCACTCTTTTTTTTCTTGAAATTCAATAATTGTGTAAAAATATCAAAATGTTCGATGGACGACGAAGCTCAAATACGAAATTACAATCACAATCTCTACGTTTTACCAAAAGCTCCGCCATACTCTGTCGCCTGAGGGGTGCTTGGAAGGAATGCGAGACGCAGTCACATTGCCAATTCTATGACACATTCGACAGATAGAAAACACAATGCCTAGAATTTCTCATGTGCAACTAAATCACATTTTACAGAACTCATAACATGTCAGCGCGCAAATGCGAATACACACGCGCAACTGTTTACACATTTTTAATACAATATTTATAATAGAATTAATAACGAAAATGTTAATAATTTATAAGCAAAATAAACAACAACAAAATGCCAAAAACCAAAAAACCATTGCCATACAGTGCTCAATTTCAATTAAATTTCATTATTACGAGCGGAGAATTATGGTTGTTGTTGTTGCTGTTGTTGTTGCTGCTGTTGTTGTTGTTGCTGTTGTTGTTGTTGTTGTTGTTGTTGTTGTGTTTTTCCTGCTATGTGTTATTTACTTATTTATTTATTAATGCCATAAAGTCATTTAAAAGCGCGTAGAGAAATTATACACAAAATAGGCTTATAATTAGCATAAAATTAAAAACTTACGTATGTGTGTGTGTGTGTGTGTGTGTGTGTGGATGTGTAGGTAGGCACACACACACTCACACACACATACACACACACACTTGCGGCTATATATGTGTATGGTGTGTATTTCATTTTAATTAATAATCAAGTTCGATTTTCCCAATTTTTTCCCTGATTCATTCTCGTGCCTCGCCAAACAAAGCAATAATTTTGTGTATGTAAAAATTAAGCGGATATGATATTTAATGGCAGCATCAGAAGTAGCAGTAGCAACAGCAGTGTTTTATTTTTATTTTTATTTTTTTTCCACTTTTTTCTTGGTAAATTAAAATAAAATAATAAAAGTGTCAATATAAAAATGATTTATGAAGCTTACATTTTCCTGTGAAACATAACACATAAACATACATTTTGTATTTTAATTATCACATGCGCAAATTGTGAGTTGCTGCTGTTGCTCGGTTACTTGTTGTTTTTGCGCCATAAATTCATTTGAATGCATGTATTTTGTTGTTGTTTTGCTGTTTAATAGCATACACTCGCACATAAACACGATATTATTAACAACTTCCGTTTCCGCTGCTGTGCGCTGCCATGTGATATTCCGTGCTTGTGCGTGCGTGTGTGCGTGCTTGCGTGCGTGTGTTTATTGTAAGGAATAAGTTTGAACATAAACTACGCAGAATTGTGTCAAAATATGTGAAATGCACGGGTTTTGTGTTAAGAGAAGATAAATAAAATGTTTGTTGTTATTGTTGCTGTTGTCGGTTTTTTATGTTTCTGTTTTATTGTAATTTGATTAAGTATTTCAACTTTTCACTGTTTCCACTGCCGGAACCACAGGGGAACTATTGAAATGCATTCGTGGTATGTTTGGATTTCTGCCTGCAAAAGTTTCCATCAACACTTCAAACAAAAAAAAGCGTGTTTCGCTTCCACCCAATTCTCGCCTTTACCTCCCTCCCTACTTCCCTCCCTACTTTCCTCCCTACTTTCCTCCCTACTTTCCTCCCTACTTTCCTCCCTACTTTCCTCCCTACTTTCCTCCCTACTTTCCTCCCCACTTCCCTCCCTCCTTCTCTATGCAGTACTACTAAAATTAGCATTATTCCAGTTGTAGTTCTACTTTGATCTATCGAACTCAACGTACCAAAAAAAAAACCCATGCAGTTTCACGCAAATGAAGCATCTCAAAAGCTAGAGGCAGCAACTGGGTAAGAAACACTAGCTCGGGTTAGAGAGCAAAAGTTTCAAACAATCACACGATTGCAATTGAATGCGTATATATTTTCAGGGAGAGGGCGTGGAAGGAGGGGGCGGGGAAGGAGGGGGCGGTGGTAGGGTAAACAGTAAAGTAAATACGGATTGAGTTTAACTTGTTTTAAATAGCCGTGTCCAGTCAAGTGCATGGCTGTGTGTTTCAATGGGTGAAAAAAGAAGAAAAAACCCGAATCAAAGCCGAGGGCAAAGTATTTTTTATTAAAGCAATTCATTGCAGAAGTCGCTAAAGTTTTCTACACTGTGCAAAAAAAATACAAATGCTAAAAAGAAAGGCAAATTAAGATTGCAATTAGAGATGGGCGAACGCCGTGATTTTCGGCGTGTCACGTTTTCCATGCGTAATCGTGCGTGAATTCAATTTCGCATTGGCACACGGCTTTACGTACTGCAAAAATAACTAAGTTTGGAAATTAAAGATGATTTAAAAACGAATACATAAGATCGCCTGTTCACATGACTTCTTCTTCTTCTTCTTTTTTCTTCTTCTTCTTCTTCTTCTTCCTCTCTTTAATGGCACAACAGCCTATGGAGGGCCTAAGCCGAGCTTTTCGCTTCCTCTCATGTTGTACTAAAACGTACTCTTGTACGTTTTCCAATGCCTAATCTACATTACTTAACAATTTTAATCTTATTGTACTAAGTATGCATATGTAGATTAGGTAAATAAAACTTTTTTTATCTTATTTTATTATTATTTTGCGTGAGCATTCGTCCGTGAATTGTAAATTTTAGCACGAAAACGTAGCTGATTTGAAAAGTTTCGTCATAAGCGTGCGTGATCGTGAGTCGGAAATCGCTTACGCGCCCATCTCTAGTTGGAATACTGACAGTATTTTATTCGCCAACTCATTGAACATGTGCAAATAAAACGAACAATTGGTTAAGTCTCTTTTAAGGTTTTCGTGTTGTCATTCACAATAAATCTGCTCAGGTGATTTTCCTGTTTCTTCTTTATTATAAAAGGTGATTTTTTTAGAGCTTTGTTTTTGAAAACTAAAAACAAAACATAGAAATTTTACAAAAGTGAATGACATTTTTATTTGGATTGATAAATCAATTCCTGCCATTTACTTTTTAAAGATAATTTCTCTTAAATGTTGCCCGCGGCTACGCTTCAAGTGGTCCATTCTCAAGGTTTACTTTTAGCATATTTTCCACACATTTCGGCCGGAATCTCACAAATGACGCGTTCAATGTTGGCTTCCAAAGCCAACGGCCGGGAGCCTTACTTACTTACTTTTAATGGCACGACAGCCCATGGAGGGCCTAGGCCGAGCTTTTCGCTTTTCGCATCCACTCATGTTGTGCGTGTTATATTTGGACATGAATGGAATGGAAGGGACCTACAGTTTAATGCCGAATCCGAACGTCGAAGTGAAAAGCTTTTCATGGGCAGTTTTCACTCTTGTAGATTTGCCATTGCCTGCCAAGAGGTGGTACCGTGTAGAAAAATTATTTCTTCTATTTTTTTTTGATTTTGATTTTGCCTGTGCCGAGATTCGAACCTCGGACACTCTGCGTAGCACTCCAATGGCCGAGTCCCATTCTTGCATTTTCGGCAAGGGCAAAAAAAGGTGTGTTTAGCATCGAACAGTACCGGTACCTTTCTCCATTGACCGTAACGTTGTACGGCCTTCATTGTTTTTGAAGAAGTACGGCTCAATGATGCCGCTTGCCCATAAACCATACCAAACAGTGCATTTTTCGGGATGCATTCCAAATACGGCAATTCTGCTTACTCACGTATCCCTTTGAGCCAAAAATGTGCTCCGTCGCTGAAGACAATTTTTGCTATAAAAAAACGGATCCTCATCCAGCTTTTCCGAGGCCCATTCACCAACAATTCGACGTTGTGGTAGCTCGCCTGGTTTCAGTTCTTGCACCAGCTGTATTTTGTATGCCATTAATACGAGATCTTTACGTAAAATCTTCAAGGTGGTCGAATACTATAATACAATCCCAATTGCTGCGATCGGCGCGATCTCTTTCAACACTGGCCGATACAGCAGCAATATTATCTTCGCTACGCACTCTATGGATACGATTTGTTGGATTGATGACCAATAAAATGAAACTGGTGCGAAATAGCCTCTGGTCACAATGAGCGGAATAGCCTGGTCTGTAATTTGCGAAACACATTTTTCACAGAGCACGAATTTTGATAATAAACTTCAATAATTTGCGAACGTTTTTCAGGCGTAAGTCTATTCATGATGAAATGGCAAACCAAACCGAACATTTTTTGCTTTGACACATGTCAAGAATCATGCGTGAACTGTCAGAAATACTTACTTACTTAGCTGGCGCTACAACCGATGATCGGTCTTGGCCGCCTCCACAAAGCTTCGCCAGTCACCTCTGCTATGCGCGCGCTGGCGCCAGTTGATAAGGCCAAGTGCAGTCAGGTTGCCCTGCACCTGGTCTTTCCAACGGAGATTAGGACGTCCCCTTCTGCGTGATCCTCCACCGTGGTTCGAATAAAACACCTCTCTAGCCGGAGCGCTTTCTTCCATTCGCTCAACATGACCCAGCTAGCAATGCTAGTAGATACGCTTTATACGCTTGACTATGTCAGTGTCGGCGTACAGCTCATACAGCTCATCGTTCCATCTTATTCGATACACGTCGTCCACGCATACTGGACCGTAGATCTTACGGAGTGGAGTATCTTCCTCTCGAACGCTCCTAACAGCCTCTCATCATTGATGGTCAATGTCCACGTCTCTGCGCCATACATTAGGACGGGAAGGATGAGGGACTTATAGAGCGTTATCTTCGTCGGTCGAGAGAGGGCTCTACTTCTCAATTGCC
Source organism: Palloptera scutellata (assembly GCA_958295655.1). Classification (NCBI taxonomy): domain Eukaryota; kingdom Metazoa; phylum Arthropoda; class Insecta; order Diptera; family Pallopteridae; genus Palloptera; species Palloptera scutellata. Next base: position 70,058,432 of record OY282450.1, read on the forward strand.
TACTGAGCCCGTAGTAACACCTGTTGGCAAGAGTTAGTCTCCGCTTGATCTCAAGGCTGACATTATTGTTGGTGTTTATGCTGGATCCTAGATAAACGAAATCCTTGACGACTTCAAAAATGTAGTTGTCAACAGTGACATTTTGTCCAAGACGCCGTGACTCTTTGTTTGTTGACACAAGGTATTTCGTTTTGTCCTCGTTCACCACTAGACCCACTCGACGAGACTCCCTTTCCATGTTGGAGAATGCTAGCAGCATGACACTCTTGTAGAAGATAGTGCCAGAGATGTCGATGTTCGCAGCTCGAATTATTTTCTCCAGCATTAGGTTAAAGAAGTCGCACGATAGGGAGTCACCTTGTCTGAAACCTCTTTTGGTATCAAATGGTGCGGAGAGGTCTGTCCCAATTTTCACTGCGCTGGTGGTGTTGGTCAGTGTCATTTTGCAAAGACGAATGAGCTTTGCAGGGATACCAAAATCAGACATTGCGGCGTACAAGTGGTCCCTAATCGTGCTGTCGAAGGCGGCTTTATAATCGACAAATAGATGATAAGTGTCGATCTGTTTTTCTCGGGTCTTTTCCAGGATTTGGCGTAGTGTGAATATCTGGTCGATGGTGGATTTACCAGGCCTGAAGCCTGAAGCCACACTGATAAGGTCCAATCAGTTTGTTGACGATGGGCTTCAGTCTTTCGCACAGTACGCTCGACAGAACCTTATATGCAATATTAAGAAGGCTGATCCCACGGTAGTTGGCGCAGATCGTGGAATCACCCTTCTTATGGATTGGGCAGAGTACGCTGAGATTCCAATCACTTGGCATGCTTTCATCTGACCATATTCTGCATAGAAGCTCATGCATGCGTTTTTTGAGCTCTTCGCCTCCGGTCTGGGGCGTAGGACACAAGGTAAAGTTCGTGACAGTCGCAGGTGCGTCCATGGTCGATCCTTGCGCTTCTACGTTTCAAGTCGACACACAGCCTCCTCGTGGCGTCCCCTGGATAACGATCTGACAACCGTCAGTGAGTTAACTAATGTGTGCGGCGGGCTTCTCCATGGCCTTGAATGAATGGTTGTGCGTCGGGCTTGGAACCCACCACGTTAAAATACCCTCCAATGAAACCTCCAAACAAGCCTCGAACTGTCAGAAATATAAACGTCAAAAATCAAGTAGCAAATGAATCACCCTTTAATTGCTTTTCTAACTCGCATCATTACAACGCGTGACATTTTGATATGATTGTTCTAAGCTTTCTGCCAAACGGTTCTTCTTCTTCTTCTTTCATTATTAACAGTCCAAAGTGGGATTTTTAAACATGGATGGTAAACAACTTGCTAGTTATACATAAGAGCTATAATTATACGCACCATTTCTGCAGCTGTTGGTTTTGCTTCCCATTATTACTGCTAGTTATACATACATAGCTAGGAACGAGTGGCGAATAAAACTCAGCTACTATTTCATATGTTCATATATTGTAAGTATCTTCGCATAGTTATCGAGACCGCTTGTGTATTAAGCCCAGGAGGGGAGAGTGTTCCAACATGCAATCAAAATTGTTGAATATGTTAGAAGTTCGTCGCTATTCGGAATAGAGATGGTCGCGAAAGTGATTTTTTACTCACGGTCATGCACGATCACGAGGGAATATTAAATTCACGTACGCTCACGAATGAGACTTTCGTTTTCGTTCACATTCACACCATAAAAATGTCAACTATTTTCCAGAATCCAAAAAACTCCTTATAGATACTTATACAGGGTGCGCCATTGAACAATTTTAACATTCATCAACCGATTGACTTGAGGAAACATGTTTTTGAAATGTCAATTCTGTACAATTTTAATCATGAATCGTGTGATAGTGACGCTGTATATTGAAAATAGTCGTTCACTTGTGTTAAGTCAACGTGCATATCGTCGAAAATTATCGTGGCCAACGAATACCGGCGGTAAGAGAGAGTGCTGTCGAGAACCCACATGAGTCGTATCGTCACCGCGCTCAGCATTTTGGCGCCAGTGGAACCATCATGCGGAATATTTTGAACAATGATTTGTATTTGTTTCCGAATTTTGCTGACAGACTGTTCATGTCGCTTGGAATACGGCCAAACACTCGATCGAATGGTTGACACTGAACCCGATTTTTGGAAGGAAATTTTGATGACCGACGAAGCCCATTTCACACATTTCTGTGGCGCCGTTAACCAGCAACATTACCGCATTTTGACATCGGAGAATCCACACGAGATCCATGAAACACCATTGTATGACCAAAAAGTGACTGCTTGGGCCGGCGTGTGCGCCAAGACCATCTTTACTTTACTTTTAATGGCACAACAGCCCATGGAGGGCCTAGGCCGAACTTTTCGCATCCACTCATATTGTGCGTGTTATATTTGTACATGAATGGAAGGCACCTACAGTTCCGAATCCGAACGGCGAAGTGAAAAGCTTTTCATAGCAATTTTTACTCTTGTAGGTTTGCTATTGCCTGCCAAGAGGTGGTGGTGGTGCCGTGTAGAAAAATTATTTTTTACTACTTTTTATTTTGCCTGTGCCGAGATTCGAACCCCGGACACTCTGCGTAGCAGTCCAACGCATTACCACTACGCCACAGCGACCAACCATCACAGCGCCAAGACCATCATTGGGCCATTTTTCTTCAGAGATGGTGAAACAGTCGATGGGAATCGATATCGGTGGATATTGACTCCTTATGTCTGCCCACAAATGTGTGAAAAAGGTCAGGACTGTTAATGGTTTCAGCAAGACGGTGCGCCATGCCACACTGCAAACCAAAATATACAGTTTATGCAACGAAAATTACCTGGACGTGTGGTGTCAAAAAATCAAGACATTGACTGGCCACCCAGATCTTCAGATTTGACCCCTCCGGATTTCTTTTTGTGGGGTTATTTGAAAAGCAAAGTGTACGTAAGCAAGCCTCAGAACATTGACGAGCTTAAGGCAAACATTCGTTCCGAAATCAACGTCTTACAGCCCGATTTGCTCCCGAGAATCTCGAAAAAGTGATGGAAAATGCACAAAAAGGGCACATTTTGCTTTGGTCAATAGCGGCGGCCACTTGATTGATATTGTATTTTAAAACTACTCAAAAAAAATTTTACAGGACCAAATTAAAAAAAATACCTCATATATGAAATTAGGTTGTTTTGTTTTAAGTTATTCAATATTCATAAACCGGCATAAAAGATGGCGCACCCTGTAAATGGGATATTTGTTTGCCTCAATCAAAAAAAGCAGATTTAAATAGATGTGCGAGATTCGACATAAAAAGAAGTAAAACAATTTGTTAAAAATTTGTTCAATCGTGAGTCACGGTGTAAACGAATTCATGCATGATCACGCACGATGAAATCTCACGCACGAACATTTAAGTCATTTTTCTGATTCTATCCAAAAATCGTTCACGCTCACGGGCGTGAACTATTTTCCATTACACGCCGTGTCACGCCGACAACCACTTCCGACCTTAAGTTAAGACTATGCTTTTGATGGTCATTTAGAAAAAAAAATCCAAATATTTGAATATTCGCAGTGTATTTGCGCAATTTGGCAGGAAAATCATATCGGAATAAACTTTTTTATATAAGTACATACATACGAGTATATACTTCTTTATCTCTAGTCAAGCGGAAAGTTGTTCGACCGTGTGTTAAAGCCAGCCAGAGCCAATTCTACATGCTCTAGAGAATGTTGTACGAAAATTTAACTTTGCCAAATATTTGCAAAATGAAAACAATACACACACATATACCTACACATACATTCATACAAACACGTATACAATACTAAAAAAAAAAAAATATCAAGAAAAAAAAAACAAAAGTACGATATGAAACGAAATTGAAGAACTTTTTATGTGAGCATAGTTTATGCGCTTTTATGCTGCTACCAAAAAACAAAAAAAAAAAAACCGAACCAACCTAAAGACAAAGAGGTAAAACAGAAGCAGAAGTTGAGCAGAAGTTGAGCAGCAGCAACACAAGACTCCAATAGAACTCTTACTGAAATTCCAACGTTAAACTCAGTACGGAGACTACGACTCTTGGCTGCTGACTAACACTGAGCTACCACAATGCAGCAGCAGCAGCAGCAGCAGCAATAGCGGCGTCATGTGAGTGTTGCATGCATAAGCAGCAGAGGAAGAGGAGCAGTAGGAGTATGGGAGGAATTGAGAAATATGTTGGTTTCAAGTCAAACTAAAAACTGAAACTGCTATTAGCTGAGCATTAAAACTGCAAAAGCTTTACGAAAACGGATTTCTGCTGTTACTATCTTCAACTGGTATGAATTCTGAAAAACAAAACAAACAAAAATTTACATACTTTAGTTAAATAAATTTCTGCTTTCATTGCCATGTCAATGCAATTGTGCGCTGCTCTTTTTAAGCGCTCCATAACTATGCATTTACCACAGTGCATGAGTGTGTGTGTGTGTGTGTGTGTGTGTGTGTGTATGTGTGTGTGTGTGTGTGTGTGTGTGTGTGTGGAAATGAATTTTTGTGGTCGCCAAGCAAAAACTGCTCTTGGCAGATTGACGATTTCATATTTGAGCTAAAACTTTTTCGAGCCTGTGTGCTTGCGCTTGTGTGCTGCGGACATATTTAAAATGTTCTCATAAAAATTTTGATATTTATAATATTCGTCGGGTAATAAAAGCAGAAAAACGAAGAGTTTATTAGAAATTATACGCGAGCGCGTTCACTCACACTGTCACTCACACACACACACACACACATTCACATATGGTATATTTAACAATTTGAAATGTGGACACTTTAATGAGCGTCCTTCATCATTTCCAATACAAATTTGTTGTACATATATTGTGAGTATGTATTTACAAGTACATACAGTGTCGGTGGTCGCTGTGGCGTAGTGGTAGTGCGTTGGACTGCTACGCAGAGTGTCCGGGGTTCGAATCTCGGCACAGGCAAAACCAAAAAAAGTAGAAAAAACATTTTTTCTACACGGCACCACCTCTTGGCAGGCAATGGCAAACCTACAAGAGTAAAAATTGCTATGAAAAGCTTTTCACTTCGCCGTTCGGATTCGGCTTTAAACTGTAGGTCCCTTCCATTCATGTACAAATATAACACGCACAACATGAGTGGATGCGAAAAGCTCGGCCTAGGCCCTCCATGGGCTGTTGTGCCATCAAAAGTAAAGTACCTTGTTCTGGAACCAAAAACTTCAAAAAATATTTCTCTAGGCTTATGATATATTTAAAAGGTATTTACTTTTATTCATTTATTCCATAAGTCTAATTTTTTCTTAAAACAAAAACAAAATCAATTTAGTGTAAAAAAGAAAAGAAATTTAAAAGTTATAAATAAAATCACATTTCAAAAGGACAACGAAAAAGAAGAACACTTCAATTCAAAAAAAAATTTATAAAATATTTATTCAAATTGTCCAGTAATGCTAATATTTTGTGGAATAAGTAGCCTTTGTTAATTAAAACCGCCTTACACCTTCTAGGCATTGATTCCACCAGAGACGCGCAAGTAGCCTGGGGTATGGAATACCACGCTCATTGAATGCTTTGCCACAATTCCTCTTTGTTTTTAGCTCTGGTACTGCCAATCTTCTCTTTCACAATATTCTACAAGTTCTCGATTGGATTAAGGTCAGGTGACTGTGTAGGCCAGGTCATAACGGGAATTCCATTATGGGAAAACCAATCTCGCGCAAGGATTGAGGTGTGCTTTGGGTCGCTATCCTGTTGCATTTGCCAGTTCAGGGGCACTTTCCATTCAGCATAAGGAAGCATCACCTCCTGAAGGATGTTTACATAAAGAAATCTGTTCATCGTTTCTTTTATCCAATATAGAGGACCCACACCATACCAAGAGAAGCATCCCCATACCATGATGCTTCCACCTCCGTGCTTCAACGAATTCCTAGTATATTTTCGGCTCAATTTTGCATTTTTCAGGCGTCTAACTCAACGTTTGCCATCACTTCCAACAAGATTCACCTTGCTTTAGTCTGTCCATAATACGTTAGGCCATGTTTTTGCATTAATTGAACCACCCCACTCAATGTGCGCTTCAGCGAACTCTATGCGACACTTTCGATGTCTTTGTGTCAACATTGGTACATTGGTACTTTTCGTGCTGTTCTCCCATACATTTTTTGCCCCACCAAACGTCTCCTTACTGATCGAGCACAAATTTGAACCCCTGTCTCCTCTCTAATTGGGGCAGCTGCCTTAAATGGATCGCGTGCCGCCAAAATTCTTATGCGATTGTCATCTTCATTTGTAGTTTTGCCGGGCCTACCTCTCTTGTAAAGGAATTTTCGTGGTAATAAAGATTGGTAGACAAATGTCGAGGATTTGCTAATAGTTTTAGCTATTTTTCGGATGCTTTGTCCCTTTCGCAGTTTTTTCACCAAATCACGCTCCTCCTTGCTACAGTGCTTTGCTCGACCCATTTTGCTGTGACATTACGGAATAGTTTACATTTAATTTGTTGAATTACCCTGAATGCTACCATTTAAATGCTTACCAGTACAAATTATAAACAAATTTAAGTTTTCTGTTTAAAATATAAATTTTTTCGTTTGCTGTCCTTTTTTTTTACGAACGAACGAATCTCAACGGACCCTCCTCCCGCCCAACACAACCGAGGGGCGCATCCACTTAGCGTATGGATCGGTGACCGGCGCTACCGCTTTATTTCTTATTTTGATTGTCCGCCTTCGAATGCTTCGCTTCAACTTTTTTGTTTGGGAATCCCCAAAAAACATTTGACTGTAGTGTTGCCACCTAGAAATGTATAAAGTATATGCCATACCATTTTCTTGTCTATAAAAATTGTTTGCCATAAGCAGTCCGATACAAAAAAATAAAAATCAATGTAAGTTTTATAGTGCAAGGTGTTCTTATTTGATTGTCCGACACTGTACATATGTGCATGTGTGTGTGTGTGTGTGTGTGTGTGTGTGTTCATGAATTGTAGAAAGAAAAAGGCTACACATTTTCATTTCCTTTCTTTCCTCGTTTTAATAAAAAATCACACACAAAACCACAAGAATGATTGTTATTTACGCAATGGCAATAATAATCCGTACTTGCTATACGCACATACAGACACACACACACTCACGCATACACACAAACACGCACACACACACACATAAAATGAAAATTGAATTTTTATTCAAAATTCCAATATCTCACAATCAGTAGTACACTTTTTTTTTTTCATTATGGAATATTTTCTACTCCTTCCTTTACTTTTTTTTCTTTTGCTGGTTTTTCATTTTTATTTCATTTCCCCATTTTTTATACTTTATTGTTGCGTTCAACATTCAATTGTATTGCACGCATACTCACAGCTATACTCTAACACACACACGCACACACATACTCTTACACACATACATACGCAAGTCTTTAGTTCACTACAATGACTATACCCGTACATGGATCGCTTGCAAATTGCAATAAATCAAATGTAGAGGGCGGTGTAAAAAAAAAAAACTTGTTGTTGTTGCACGCTTAAAATTCCTTAACAACAATACACAAAAAATTCTTGCCTTTGTAATGTAGTTAACTTTTACAAACATACGTATGAACATGTGTAGTTCCATCACAAACACACACACACACACATACATACATTCAACCACATACACACACACACACACACACACACATACATACATTCAAGCACACACACATACACAAAGTGATGAGAAGCTCACAAAATGCACTTACATATGTACATATGTACGCTTTTAACGACCATCATGAAAATGGAAAATGTTATTAGCCGAAAAAAGGACACAATTCCATATTGAAAGAATTTTTGAGTGAGCAGGAAAAACGAAACACTGAAACTGCGATACGTATGTGATAAAATTCTACTACACAAATTAATTTACGAGTAGTAGTGTCAAAAAAATACATTATTATGTATGTGAACTACATTCAGTTAGGTATATATAACAGGCATAAATAGCATTTAGTTGGCAAATTATTTAGAAGAGAAAATCTTGGATACTTAACGCTATAAAGCACTTAAGTGCTAGATTAAAAAAAAATATTATTATGAGTGGTTCTATATTTCGTTTGCTGCCATTGCAATCAGAGTTGTTCGTGGTCGGCATATGCTCTCTCGCTCTCCCTCTCTCCTCCACTCTCTGCCTTTGCTTACTGTCAATATAACCCAGTAGAACTTAGCATCATGGTAATGTAATGGATTATGGTACTTTCTATTTCTCCAGAGCTTTTGCAGTTTGTACTTTTCTTTCAAATAGCTTGTACTGTTGGGCATAGAGTAGCATACAATTTCGGGTGGTTGTCGTGACAAATTTAATTTGTCAACATTATTTTGACAGCTACTCGTTGGTGGTGTCTGACAGGCAAGCAACCTCTTTGAATTATGGAAAATAAAATTTTTGAGCTTCTACCTCAAAACTCTATAAATTTGTTTTTAGCATGACTTAGGATAATAGTTATTATTTTCGGGAAGACAATAAAGAGATATTATCAATGTTCTGGGACTTTTAGGCTTAATACTGACTGCAAATATAAAAAATCGCTCATAAACTTCATAGCTTGCTAAGTTAAAAAAAAAAAATTTAAACGTATTTAAATTTAGACACTATTGAAGTGAAACGTCTATACGTGCAAAAATTACAATAAATACATATTTATATAAAAAAAGTAGAGAATACTTACTTACTTAGCTGGCACTACAACTGATGATCGGTCTTGGCCGCCTCTACAAAGCTCCGCCAGTCACCTCTGCTATGCGCGCGCTGGCGCCAGTTGATAAGGCTAAGTGCAGTCAGGTTGCCCTGCACTTGGTCTTTCCAACGGAGATTAGGACGCCCCCTTCTGCGTGTTCCTCCACCGTGGTTCGAATAAAACACCCTTCCAGCCGGAACGCTTTCTTCCATTCGCTCAACATGACCCAGCCAGCGAAGCCGCTGGAGTTTTATACGCTTGACTATGTCAGTGTCGATACACGTCGTCCACGCATACTGGACCGTAGATCTTACGGAGTATCTTCCTCTCGAACGCTCCTAACAGCCTCCTATTCTCATCATTGATGGTCAATGTCCACGTCTCTGCGCCATACATTAAGACGGGAAGGATGACTTATAGAGCGTTATTTTCGTCGGTCGAGAGAGGGCTCTACTTCTCAATTGCCTACTAAGCCTGTAGTAACACCTGTTGGCAAGAGTTAGTCTCCGCTTGATCTCAAGGCTGACATTATTGTTGGTGTTTATGCTGGATCCTAGATATACGAAATCCTTGACGACTTCAAAAGTGTAGTTGTCAACAGTGACATTTTGTCCAAGACGCCGTGACTCTTTGTTTGTTGACACAAGGTATTTCGTTTTGTCCTCGTTCACGACTAGACCCAAACGACGAGACTCCCTTTCCAGGTTGGAGAATGTTGCACTAACTGCTCGCGCGTTGGTGCCAATGATGTCAATATCATCAGCGTACGCTAGCAGCATGACACTCTTGTAGAAGATAGTGCCAGTGATTTCGATGTTCGCAGCTCGAATTATTTTCTCCAGCATAAGGTTAAAGAAGTCGCACGATAGGGAGTCACCTTGTCTGAAACCTCTTTTGGTATCAAATGGTGCGGAGAGGTCTGTCCCAATTTTCACTGCGCTGGTGGTGTTGGTCAGTGTCATTTTGCAAAGACGAATGAGCCTTGCAGGGATACCAAAATCAGACATTGCGGCGTACAAGTGATCCCCAATCGTGCTGTCGAAGGCGACTTTATAATCGACGAATAGATGATGGGTGTCGATCTGTTTTTCTCGGGTCTTTTCCAGGATTTGGCGTAGTGTGAATATCTTGTCGATGGTGGATTTACCAGGCCTGAAGCCACACTGATAAGGTCCAATCAGTTTGTTGACGATGGGCTTCAGTCTTTCGCACAGTACGCTCGATAGAACCTTATATGCAATATTAAGAAGGCTTATCCCACGGTAGTTGGCGCAGATCGTGGAATCACCTTTCTTATGGATTGGGCAGAGTACGCTGAGGTTCCAATCACTTGGCAGGCTTTCATCTGACCATATTCTGCATAGAAGCTCATGCATGCGTTTTGTGAGCTCTTCGCCTCCGGCCTTAAACAACTCAGCAGGCAGGCCATCTGCACGTGCGGCCTTATTGTTTTTCTGCAGAGCAATGGCTGTTAAGACCTCCTCATAGTCAGGCGGCGGTATTTTTTCGGAGTAGACTCCGCAGTGGCGTGATTATTGCAGTCATCGCCATTAAGCAGCTGCGAAAAGTGCTCCCTCCATAATCTCATTATGCCCTGGACATCTGTCACCAGATTTCCGTCTTCATCCTTGCAGGAAGAGGCCCCGGTCTTCAAACCAAGAGTCAGGCGTCTTATTCTTTCAAAGAATTTTCGGACCTCGTTCCTGTCCCACTATCATTGAACTCGCGTCTTTCTTCATCTCTTTTCTTGCACCTGAAAAGACGTTTCTCCGCCCTCCTCAACTTTCTGTATCGAACCTTAGCAGCTCGCGTTGCAACTGACTGCAGGGTGGCTCTGTAAACAGCGTTTTTTGCTTCAGTAGCATCGCGACACTCTTGGTCGTACCACATATTTCTCCGGCGACGGTGGTAGCCTGGCACCTCTTCGGCAGTCGTACGCATAGAGCGGGAAGTGTGCGTCCACTGCGCGCATATATCATCAAGGTGAGGGGTGTTTTGCGAAAGGAGAACTGCAAGTTGGTTGGCAGCTTTCCCTTTGTACCTATCCGTACGCGTAAAGTAGGGCTAGTAAAGAACAAACTCAATAAACATAAATAAGTGCGATCCATATAAACTCATAAATATCTCGCAAAACCTTATAAACTCGTTAGAAAACTTTCAAATTTCATACAAATTTTGACAAGTTTATACACTTCTAAACTTATGAGGCATTTATGAGTTTATCGGAATCGCTCTAGAACAGTGTCGGGCAATTTTGAAGTTCCTATTCACATTTGAATAAGCTCACATTCTCTGCGAACGCAATACAGTCACACGAACACTATAAACTTCTGCGTGTAGCTTACAAACTATTGACGAACAATGGAATTCGAGCGAAGTTTGAGAGCAATTTTGTCAACGAAAATCATGTTATTTGACTTTCAGCATTCATGTACTTATGCAAGATCTCGCTCTACTGTTTTTTAAAACAGCAGCGCTGTCGCTCTCTCAGACACACAAACAAGCATGCATGTTTAAGTATTAGTTTAACAGACGCTACTCTAGAATTTTTTACGAATTTAACAGGTCGTACCTCACGATTGGTTTTACATCGCTCTGCCACCGTTTTCGGCACTTTTCACTAACACCGTATACATATATCGAATTTAATGTAAAATATGTGGAAATAGTTCGTATGTTTTAATATTGTTTTAATTGATTAATTCTATTGAATACTTAAACTATGTAGCACTCAATTAAAAGTATTCCAAATACCACAAAGTACATAAGCAGAAACTAAGAGAGCCGACATCGGGATTGAACTTTATTCAAATAAGTAAATTTACCGTAGCGAGATCGAAGATTTACCTATAATGCAAGCAGAGACGCCGACTACTATTCAATACTCTCACCCGATGCGAGCATCATTGACGAGAACACATAACAGTTGTCAACTCTTGTAAAGTATTCTTAGAACTTACGCTCTTTTCTCGATGCTGTAGGAAGAGTAAGAGAGATAACATTTTTGTTTAATGTAAAAACATAGTGAAAAACCAACAACAATTTAATGATGATGAGTAGAAAGGTTTAAGTAGTTATGCACTCCTCTGAAAATATGCGTTTGTAGACATTTTGAACAATTATACACTAGTAATACAAATAAGTAGTGATGGGAAGTATCGATTACATTGGAGTAATCGGTATCAATACATTAAAAAAAATTGGGTTAACGTAAAAATTGTATTTTTAGCAGTTTTTTGCTTCTAGAAATATTTTATATGTCATTCATTACTTACTTTACTTTTAATGGCACAACAGCCCATGGAGAGCCGAGGGCGAGCTTTTCGCTTTTCGCATCCACTCATGTTGTGCGTGTTATATTTGTACATGAATGGAAGGGACCTACAGTTTAATGCCGAATCCGAACGGCGAAGTGAAAAGCTTTTCATAGCAATTTTTACTCTTGAAGGTTTGCCATTGCCTGCCAAGAGGTGGTGCCGTGTAGAAATATTATTTTTTCTACTTTTTGATTTTGCCTGTGCCGAGATTCGAACCCTGGACACAGTCCAACGCACTACCACTACACCACAGCGATCATACATTACCATAACATAAATTTAAATTTCAAACGTAATTATGGGAAAGACGCTGCTGCTGCTGCTTGAAATGCATTTTAAAGCCATTAGCTTTGAAAAAGTTTCTTAAGCACATACCATACAAAACATTTTGTCTCCTGAACATCGATAAGAAGGGATACAATCGATGAAGGAGCGATGAATTCGGGACGAAGGTTTGCCTAGAGCTCGTAAATGGTCTGAGGCTTGCAGGCGTACACTTTGCTATTCAAATAATATAGAAAACCATTTTGATTCGAGCATAATAATTGCTTAACAAAAGATTAGAAAATCTGCTGGAATTAAGGCAAATACACAAAAGTAATTATTCACTTTTATTCTAACTTGCTGCAAAATATCTTTTTTCGTTCCTTCAACTTTTGTGTCTTATTTTCTTTATTTTTCTTGTAATGGCACCACAGCCCATTGAAGGCCTAGGCCGAGCTTTTCGCATCCACTCATGTTGCGCGTGTTATATTTGGACATGAATGGAAGGGAAGGACCTACAGTTTAATGCTGAATCCGAACGGCGAAGTGAAAAGCTTTTCATAGGCATTTTTAACTATTGTAGGTTTGCCATTGCCTGCCAAGAGGTGGTGCCGTGTAGAACAAATTTTTTGCGTTTTCTTCTTTTTGATGTTGCTTGTGCCGAGATTTGAATCCAGGACACTCTGCGTAGCAGGCCAATGCACTACAAACTACACCACAGTGACCAGCAACTTTGGTGTCATAAAAAAGAAGAAGAAGAAAGAACAAAGAAGGAACCGCCTATCACCTAAACCTTAAATATGATCATAATTGTTAATAGCTGCAGTTCTTTATAGACTTTGTAAATTAGCCAGAAATTAGCTGAAATTCTAATTCTAATGATTCGATACTGAGTACTTTACAAAACCGATTACTTTTGAGTACTTAAAACTTTTAGGTACTCAAAATCTAGCTTCGAGTTCTACCGATTCTTTGGAGAATCGAGTACTTACCACTGCCCAACACTGACAAATAAGCAACCTTAAAGTTTTCCGTTGGTGATGTCAATTGAAATCCGATACGTTTACCAGCTTCTTGTGTCTTGTATGTATATAGTTTAGAGAACATAGTAAATAAATCCAAAAATATGAGATCTTTTATTTATTTCTTTTCAAAAACTACAGAAAATATGATATTATCTATTCATTTTCAATTAAGAAATTTACTTACAAAATTTGCATACTTGAAATGCAAAATTGTGATATATGAGTATGTGTATGTATGTATGTGTATGTATGTATGTGTACATATGTATATATGGTGTGTGTTTATGTATACATTTAAATTTTGTATACATTTAATTGACTTTACAAGCGGCTTATTGCAAAAATTCGAATTGAAAACTTTCATGTCAACTGAAATATTTCTGCATAATTAAACATGCACACATACGTCACACACACACACACACACACACACACGCACACATGTAAATAAAATTTCTATTAAAGTGTAAATTAGTTAAAGCTAAACGATGCATAAAATTTACAACATCAACAATGATATAAATCAATTTTTCATTGGGAGCAAAATGTGGAAATGTTTCATTAGTGAATAAAGAAACATAGGTACACACGACCACATACATATATACATACATACATACCACCCATGCCACAAAATCGGAGCACATCCGAGAAATATTTTCAAGGAAATTAAAATAAAGCAAACAATAATATTTAAATTAGAAAGAGATAGCAACGAAAAAGAAAGTGTAAGAAAGTGTAAATTTATGTGAAGATATGGCTGGGCTATTGTATGTTTACAAATACAATATGTTGAGGAGAAATGCTGGAAGAGAAGAGCGCAGAACTGTGGTAAATTGTAATAGCATCGAAACGGAACTGAAGCAGTAAAAACGGGGACAAGGGGAAAATCTTGGAAAGTGATTAAGTCTAAAGAAAAGTTTTGTATACACACATACAAACATGCATACACATACATACACATACATACACATACATACACAAACATACACATTCATACACATGCATACACATACATACACATACATACACATACATACACATACATACACATACATACACATACATACACATACATACACATACATACACATACATACACATACATACACATACATACACATACATACACATACATACACATACATACACATACATACACATACATACACATGCATACACATACATACACATACATACACATACATACACATACATACACATACATACACATACATACACATACATACACATACATACACATACATACACATACATACACATACATACACATACATACACATACATACACATACATACACATACATACACATACATACACATGCATACACATACATACACATACATACACATACATACACATACATACACATGCATACACATACATACACATACATACACATAGATACACATACATACACATACATATGTATATGCAAGCATCCTCAAATTGAATGTATTTATGTATTTGTATACATACATGTATATATATATATATACTTACATGTAAATATGTAGTATTATAAAAGTATTTTTCAATAAAACAAAAGATTTGTAAGCATGTATACGAGTAAGTATATGTATGTATATATGTATGTATGTGTGTATGTGTACGAAATTGAATTAGTAATGTGATATGTGTGTGTTCGTGTGTGTGTTTTTGCTTGCTCTTCTTATGCATGTGTCGAAGCGTATGTGTGCGAATTGTATACATTATGTAAATATCTTGAAGAAGTTTTATATAAATGCAAATGTTGCACAGCATTGAGAGCAGACTCAACAGCAGCTAGAACATACCATACGTAAGTAGTAGGAGCAACAACAGCAATAGCAGCAATAGCAGCAGAAATATCGACAGTAGATCACTTAAATTGTTATGCCAATATTACTACTTACTTAAATGTAACGTACTATCAAACACATACAAACAAAGAATCATATATGTATAGTGTTTATGTGAATGTTAATCCTCATTGTCATATCATTGGCTTGTGACTGTATGGTACACCAATTCAGACGCATACTACCGCACTTACTCATATACCATATACTTATACATACACACCACACTAATGCACACCCTCTCGTAAATATGTACACACATACAAACATAGCAAGTAAACACATACACACATGTAGAAATTCCCATTATTATATAATTTCGTATTGAAATTGTTTTATTTTATATCACATACGTGAATATAGACACATGGATGTACCCAGTAGGAAATTTCATTACGTCTAGCCAGCACATGAAAGTCTTTAAAAAAAATAAAAATTCAATACATGAAGTTCTGTTTATGGCGGTTTTCAAGGTCATTTGATTATAGCTCGGAAATTAGATTCTCAAAAAACAAAATAGCGTTTTCAAAATGGCGGAATATTTTCGTTAAAAATTTTGTCTATCCACATCAAAAACTCTGTAGGTGGGTCTTTGATTTCATTGGCCCAGATTACATTTTCAAAAATCAAATTGATGGCCTCAAAATGGCGGAATATATCCGTTACATATTTAGTTTATCTAAACAAAAAAAAAAATTAAGGTGGATGGGTCTTTGAATTCGAGATCACAGTTTTGAAAAACGAGATGGGGGTCTCAAAATGGCAGAACATTTTCGTTAAAAATTTTGTTTATCTACATCAAAAACACTGAAGGTGGGTCTTTGATTTCATTGGCCGAGATTACATTTTCAAAAATCAAAATGGCGGCCTCAAAATGGCGGACAAATTTTGTTTAACCTACATCAAAATGACTATAGGGCGGTCCTTGCCGTCACTGATTAAAATAAATCTATCTTTAAAATAGTGAACTTAATTTTTTTTATATAAATGTGAAGAGCGTGTTATCAAAACCTGATAAACCACTATTTCGAAATTTGGCAAGAGCGCCAAAAAACGATCGCATAACGTAGCAAAACTGAATTTTCGAAAATTAAAAAAAAAAAGTACTCACCATTTTTCAAATCTGTCAACGGCAAAATTTTTAGACTAGTGCGTAAGTACTTAGTAGGGACATATATACTGCTACAACATTGAACACATCCATTCCAATAGTAGAATTGAACATACCCTGTTATTACCACATGGCTTATGAAAGCTAACCTCTATAGCGTTAGTCTGTTAGGGGAAATCAAAACTGTGTCAGCTTTCACCAAGGAGTGGTCTGATAATCGAGAACCGTGTCGCTGTTATAGCACTTCTTAAGTGTGAAATGAAAAGAGGCGATATTTTTAAAACGCTCCGCCCACTCGGGATTAATTGCATGTTCGTCTACCGGTGCATAAAACTGTTTGAGGATACTGGAGATATCAAAGACCGCCACCGGTCGGTCTGTCCACGTACAGTTCGCACGCCGCAAGTCATCAAAGCCGTCAAATCAAGAATTCAGCGAAATCCGCTTCGAAAACAGAAAATCATGACCCGTGAGATGAAGTCCATGAATCGAATTATTAAAAAAGACTTAGTTAGGACTTGTTGCCTTCAAACGTCGCACCGGACATTTGTTGACTGCAGCTTTGGAAAAAAATAGTGTAGAAAAATCCAAACGTCTTTTGGAGAAGCACGCTGATAACTTGCACAGAAAAATAATGTTTACGGATTCAAAAACTTTTACCGTGCAGAAAAATGAAACCAGCTAAATGATAGGGGGGTAGGCACGGTCATCTAAGGAAGCATCTAAACTGTTGCCACGAGCCGAAAAGGGTCATCACCCAGCTTCAGTCATGGTTTGGTGGGGTGTCTCTTACGATGGGATCACTGACTTGGATTTCTGCGAACAAGGGAAGGGGTCAAAACTTCTGCCAAAGTTTACCAAGAAACCGTTTTGGAAGTTGTTGTGAAGCCACTTAACCATTCCCTGTTCCAAAACCAGACGTGGACTTTCCAGCATGATTTTGCGCCAGCCCATAAGGCTGAGACGACCCAGACCTGGCTTCAAAACAATTTGCCTTTCATTTGCTCTGAAGAATGTCCGTCTGGCAGCCCTGATCTGAGCCCACTGGATTACATATTATGGACAGTTTTAGAGAACATGGTTTGCCACAAAAGATACTCCAACATTGTTTCTCTGCTTTGACTGCTTTGATTCATGCTGTCAGCACTTTACCAATGCACGAGGTGCGTGCAGCTATTGATGATTGGCCAGTGCGACTTAAGGCGTGCGTGAAGGCCAAAGCCGGTTATTTCGAATAAGTAATTGCTTTTTGTATACCACATATATCAATAAATACATGTATTTTAAAAAATTGCACAAAAAAAATTAACTATTTTTAATTTTATTACATGAAATGTGTGTAACAGTATTTATGTCCCTACTAAGTATAATACGAGGTATGCTAAAAAAATAACGTTTTAATAATACACTTATGCCAGCGTTTTTTCCAATCCTCGAAACACTTCTGAAACGCGCTTTTTGATATCGCCAACAGCTCCTGTTTCGATTTTTCGTTTATCTCCTCAATTGTAGCAAAACGCTTTCCTTTCATCGGTGTCTTCAGTTTTGGGAAGAGGAAAAAGTCAGCGGGGGCCAAGCCATGATAACGGTTTTGTTTCTGGCCAAAAACTTACGCACAAGCGACGTTGTTTTTGCTCAAAATTTAGCAATTTTGGAACATTCTTCGCTGCCGCACGTTTCATGCCTAAAACATCTGTAAAAATTGCTTGGCATGAGCCGATCGTTATGCCAACCATCATCAGCAAGCTCTGTCATCTGATAGTGATTCGACGATTATCCAAAATCATTTTCTTCACTGCGTCAATGTTTTCATCGGTTGTTGACGTGCTCGGGCGACCAGGATGAGCATCGTCATTGACATCTTCTCGGCGAAAAATGCGAAAATCGAACATACATAACTCACGAAATTTGAAAATAACGGTTATTTTTTGATCACACCACGTACACCGAACACGGCGCCTATCTTTTACAGGTCTGTTAGGCCAAGGTAGACCTTGGTAGACGGGGTGTACTTTGTGGCCATGAAACTGCCACTATTTATCAACATTTCAATTAAGATTTGGAGGCGGAGCTCAAAACTTATTTATATATTTTTTATACAGTAGCCCAAGTTGAGCTATTAGTGAAACACTCATGTATGTATGTATATTAAATTTCAATATCAACATTTGTGTACAACGGAGTTATTTATAATTATTATAAAATTTATGCACTTCAGAACTTCAGAAATAATTTCCATTGCTTGACTATTTTTCATAATCATTTCATAATTACAACAATCACGTTTTCGGTTAAGTTTCTAAGTTTTTTGCGTTGAAGCAGCGATACTAAATGATAAAGCAGCGAACTGTCGTCACCACATCCCACGTAATCAGTCTCCCTTTAGCAAATTTTAAAGTCTTACATGTTATTTTCGAACTTTCATTTATGAGGTTTTGGCTATTTTTTCCGAATTTCGCCCCAGTATGCTTCTGAATGATTGCTATGAATTCCAAAGAACTTGATAAAAGTTTGCACAATTTTTTTTTTATTGTATCCGCCAAGTATGAATTATTTTAAATAGTTGACCTTGTCTCCTACTGGGTATGTGATTATATGTGTTTGTTTGTATTTCTTATTTCTATTATCCTTTAATATTTGAGTTTCATTTTCCGTATACATGCGGTTCTCTCTCTCCACACCCCTGCCCCTCTCTATCACTAGCTCTCTCTTTATCTCTGTCTGTGTCTGTGTCTGTGCTTCTTCTCTGCTCTCTCTGTTTCAATGCCTTTCAGCCCGATTTTTATTGATACTTCTCGTTATTTACACATACATACATACATACATACAAACTGCATACATATGCAAATATAAATTTCAGTGAAATTTAATACCTGACAATTTGTAATAAATAAATTTTGCAATTCTTCTCTGGCGCTCGATTGTAGAATTCTTGTTTGCCATAATAATGATAAGAAATTTCAACAGAGGATTATTGCCAATTGATTTCTACAGATTCTTGTTTTTTTTATAGAGGGAAGGGAGGGGGGGGGGGGAGGGGGGTACCGGAAATATTACTGAAATGTATTCGAATAGGTTATTAAAATGTATGTAGTGTAAATAAGTATAATGTAAATAGAGAAATGTAATGTGGAGAAGAATATGGTGAGCATCACAGCATTTACGACGTCAGTGCACAGTTTTATGGATGCTTGTGCAATTTCAATACTTGCTCTTGCATCTGTGAATGCATTTCCAATACAAGTAACTGGATTTTCAGCGCACCCTCACGTTATTTACATACGCAACATAGAAATGAATATAGTTTTTAAACTGGGATTATTAAGATGCCCCGATATGAAATGCCCCTACTTCCCTTTGCAGCACTTCAAATACACGGTAGAGCTTCAATCTCCGATAAATGACCCCTGACTATATTTTACATGTTCTATTCCTTTTCTACAAAACGGACAGCCTGTATGCATTTTTGAAACTTTATTGAAACTTTCATTGAAACAAAATCAAAAAAACAGAAAAATTCTTTTAAATCTTATGAGCTTAAATTTGATGTTACCTATTTATTTTTGAAAATAGATCGATCTGCTAATCTGAAATGATTGTTTTTCTTTTACTTTTACTTTTGATTGGCTACGTAGTCAGAATATCAGAAAATCTCTACGAATATTCACAGTATATTGAACATGAGAACATTGAGCTTCGAAGATTTTGTCTTCATTGTTCACAATCACAAAATGATGCAGCATTTTGTTAAGGTTCAAAACAGAAGAGGAGAAAATATTTTTGATTCAACAAATATTTATACTCTCAAAGCTTTCGATTAGAAGGGAAGTGTTGTGCATTAAAGGGGGGAGAGGGAGGGGGGGGGGAAAGTGAAGCAAGCCAACAGACAAGGACATGTTTGTAGGATGTGAATGTGTGTGTGTGTGTGTGTGTGTGAGTGTGTGTTATTGTGTCTTTTACAAAAATTAAATTTGTCAGTCTCATGCAATTTACAATAATCTCAGCGCTCTCTGCAACTCTGAACTCCACTCTCAACTTAAATAATGCTGCATCAACAATTTTCACAGTTTTTTGTTTTTATATTGTTTGTTTGTTTTATTTGTTTTTGCTTTTTTATTGACAAAACTTACCGAAAAATAAATTTCAAATGTCACATTCGCAAAAGCAAAATATCCCCAAACGTGAAGGACAATAAATGGAAAATCGCATTGTTTTTTTCTCACTCCCGACTACAAATAAAATGGGTAAAACAAACGCTAAAGTAGACGCAGACATGGACACGGACCATTCAGGAGTTTGAGGGGGAAACACGCAAAGCAGCTGGAAAAATTTCGCTTGATTGCATTTTAGTTTTTTCTGTTGGCACAAAAATGAAAAAAAAACAAAAAAAAATTAAATAAAAAAATTTAAACCAACAGAAACGCTCAGGCGCACCTATGCATGCATGTGATTTTTTTGTGTGCTTTGGGTAAAGGTATTTCGCTCTCATGTGGCAGCACTAGGACTGTGTAGAAAAGAGTAACAACATCTCACACATTCAAATCAAAATAGTACTAAATTGCTTAGAAATAGAGAAAAAGAGAAAGAGCCAAAGCAAGGAGAGAGGAAAAAAAGGTGGCGCATTTATACTTACAATAGAAATGCAGTACTCACCAAACACACACAAACACACACACATACTCGCACGCTTTAATTTAGTTCCATTACAACTGCACTTTTTCACGCTCATCTTCATTTTTCGTTGTTGTTTTTTGTTTTCTGTTGCATATTTTTTTGCGCAAACAATGGCGCGTGTTTTTCACTTGTTTTCGGTCGGTGTCGTCATCGTCATCGTCGTCATCGTCGTCAACGTCGTCAACGTTGTACTCGTACATGTTACTGTCAAAAATGTTTTTTTTTCCCCCCATTTCGTTTGCTGTGGCATGCTGCTCTTCTTCTTTACAGCTTAACCTCATCACAAGCCGCTGGCACTGCCAGCACCACCAGCACCACCTTGCCAACCAGCATTGTCGTTCGTGCTCGACTCCCAATGCACAAGGAATGAAGTGTGTACATTCTGCTGCTGCTACCGTGTGATAAATTTTGCATTGTACTGATTTCTGTTCTTCCAGTTTTTTTATAAATGCAATTTTTTTACCATTTTTCACTTATTCTTTTTTGTCACCATATTTTTAGTTTGCCTGTTTTTTGTTTTGTTTGTTTTTTGTCTCGTTTCATTCGTTTCACTTCAATGGCACAGTGCTGAAATGCTGTAACTGCTTGTGTTTTTGATGTTGTTGTTCTCTTAGTGTTTTTTGGCATGGCGGACGGTCACAATGTTGCAAATGAGGTTAATGTTGTTACATTCAGAGTTGCATTCATTTTCTCTTTGTTTCTTTTATTAATTTTCTTTTGTAATCAGGTGTTCAGGTGTTGTACTTGTGTTTACTTTAGTTTTCTGTTGTACTGTGAAGGTGATTTTTTAAGAATATTTATGTATGGTACATACCACATAGGTTCAAATATAGTCGCCCAAGAGAAACAGTAACAACGTCTTGCTGCCATGCATCGCCATATTGAACAGAAATGGAGAAAGGGTATTGGGTTAAATTTATTGGGTCGCTGATTACGAATCTGAAATTGATTTTAGCTAGTCGTCGAGAAAATATCTGTGAGTAAGAGTGAAGCATTTCGCGCACGCGCATCGACGATGTTCAGAACAATCCTGTGGGTAAGCGCACACCAAATTGTGCGAAACAAAAATGAAATGAAGCAAGGGAAACACACAGATCGTAGCTGGTCCATCTCCCGGTAACGATGATTTAGTAACAAGGTAAGCTTGGCAAATTGATAGAAAATTTCATCCCACCGATGGCAAGCGAAGAAGTGCTTACAACAGCGTCAACGATAAAACCCCCAAAACCAACTGTTCTGGACCCAGTCGAGAGAAACCCGGTTATCTTCACTAACTTGTACACCGCTAGCATTGGATAGTGGAGGGCGTTCCCTACCTCATGGAAGCGGCTATGTGTATACCCCAAAAGGTGATACGCACCCACGTTGGAACCGTCTTCGTATTGACCGTTGTGTATGCTGGACACTGAGCGAAAGTACACGAAAGTTCATTAAAAGTATGTTCTCGCACCTAGAAGAGCACATAGAAGGTACACCCTCAAGAAACAGAGAAGCATCATCTCGATCCTGTGTGTAATTTAATCGGAAAGAGATGGAAAGGGGGAAAGGACACTGAGGGAAAGTACTTGAAAGTACATTAAGAGTATGTTCTCGCGCCTAGAAGAGCACATAGAAGGTACACCCTCAAGAAAAAGAGGAGCACCATCTCGATGCTGTGTGCAATTTAATCGGAAAGAGATGGAAAGGGGGAAAGGGACACTGAGGGAAAGTACTTGAAAGTACATTAAGAGTATGTTCTCGCACCTAGAAGAGCACATAGAAGGTACACCCTCAAGAAAAAGAGAAGCACCATCTCGAAAGGGGGAAAGGGTAACTCGTAATATTAAAAACGCGTTTATCTCAGGCTACTGAAAACATATACGGAGTGGCCTTGATATACTCAAAGTGCTAGGCTATTTACTTCGTAAAGCTATTTTAAAGATAGAACGCTAATCTACGATACACAGCAAGATCCCAAACTATACTATGTATCAGGTAGAGTCGCTCAGGGAGCAGTCCTTGAAGATATAAAACGATAGTTTACGAGTTCATACACACGAAGAGTGTTGAGATTATTGGTTACGCAGACGGCATTGCAACAGTGGCAGTAACGCTTTAACAAGTGGCCTCTAAGTGCAGTGGAATAATAAATAAAGCTAAAGAATGGCAGCATAAGACTGGGCTACAGCTGCTGATGAGTAGGTGGAACAAAGTTAGTTGAACCACTAACTATACCAGTCGGCAGATATGACATACTCTCCATGCCATCTATTAAATATCTCGGTGTTCTTCTGGACTACTGGTTAAACTTTAGAGACCATGACAAAAATGCAAGGGAAACTGTGCGAGTCATCGCTTGGCTGAGCATAACACATGGCTAATATCGGATATGGAACGCGCTAGCAACAGTAAGCAAATCTGCACTGATTTTGTTGAAGACGGAAAATACGAGAACACACTGAACACATACTAATGTAGTGTTTTAGATTGGAGTATGCTAGGCATGAATTAGAGGTGAACATGCAACAAGCTATCACACTGAATGGTCTTATAAGCTACTTGCTAAGCTCGGTAGAAGCATGGAACATTGCAAACGCTATAATGACAAAATCTATGCAAGAAATACGACACGACGGGCAGGCTGCAAGAGCCAGAACGCTTCTAGCAATGGAATTGCTTTGAATAGATGAAAGCGTAAAGCTCGGCCTAGGCCCTCCATGGGCTGTTGTGCCATTAAAAGTAAAGTAAGATGAGAAGCAACAAAATCGTGCCTTGCGAACGAATGCCTCAATTGGTTGGCCCGCAAAGGTTAATCAGGGCAGAGATATCCAGGAGGTGGTTTTAAGACGTCGGTACAATAGAGTGTGATTCGTGCGGGAGCAGTGGTGCCAGATGAAGATTTTCATGTTCGAAAATTTTCCACTTATTGGCAACACTTTTTTCACCTTTACTTTTCACTTCACTTTTGGAAGCGAAAACACCGGAAAAATGTAAATTTTGCATTGTTGAAACAAAGAGAAGTGAGATAAATAATTTTTGTGTGTTTTTCAGTATTAAAACAATAAATAAGGTACAAAGCGAGGTTCTACTGAATAGAATGCTGGAGAAACCTGATATTGCTGGAGGTTTTGTCAGGGAAAGTTGTGAAAAAGTGTCACAATTTTGGAAGGAATTAACAATGGAATTGAATAGCTCAGGCCCACCAGTAAAAACCGTATCTGAATGGAAAAAGGTATGCATTTAATTGATTATATAAGCCTGTAGCTAGTAGAATCCTTTTTGATTAGCTTTGGTCAGACCAAAAGCGCTACGTACGGAAGAAGGCTTCCTTGAATAAAATTTATGAAAGAGGAACAGGAGGTGGACCTAAAAAGACCCAAAAACTTTAACCTGCAGAAGAGTCCGTTTTTCAGCTCATTGCAATGCAGGAGGCTGTAGAAGGTGTTGAAAATTCAAAGGCTTCTGGATTACCTCCGACTGAGTAGGAAAAAGGGTTAAGCACAGATGCAGAAACATTTCTCGAAAATGAAATGTTGGGGGAATGTGGGGAAAGCAGCATAGATCAGCCATTAGTTGAATCCATGAGTTCATCGTCTGATACTCTTATCCCAAGTCAAGCTGCTGTTAATCAAGAAAGATTAAACTCCAAAGGAAAATCCTGTAAGATGACAACAAACGAAGTAGTCTTAAAAGAGCTGAAAATGCAGCAAGATTTGTGCGCCAAAATGGGTGAAGCGATATTGGAAATGAAAAGGCATAACTTGGAAATGGAGAAATTGAGAAAGGAAGGAGCAAGTAGAAACTAAAATTGAGAAGAATCGTCGAAGAAGGTTAAGAAATTTGCGATCCCAATTCAATTTTACCAAACTCAGTTTAATTCTCGTTTCAAGTACTAAATTCAATATTTTTATTTATTTCTGTTGTTTTTAAAACAAATTATATAAATTACTATATACTAAGTATCACTTAGGTTAGTTCTTATCTTATGTCTGAATGTGTTCAAAATAAACTGAATAAACTATGTCTGAACACGTAAAAACGGTTGATCATGTTCGCAATAGTGTGTTCGAAATGCTCTATGCCCTTCACAGTAAAATTTTGTTCGGGCGGAATTGCCAATAAGGGGGAAAGTTTCGGGCGAACAGAAAAATTCATGTGGAATATTTTTTCGCCCGGAACTCCCAATAAAGGTGAAAATTATCCTTATCAAAATGTTTGGAGAGTTGATTTTTCACCTGACAACCGTCAGTGAGTTAACTAATGTGTGCCATCGCCTTGAATGAATGGTTGTGCGTCGGGCTTGGAACCCAACACGTCAAAATATTTCACCAATGAATCCTCAAACGAAGCCTGCTTAAGCCTTCTTAAGCAACGAAGAAGTGTTCAATTCTGCTTTCGCGTATTTGGTATTCATGAATCGAAAGGTCGAAATTTGGGAAAATCGGTGAAAATCTTAGCTTTTGAGGATGTTAATTTCAAAACGAGACGCCACGCAACAGGAGTCGCTTATGATTGTGCATCCCAAAGTGGCGAAAAAATTAATTTTCCTTGATTTAACTTTTTTCCTTCCATCGAAGGAAGACTTTATTCTAGTAGATTACAACCCATTTTTAACTATTATATCTTAAGACTACAAAGAGGCACCTCTCCATTCTCTGTGCTGCTGGTACGCACACATGAATAAAACGTTTTTTTTTTTTTATATCAAAATCACATTGATAAAATTCTTGGCCTTCTTATAAAGTCATTTACGCAGTCATTATTTTTAACGCATGGGAATTGAGTGTCGTTGTTGCAGTCATTTTAGTTGGTGTAGACAGAATAGAAGCAGCAGCAACAGCAGCAACAACATCAGAAACGCGAACTTCTCATAAAATGTCACACTCAATTGGCCAGCCAGCGAAATCGTTGGCCAATTTTTGGAAGGGCGAGCAGAGGGAAGGGCGAGTCAAGGAATTGCTATATATACAGCAATAGCAACAAGGCAAATCAGCGATAACTAGGCACATACCGTACAACAGCAATGGCAATGACAATCACAAAACGGCGAGGGCGATGACAAGGGCGATGGCGATGCGTCTTAATAAAAACGCCATAGTAAATCTTAAGCTTCTTTATTATATGTTATTGCTGCTGTTATTGTTGTTGTTGTTGTTGTTGTTGTTGTTGTTGTTGTTGTTGTTGTTGTTGTTGTTGTTGTTGTTGCATATACGATTACAAGAGACTGACTGACTACCGACGGTTGACTGAACTGAGAGCTGCCGTTGAACTGCTCTGATCTGGCAGTAACTTTTGTAAGCACTTAAATGGCTCGCTTATTAACTGCGACAACAAATAATAAGGAATCGCATATGTACCTATGTGTGCATGTGGGTGAGTGTTTTTGTGTGTGTGTATGTGTGTGTGTGTGTGTGTGTGTGTGTGTGTGTGTGTGTGTGTGTGTGTGTGTGTGAGCGCCACAAAACCAAATGATAAGCAATTTTTTGATGTGCTTTTGTTTGTAAGTGTATTCGTTGTTACTATTGTTATTGTTGTTCTGGTTGTTGTTGTTCTGGTTGTTGTTGTTCTGGTTGTTGTTGTTCTGGTTGTTGTTGTTGTTGTTATTGTTGTTGCTGCTATATTTTGGTAAATTTTTATTGCTTTATTTCTTATTTACGCTCTCCAGCTAAAAGTGTAAGCAAGTGTAATAAAGCAAGGACACCACAACGTCCTCATATTATATAATACTTAATGACCTTAAGATAATTGAGCGGCAGCGACAATGGCGTTGGCACCGGTTATGGCAGAGCAAGTTGGACTTTGGCAAACAGCAAAATGGGGGGATGGAAGGGGCAAAAGTAAATACATCACAACAACACAAGGGCGCACAAGGAGTGGCTTCTTTTTGGTGTAGCTTTTAAATGCATAACAATAAAGGAATTTCTTAATTTAGTTCGCGTGCTCGATTCGTTGTTTGTCTGCCTTCCTCTGCCATCCTCTACTTTTCTGTTTCAGTCTGCCGGCCTAGCCTTATTTTTCTCTTCTATGCGCTTGATTGTTGTCGTTGTTGTTGTTGTTGTTGTTGTTGTATGTGGATGACTTAGCTCGCCTTCTGCCTTCTGCCTTCTGCCTTCTGTGTTCGTTTGTTATTCATTGTCCTGCATTTGTCGTACATAATTTTGGAAAAATTCTTGAATTTTTTTTTGTCCTGCCCGACGCACGTTGGCGTTGACTTTTTCTTTTGCTACAGCGTTGACGCTTTGCCGTTCGTTGCGAGTTCGCCCTTCTCTTTGGCATCATGTTTGTTCTTGTAATGATGGGCTGAAAAAGTCCGCAACTATTTCATTTGATTTGATTTATGTCTGGCAGCAAATGTTAGGAAAGAACATTTTTCTGTACGATGTGTGGTCTACTCTTCGCTGGTGTGCTAATTCTGTGACAGTCAAAAGGACATACGCAGCACACACAAAAAAAGAAAAAAAAAAAAAACCAGCGAACACAAAAAACATGGCAAAATTACAAGTAAAGTTGAAGCGCCGGAAAAGCAAGTAGAAGCAAAAGAAGAAGACGAAGAAAAACAAGGAGGAGAAATTAAACTTGTGAGAAATTCGCGTCCTTGAGCTATAAACTTAACTCGCGTTCTTTCGCTCTCATTTTCTCTCTCTCTCTCTCTCTCTCTCTCTTGCTCTCATGCTCTGTCTTTGCTTATGAGACGCTGCGAAAAAGCCGTAAGATTAAAGCCATAAATTTTGATGCACACAATTTGGTTTTTTTTTTAATTTCTTTTGCTTTGTTTTTCGTTTTTTGTTTTGTTTGTTGTCATCCAAGGCCCTCTGACAAGCAAACTCTCTCTATCTCCCTCTCTCTATCTCTCTATGTCCTTGTTACTGCTGCCGTTTCTGCTGCTCAAGTGCTCAAGTAGGTTAAGTAACGAAGTTTTCTTAAGCATTTTAATAGAACTCAACAAGAACTCAACTGTGTTCTAAACAAAAAACGTAGATTTTAAATTGAAATTTCAAAATGAATTCTAATGCCAATAGGATTTTCTACGTACGATTGTATGAGTTTCAAGGACATGTAGAAAAGGCGAAAATAGTTTTTTCATCCCGCTCCACTGCCCGATCTACCCCACCGAACACATCTTCACACCTCACCCCAAGCCGCACTGCCCGTAGCCTACTCCCAATTTACTAACTACTGAGCGTGTATTTATTGTTGTTGCTGGTTGTTGTATGAAGAACGTATAATTTCGTTGTTGTAAAAAGTTAGTAATTTGAAAAGTTTGCTCTTGTCGGAAAGAGCAGTGAACAGAAAAATGAAATTAATTGTATGCAAACAGCAACAAATAGAGAAAGAAAATAGAGAAGAAGTATCCAAGTTTTTCGCTTTGTTACTTTATAAATCATCGATGAAATCAATTGATACCGATTTTGAATAGAAATTCGTTGACGCTAAAACTGGAAAACTGGAAAACTGGAAAACTTCAAAAATATATTTACATTTTTCTTATTCTATGGAAGAATTTCAACTTAATTTGCTGAGGTGAAAAGTAATAAACTTTGCATGAGGAATGTTTCAACATTTCGAGGAGTAAGAGAACATGTTCACATTAGCTGCATAGAGCCGACTTATTTTGACCAATACATGCAAAGGGGGAAGTGGAGAGAGTGGAGAGAGAAAGTGATGTGAGGTGGAATTATTTATTTTGGTTAAAATTTCACCACTCATTTTGACATTTGTTGAAATTACATTTCAATCAAATCCGAAAAAATAATTTAACAGTAAAAAATAAACGAAACTTGTAAAAATGAGTAATTGGACTCATATCTATCACTCATATCTTAATCACTATCACTCATATCTTAATTTTCTCCTCTCTTGTGCTGTTAAGCGTCAACAATGAGACGACGGTATTCAGACCACATTTTAGTACGAACATGAGAGAGTGGATTCTTGTCAAAATGAATCGGCGCTCTGAGCGCACTAATGTAAACATGGTTTAAGAGTGATCTCTTCTCTCATAAGAATGATACTCCATACACATTGACGACGGCAACTACACGACCACATCTCTTAAATTATAAAAACAGACGTTCTTATGGAGACGATTTCTGCAAACAATTAACACACTTATTGATATGTAAATCAGAATTTGATATGTATCAGAATTCACACAATGGATTTCGGGCGAGAGGCATTCCGTAAAGGGGGATCAATGGATGGCGCCCTTCATGAAGTGCTTGCTGGTACCATTAACAACTCATTAGATTTTAATGGATGCACATTCTGTACATAGTAGGTTTCCCTGTGGGAGCTTGTAAACACGGAAGATTGATTTTTTTTTTTTTTTTGATACATTCAACTCTCAGGGTGTACATTGTGTTGATTGGAAGGAAGTTTGATATGTGGGAGGAAGGAGGGAGAATGAGAGCGGGAATGCAATCACAGGACACCGATACAGAGATAGACAGCCCATGTGGCAAGTGTTTTGCCTTTATCACAATGAATTTCAATTTATGAAAGTCGACTATGACCAGCAGAGCTTTTCGCATCCAGTCATGTTGTGCGTGTTATATTTGTACATGAATGGGAAGTGACCTACAGTTTTATGCCGAATCCGAATGGCACGAAGTGATAAGATTTTTCATAGTGGTAGTTAATCAGATTCTACAGTTCTTCAAGGCAAAGAGGACTAGCGTTGTCACCTACAATGCCTAGAATAATCCCTGTAAAAATCTTTTCGTCGTTAGTGAGCTTTTGGATTCAGTACAGGCGCCGGCGGAAAGGTTTACGAATTAATTCTGCTAAGACTGAGCTAGTCTTGTTTACAAGGAAAACAAAAGTTACTAAGGTTTTCTTAATAAAGTTGAATGGAGTAACGCTGAGCCTCTCCTCCAAAGCAAGGTACCTCGGTACCATTCTGTATTTTAAACTGAGTCGGAGTAGGAACATCGTATAAAGACCTTTGGGAAAAGAAGTACATTATTGAAGGAATGTATAACACAATAAGCTGATCCATACGTCGTCTGGTGGAAGACGATATTTATGAAGAGCAACCAAACTAGCATTGGAAATGTACAGACACTTTTCCGTTTGGGAATGTTAAGAGCTATAAGTAGTGCAGCTCAGGAAGGCCTAAATACGATATTTCATCTCTTAATGCTATGAGTGTTGTTGTGCCGTCGCACAATGAGCTCTCAAATGAAGAGAATCTAACGTATAGAAATTAGTTAACTATGGGCACTCTACAATTTTGAGTGAAATAAAACAGAGAGGTCAAAATGGGATCAAAACTGACTTAGATGTGGCCACGGATTACATGACCTCGAATTTGGATTTTCCTACTAGAATTCTAACCATAATGTATCCAACAAGGGAAGAGTGGGATTCGGGTTAGTTAGTAAGGCAATGGTGAGATTACCATCATTACCGATGGCTCAAAGATAAAGAGTGGAACTGGAGATGATCTCTACTTAGAACACCTGTTCGTATAGTCTTCCTGACAGCTGCAGTGTTTTTCAAGCAGATATTTTTGTTATTAAGAAGGCAGCTAGACTTCTACCACACAATACAGTTCGAACTTCGAAATCATTCGAAGATTGTAAAGAAATGTCGTGCTTCGCTGATGGAAGGAGAGTAACAGAAGGTAACTCTCTGCTGGGTTGAACCGAGCTGAAATGGCCATTAGGGGCTCTGAAAGCGAACTAAATTATTTCCGATGTGTGAACTATTTAGGAAAATAGGCGAGTACATCATCTCGACGTCAAATGATTTATAGACTAAACTAGATAACACCGGGCTCTTTGGCCAGGGTTAGACAGGAAGAAGCTAAATGCCCTCTTAGGGTACAAAAAATCTTCAGTACATTTGCTTAAATGAGTCATAACTGGACATTTTGCTAATGCATCTAGCGGCCAATTGTTCGTCTACATACGAATAGATTACTTGTGACTAAGTTGTGACAGATGTAGTTGGGCCGTTGCCGCTGCTACTGCTGTCACTTTCATTGTTATCAAGTAGTTGAATACATGTCGATTGTTGAAGCCAAAGCATTTTGTAGTCATGTATTCGTGTAGCTGCCGTCGTTAGTGAGTATACATAATTTGACAAGCAACAAGAGGTAGATGAAGAGGAAGACTGAAGAGAACTGTTTTGTGTTGGAGCTTTTGCTGTCGCCTTAATTGTAATCAAGCAGCTGACTACATGGCGACCGTTAAAGCCGAAGATAATTTGTAGTCATGTGTTCGTGTAGCTGCCGTCGTTAGTGATTATACATAATTTGACAAGCAACAAGAGGTAGATGAAGAGGAAGACTGAAGAGAACTGTTTTGTGTTGGAGCTTTTGCTGTCGCCTTAATTGTAATCAAGCAGCTGACTACATGGCGACCGTTAAAGCCGAAGATAATTTGTAGTCATGTGTTCGTGAGTATACTGTATGAGTATAACAATACATCATGAGTATTGATATACATCACAATATATCGAGATGGCTGCTAGGAGAACTAAATATGGAAAATAGTAAATAGGATATTTTCTGTGTGGTCACCGTGGTGTAGTGTGCAGTGTGTTGGCCCTAACGCAAAGTGCCAGAGAAAACACGGCTCTTTGCAGTGTAATGGTAACCCTCCACTAGTAAATATTGCCTAAGAAAAACTTTTCACTTCGCCGTTCAGATTCGGCATAAAGCTGTGAGTCCCATTCATGTACAGATATAACACACACAACATGAATGGGTGGAAAAAGCTAGGCCTAAGCCCTCCATGGGCTGTTGTACTATTAAAAAAGCAGAAGAAGAGTACTAGTAAATAGGTTTGTTGTTCGCTGTGGAGGTAAAAGAGAAATTTCGTAAGTTCAAGCGATATCGTTGTTCTAAGGATCTGGTACAAGGTCCGGAGCAAGCTCATAAACTTGTATGCACATCCACCTTCTTACCTGACCTATCTATTATCGTGGTTCTAGTATAATAGCCAGTGCACTCTGATTTGATTAATAAAAACAATAACAGCAGCTTATATGGCACCCAATTGAGCACGCAAACTGTATCAGAATTTTCCCTTTCGATGCGCAGGTAAGACCAGTAATCCTCTGAATCAGCTAGGGCTGGGCATTATCTAGCACGCATAACGATTTGTTGTTGATAACGATTTGGACCCTCCTATGCTCTGGGCCCACTCTCTGGTCGCTTTAAACATAATAAAAACGGTATTCATTGAATCAATTCAGGTAAGCACCGGCAATTTCATAGAAACCAAATTCAAATCCATTTCGAAAATTAGTTCCTTAATTGTTATTCATGCAAAATTTTCCATTAATTTTCCATAACTCCTTTCTACCCTAACTCTTAGCTCACCCTGGAGCTGCCAACTTTCCAAATAACTTAACTTTAAAAAAAAGAAAAAAACACAAAAAAACGAAGTAGTATCAGCGCATTTGTGTCATTTGCATTAAACATTAATATTTAGTGTTGAAAATTGAACAACAACAAAAAAACAGCCATTCTCAAACTATAAATAAATAATTCATGAGTGCAGTTTTGCAACAACGGGAAATGCAAAAACGAATAAAAACCACATAGAAATAAGTAAAAGTTCCACAAACCTAAAAGCGATTCACACAAACCTTTTCATTCGTTCATTCACTCATTCATTCATTCATTCATTCATTCATTCAACAACTTTGCATTTCCTCAACGCTGTTTGCGTATGATAATGATGACGTAACAATTGTTAACGCTGTGTTACAACAACAACGACAGCAGCCCTGGAACATTAATGCCATTTTTTGAACGTCATACAACATAGGGCATACTTACATTGGTGGTTGCTCCCCTGGTTGCCTGTGGACCACCTAACTGTTTTAGTTGCGATTTGATATGCACGTCAATTGCGCTTATACTTTTTGAACACTTTATGAGCACTTTTTGCATTTGATCGCGCTCAACACACACGCGCTGGTACGCTCTTTCCCAGCAGAGCCCATGATGGCGACGACACACAATGTAAACATTGCGATTCCGTAGAGGAAACGAGGCGGCAATGCTGAAAGCGTCGCATTGGAGGTGGGGGGCGGTGTGGCATAAGACGAATGGTGTGGCATAAGAATTCAATGCAAATTCGAAATGAATGTCAATTTTTTATCCAATTTTAAATGGAGCATTCGTAAATAATTGTGAAGGTGGGAAAAATGAAAATTGCGAAATAACAGAAACAGAAATGTATGGTAGAGGAAAGCATTGAGATGAGTCAGAAATTAACATGCGCAAGTTGTATTGCGATTACAGTTTTGTAAGCGGGTAGAGAAGGAGGCTTGCCTTAGCTTTGGGTGGGGGGGGGGGGGGGGGGGGTAAAAAAGAGAGATGGAATCTGTGCTAACGAAATGTGTTCACATTTTGGGGTTCATCATTCATACTACAACTACCATAAGTAAATAAGTGTCTAGGTAAAGTAATTTTATTCAATTCCATATGAAATTTGTAGATCAAGTAAGTTTTTGTTTTGATTGTTGTTTTTGGGTTGATGCAAGCCATTTGGATTCGAGTGCAGTGCTTTCATTCATACATAAAATATGAATTGAAATTTGAGGTTTTGTTGCTTTGAAATTGTTTATGTGTGATAATAAGACGTCAGGAGTGGCGCAAGGAAGTCATCATAAATATCCTTGCTGACTACATATCGCACTACTAATGTTTGATTATCGCTGATGATGTAAAAATCTGTATGGAGACTATCAAAGCACACAAGCAATTAGCATAAATCTTCAAAATGATTTGTATTGTTTATTTCAGTGGTGTGTACTTATGGTTATGTGTCTCATTAGGTCTGGTCTGGAGTACGGTTGTGTTATATAAGATCCTTTTCATAGAAATCATACAAAAAAAAGAATTGAAAATAGTAAAAAAAATCTGATCACAGAGCCTTGCTTTTTGATTGAAATTTTCGATAACATTTTGAGAAAGATATGTCTCCATCTCACCGATGACGCTTTGGAATCCAGTTGAGGCCACAAAAACTCCGTTTCCATGTTTCTGTAACCACTGCCATTCACATTCACCATTTCCATTTCGTGCATATCAACATTGCTAAATGAGAAGTTCTATCTTTTGGCCTGCTTGAACGCGCAACCATATACAACTACTGAATTCTGGCGAAGAGTTTCTGTAGAGTTTATTGGAAGTGTTGAATTAAACGCAGTTTTCGAATGAAATTCAGATGTGGTTTATTCAACGACTTAAAAGCGAGTGAGTGATATTACAAGAGAAATAAATGAAGACATTAAATGCGTAGGGTTGCCAGAGTTCAATTTCCAACAGGAAGACAGGTCTTGGTGTAACCTTTGACCATAGATTAAATTTTTCTAATCTCTATGATTACCTTATCTGTAATGCAAATGCTATATTGGGTTTCCTGATGCGCTACTCTAGAAACTTTGAAACTCATTTATATGTATCTCATAAGGTCTGGTCTGGAGTACGGTTGTGTTATATAAGATCCTTTTCATAGAAATCATACAAAAAACAAAGAATAGAAAATATTAAGAAAAAATTTTTTCGGTACACAAATAGGAATTTTCTTCTACGTACTACCCGACAAAAGGCCCCGTGGCTCTGAGCCTTGCTTTTTGATTGAAATTTTCGATAACATTTTGAGAAAGATATGTCTCCATCTCACCGATGACGCGTTGGATCTCGGCCTTGAGCTCAGGAATTGTTGTGATTTATTAGCATAAACCTGGGATTTCACAAAACTTCAAACAGAGAAATCGCACAATCTTGGTGGCTGATTAATATCGGAATTTCGGGAAATGATTCGGTCTGGAAATTGATTGTTTCATGCGCATTGTGGCAGGTGGCGTCATTCTGCTGAAACCACATGTTGTCCAGATCCAACCCGAGGCTCTGATTACAGAGCCTTGCTTTTTGATTAAAATTTTCGATAATTTCTCACCGATGACGCGTTGGAACCCAGTTGAGGCCACAAATACTCCGTTACCATGTTCCTGTAACCACTGCCATTCACATTCACCATTTCCATTTCGTCATTTTTGTAATGGGTTTCGACAAATGATGACACATTGTTCCTTTGTGTAGAGTTCCACTTTAATAATCGGAACAATCGTAGACGACAGCTGTTCAATTTCAGAGCTTCAGAAAAGAAATGGCGCCAAAGTTAAATCGTGCACTTTTATTGGGCAACCCTCTATTATTGGCAAGGTATGTAGTATGTTGGCAAGGTATGGTCGCTGTGGTGTAGTGGTAGTGCGTTGGACTGCTACGCAAAATGTCCGGGGTTTGAATCTCGGCACAGGCAAAATCAAAAAGTAGAAAAAATAATTTTTCTACACGGCACCACCTCTTGGCAGGCAATGGCAAACTTACAAGAGTAAAAATTGCTATGAAAAGCTTTTCACTTCGCCGTTCGGATTCGGCATTAAACTGTAGGTCCCTTCCATTCATGTACAATTATAACACGCACAACATGAGTGGATGCGAAAAGTTTGGCCTAGGCCCTCCATGGGCTGTTGTGCTATTAAAAGTAAGTTAATTAAAGTATGTTGTAATGTTCCGCTCTTCTTGCTCTCTTTAAAATAGCTGTCCCTGAGGAATGCATTCGAAAAATGTGCGAGGTGTGATAAAAAAATAACCGTTATTTTCAAATTTCGTGAGTTACGTATGTTCGATTTTCGCATTTGTTTTTTCTGTTATGTTGGTACACATGTCTGTTATATATGTTGGCAATACCAACCATTTTGGATTGTTAGTTTGTTTTTGACAGATAAAAAGGTTAGTCGTGTTTTGGTGTGCTCTTCGATTTTTTACTATTCGAAAAAATGGATCAAAGAAACTGTATTCAGTTTTGTGTAAAAAATTAAATCAAATGCGCAAGGACATGTGAAATGTTGACTGTGGCCTTTGGCGAGTCTACTATGAGCAGAGCACAAGTTCAATTGTGGTATAACCGGTTTAAGGAAGACCGAGAAGATGTCAATGACGATGCTCGTCCTGGTCGCCCGAGCACGTCAACAACCGATGAAAACATTGACGCAGTGAAGGAAATGATGAAATGATGATAATCGTCGAATCACTATCAGAAAGGTTGCTGATGATGTTGGCATATCGTTCGGCTCATGCCAAGCAATTTTTACGGATGTTTTAGGCATGAAACGTGCGGCAGCGAAGATTGTTCCAAAATTGCTAAATTTTGAGCAAAAACAACGTCGCTTGTGCGTAAGTTTTTGGCCAAAAACAAAACCGTTATCATTCCTCAACCACCGTATTCACCGGACTTGGCTCCCGCTGACTTTTTCCTCTTCCCAAAACTGAAGGCACCGATGAAACGGAAAGGAAAGCGTTTTGCTACGATTGAGGAGATAAAAGAAAAATCGAAACAGGAGCTGTTGGCGATACCAAAAAGCGCGTTTCAGAAGTGTTTCGAGGATTGGAAAAAACGCATAAGTGTATTATATCTGAGGGGGATTACTTTGAAGGGGATAAAATAGTTGTTGATGAATAAATAAATACTTTTTGACAAAATAACGGTTATTTTTTGATCATACCTCGTATTTAATTTTTATTGTAACCTCCTAACTCGTTCAATTCTCTCATCCGTTAGGCTGTGGTTATATTCAAAGTTTACTGGGTGAACACCATGCAATTGTTGTTGCCCGAACACGAAAAAAAAGAGCTTTTACTCACTCTCACACCGAACACGATATGCTGGGTGAATTGTACACCGAGCACGCCGAGTATTCAGGGTTAGCAATGAGTTATTCGACCAAAAAGGAACAAAAATGTATGTAAAATTGAAGGAAAACATGCAAACCTGTACATCATTATTTTCATATGAAGAAAAGAGAAGTTGAGAATGTTTTTAGTTTTTAAAAGTGAATATTAAATATATTATTTATAAAACTATTGAAGAAAAATCATTTTATTTTCATAATTTTACAATTATATTGTTAATTTCACGCTCCATATTAATCGTTTAATGCTTTTTGGTATACCATTTAGTGTTGCCGTTGCGCAATAATTGTATTACATAAAGAACTGAATTTTGACAAAAAGCAACTCTGTAACGAACACCAACGTTACCACTACACCTAGCACGAGAGTAAAATATGATGTGTTCGTCGAACAGCGAACACCAGTATAACCAGCAGCTAACAAATCTATTTTTCTCGTCAGTTTCGAGTTCTTCGAGGTTCAACTATTCACAGTTGTCCACCAAAAAAATTGTATGGATCATTAGCAACATGCTAATGATGTCTGATGTTACACCCAGAGGTTTAAGTCGGTCCAAAGCAAAGGACCTTTTGAGGCGTTTCAACCAGCAAGGAGATTGACTAGCTCAGATCTACATGCTCACTTTAGATAAGTAGTATTATGTGCAGTTTTACATTAAAAAACTTCTTTTGTTAGTTTATTTGTGACTAGTTGTTATTGATTTAATGTATAATAATTGACCTAAACTATTAGAGATTCTATAAGATTTCTGTGTATGTAATAATAATGAGCAATCTCCCAAATAAACATTGGTGCTTTACCTTACGCGACAATCACATTTAGCGCGAGACGGTGGAGCATGCTCCAAGACTACAGGTCATCAGAAGATTTTGATTTTCGTGAACGTGGACACGAAGACATGCTATGATGATCGCACAGCTCAATCGCTCACGGTATATGTCTTCGAGTGCTGCCTACAAGCAGGCTGGACCATCTGAATGCCTCTTTATGTCTGTTTCGACTTCGGAGAAGCTGCTTAAACTGTCATTATCTGCGCAAGGGTATTTAATAAATGCAGGTTTATTTAAATAATTGAAGGTTTGAAGAAAAATAAAATTATTCCTTAAGTACAAAGGAGATATTTGTAAAAGGTTAAAGAAAAACCAATGTGGAAATTGAAAAACATTATTACATACTAAACAAAAATCATAGCACAACAAGCAGATAGAAGTTAAGGTTGTTCTAATTCTTATTTTCAGCAATCAACTGCGTGTGGAATCAATATTCACACAGGAGAAAATACTGAAATGTGATAAAAGATACCCAAGTACTTACTTAAGAAAAATAAACAAAAATTACAGAAATTAAATCAGCAACAACAAATAACAAGTGGAAGCTACTGCAACAGCACCAGCAGCAACAACAACAACAACAACAACGACGGCATGGAGCGACAGCAATGGAAAAGAGCACACCAAAAGTAAACATTCACATACTCTCACTTCTTTCCTCCTCTCGCATTCTCATCTCTCAGAATATTTTAGTATGGCACTTACCGTGTGGTATCGTTGCCTCCATGCCTTCCTTCAACCCGCCCCCCGCCTCCCCCCTCTCCTACCCCCTGCATTTCTACCACCGCCGCCAATACCACAAAGTCGACTACGTTGTCGTAGTCGTAATCGTGATCGTCGTCATTTTCATCGCTTAAAAGATAAATAAAGAACCGAAAATATAGCATAAATATAGGTTTGTGTGGTTAGAATGTCGTCGCTCAGTTTTATAGTTCAGCTTCTTCTCAGCTTTCCATATATCATACGAATGTGTACATATTTCAGTTCAAATGTACAAAAGCGAATGCAGTTCGTCATTTTCATCGTATGTCGGTATGCCGTCGATGGCAGTGAGAGCAGGGTTATTAAATCAATGAGAGAGCAGCGATTCTTTAGTGGTTACAGCGCCATGTTTATCCAATTACGAGAGAGAGAGAGAGCGAATTTGTGAGAGACAAAATAGTGGGTGACATGCGCAATGCGAATATTTTTTGTTGTATTCGAAGAAATATGCGAGAATTGGAGATTTTAAATAAAAGCACCGTTATTTGGGAATTTTTGTAAATAAATTTTGTGTGTTAATTAAGAAGAATTAAAAGCAAAGGGGAACTTTTCTGTAAAGAAAATACCAATAAAACAACCATATTAAATTAAACACACTTTTACAAGCGTTTTAAAAAACATTTCGCACTTTTTACACTTCGTTTGAGGTGTTTTCAAAATTGACAAAACGGCGTTCGACTAAAGGCACTGTTGTGGCATGACCATTTATATCAAGCATAGCATGGAAGCAAGCACCATTTACTTCCAATTGATTCATATGCGAACATGTTTTGATGGATTTGGCTCATCAACCCATTCAGTTGAGTGCTGTTTAGTTTCGGGCTTAGACATATTTCACGATCTTAGAGATGTCTTTTGAAGCACCGCTAGCGAATTTTACCATATTCCTTGGGAACAATTGACACTAGCCTTCTTTTGGGCAATTGTCAAAATACGCATGCTCAAACATGTCTTAATCTCTTTTGCTATATCAGGTAACGCATAGCATCCATGTTTTCCGGCACAGCAACCGATTTTGAAGGAGCTTCTGGAAATTCGTAATGTAAGGAACTACGACCACTATTGAATTCGGAAAACTAAGGGGAAACGGCGGCCCGCGATGATATTTCATCACCAAAAGTCAAAGCGAGTTGATTGGCCCACTATTGTTGGGTTAATCCACAAATTATCGCACGAAAATTTTCAAAATTTACTTTTTTTTCAAGTCACTGTAACCAACAACACAAAATACCACCCGACAAAACTTTCTGAGCACACATATCATTAAAAATGTCAAAATATATGAAGCTTATGTCAGATTTGACGTATTTGCCTTATCTTGATGGTTTAGCTATATGTCAAAACTTAAGTATCCACCGTAAACTAGAAAAATTTCTATATACATACTTAGTAAAGAATTTAATAAGAATTTTTTGTAATTAAAGACATTGTTTGTAGTATTACGGAATTTTATTTCGCTTCAGGAAAACATTAAACTTTAATCATTAAACATGCAAAAGTTTCTTTTACTTTGCCTTTTGTTCTCTTAATTCAATTATCGCTAGAATTTCAGTTAACTGTATTATTATTTAAATTTCTACACTCTCTGTTAAATTTCCCCTTTGGGAAATTTTCTCCACCACAGTTTTTTGTAGAACTCTTTATGTTTGCCAACAAAAAAAATTCCCTTTATTCCCCTTGTTCTTGTAATCAAATTGAGCGTTCCGCTCCTACTTTTCACGTGCCTCTTAAATCATGCTCGATTTTATTAAGAAATCAAGACAAGTAGTAAAATTACCTTCTCTCGAGCACAATTTACTACTCGGTCGACACTCAAATTTGAACTCTTCCATAAAGGTCGGCAACAATCAAACAAACATGTTACTGCTTCAACTGCCACCTCAGCAATGAGAGCGACCAACCGACCTCACTTGTTTTCTTCTAAGCATGTGTAAATATATGATGTATATAATGTATGTATGTATACTCTCTTGTTGGTGTTGTTACTTTTCAGAGTGTGTTAAATTTGTTTCATTATTATTTGTTGTTAACTTTTCAACCTGAAAAGAAAGCGATGCTCTGCCTTCCTCAAATATGTACTTTACATTTCCGAACGTTTCTGTTGTTGCCCATATTTTGAGGAGAGAGGAACCTCACGCACTCTCTATTTCTCTACTCTGTATTGGCTTACTTGTCGTGTATATGACTCAATTATGTTGGATTGACATTTTGAAAAGGTTTTCATCAATCAAGTGTTTTTCACCGGCTTAAAAAGTAGAGGGACCCTCCTCCTTTAAATGTATGTATGTATATTGTACTACATATTTACATAGTTATGTATGTATGTACCATATATGCAAGAAACACACATATGTGTATGAGTGTGTGTGTGTGTGTGTAGCATGTGTATATTGAAGAGTTTGCTACGCTACTTTTATAAGTGGCTCAAGGAAATATGTTAAATATAGTATGTGCTTTTTATCACCGTCAGTTTTCTTATTGTTGTTGTTGTTGTTACTGCTCTTGCCTTGCATTTGAATCTATTAAGCAGTCGGTATTTATGTGAAATTTATTTGTGACGATGTAATTTTAGCACATTTTTTTCTTCTTTCCTTTTTATTCTTTATTCTTTGTTGGTTTTTCTTGGCTCGTTGCTAAATTGAAGTTATGCTATGTGAGATTTACCAGTATACGAGTATGAGTGATTAATGAGAGTTTCAAAGGTAAGAGGATTTATAGAAGATTTACCATTTTACAATGCAATTACTCGTTTAGCTTTCGAGTTTAGGATAAACATTTAAATGATGGGGCGGGGAAAGCGGTGAAGAAAAAGGGTTAAAGGTCAAAAGGTCAAAAACAGGGTTGTACAACTTTTAGTGTATATGCTCGTACTTATTGGAAATCAATTGGGGAAATATTGTGATAATTTAGAATTACACAATTATTTAAAAACATTTTCATAGGCATTTATTACCAACAACAAAAATGCATTAGTTTTCTGTTTTAAAATCACATTGTATGCACCTATGTATAGAGCAATTGAAAAAATCATTTAATTTTAAATGTTACTCATACGCACTGTGGTGCACGTACGTACGTGAATTATTGACAGTCTTCTGCAATGCTAACAAACAACTGCTTTACATCAATTTCGTGATATATTTGAAATTTTATCGCTTAACAATTATCCATTTTCAATCACAGCAGAAACATAATGGAAAAACTGCCTGCCATCAAACAAATAATGTCTTC
Source organism: Palloptera scutellata (assembly GCA_958295655.1). Taxonomy (NCBI): domain Eukaryota; kingdom Metazoa; phylum Arthropoda; class Insecta; order Diptera; family Pallopteridae; genus Palloptera; species Palloptera scutellata. The sequence goes on from OY282450.1 coordinate 70,099,935, forward strand.
ATAAAAAAGCATTCACTGCGTTTGTTTCATTGCTTCCATTTCATTTATTCATATTTCGGGTTTATTTTATTTGTTCGATGATTCCTTACTCCTTCCACGAATGCATTCCATTTATGCACATCAATTTAATCACCTGTGACTTTAAACCTTTTTCTGTTCTCAATTGATGCGAAAGGAGAAATTGCTTTCATTATTATTATTATTATTTTTTTCTTTTCTTTTTTAAGTCAACCCAATAACTACCAACAATAAATAATCGGAAATAAACGGTATCAGCAAAATCAATTACAACAACAACAGCAACAACCAAAGAAATCCCTTTCCTTTAAATGCTCTTATTATGCAACCAAAAATTAACCGGAAAGTTAAAACAACTTTTTTTTTTATCTCATTTACTGCTTTCCGTATTCATTGACGGTGATTTTGTTTTGTTTTCTTTTATTTATTTTTTTGTTGTTGTTAAGTTTTCCTTAACGTTTTTCTATTTCAATGAACTTTACCAAAAGAAAGAAAGAAAATGAAAATGCAAAAAATTAAAGGTTGTGAAAGAATGAATTCACAGCAACAGCAACGTGCATGAACGTGAACAGTGCAAAATAGCAAAGACGATGTAAATTGTAGAGAAAGCAAAGTAAAGCGAGAGACTTTCATCAGTTTTTCTTTTGCTACCATACCATATTATTTAGCATAACGTGAACGGAAGTAAATTTGTACACAGCGAGCGAGAATGCAATGGAATTTCTGTATATAAATCTGAAATCTTCTACTAAGTACTGAAAGTTGCCAACCAATAACAACAGCAACAATAGCAACAAGAATAGCAATGACAATTTTAGTCTTAGTATGTTTTTGTTGTTGGTTTTTTTTTTAAGTTGGTGCATGCTAAACAGCAAAGAACGTAACTGAACGTAACGTAGCGCAATTGTGGTAAATATTGCCACAAAATTTTCTTCATTTTATTTATTTGTTCGTTGTTGAGAAGAATTTGTTTTTCTCGCTATTGTTGTTGCTGTCATTTGCTACGACGACACAACTGTCAAAATATGAAGAAGAAGCAGAAACAGCGAATAGTTTTTTTTTTTTTTTTACATTATGCAATGATGATGAATGTGGAAATATGTTTGCTGTGAGCAAAATATTACTAAGTATCTCACAGTTTCGCATTCATCATTAATCATATGCACTTATCCTCTTCACTGCACTTCATTCTACTTGCAATAGCTGAGCATATTGCTATTTACCAACTGTAAAACATTCAATAGCTCAGTTTTATTTGAGGAAATAATATTCACTGAATTCGCATTCGATTTGTGAATTCAACTTTGCGAGGATGATGTAGCAGCTTTTGAATAGCGCCATCTATGAAAGATTTGTAAATTCTTTTGAACCGAAAGATCTGCATTAGTTCTCAAGTTGCTCTGACTATTGCGAAAAGAGTGAAATGAGATGCAGTGAACTGTATGCAGACTACGGAAAAAGCAATGCAGCGTCCTCACCAGATCTCATCGACCTGGATCAGAATGATACCAGGAAGTCGATCGAGTCCAAGGAAGAACACACATACTTACGTTAAATGTGTGGCTACCATCAGAAGTCGATTGTGCACGCAAACACGCCCACAGGAGCATTCATTATCGCGGTAATACAACGGCAAGTCATGGTAGGGCAACAAAGTCCATTCGATCCGGCCACCGTTACTACCATCAAACCGGCAACTGCGCAGATGCCAGCGTCGAGCGTGCTATAGACCAAGATGGAAAAACTTGGAGTGTAAATAAATAAATTTCTGGTGTACAACGATGGCGAAGGAACGTTCACGCCGAAATAAAGCACCTAGGCGAAACTCAGGGAAAGATGGCTACAATTGAGAAAAGGGTTCGCGTGGGTTAAGATGTTCGGCATATACTTTTTTTAGTTGCTATGCCACACTCAGTATGAGTGTCAAAGAACTCGAAGGCGTGATGACGACGATGGTAAAGGAAGCACACGGTAAACACCCTATTTTGATCGCCGTTAATTTCAACATATGCCCCATGAGCTGCTCCCGCAGCAATGAACGTGGTAGGATACTCCTCGAGAGTCTGATACCCTTGGAGCTGGAACTCTTAGACGTATACACTTTTGAAACTGTGAAAGGAGGAGAGCGATAATAGATCTCACCTTTGCCGACAAAACGATCACGTGCATCGCTAAATGGAGTATTTACAACTTAATTATACACACACAGCGACACAGCGATCATAAGGCCATCATCCCTCGAACCACGTGTGCGGAAAACACAACAGAAACGGTGGAAGAAGCAATCTTTCGACGTTGAAACCAACCTTTAACAAAGCGCGACGCGACGATGCAGGGTGAAACAGCTGCAGATATGGCGGCGCACATCTTGTGGAATGAAAATATTGCACCTGCCAGGAGAGGTGAAATAAAGCACGGAGAAAAGTGCAGAGGGCTCGTTCCGTCCCCACGTGGAACGGTTGGCAATCCGGCTAGGGCTGTACTTAAAGACGCCATTAGAGCCAGCGAACTCATTTTCTTTTAAGCACTGTAAGATAATGCGGGTGTAGACCCTTGGGGAATAGTGTACAAGCTAATAAGTGTACAAACTCAGGGGCCCAAGACCCCCTCAGCCTGCCTGCCCAACGCTGATGCGAACAGTAGTAACCACCCTTTTTCCCCCGCAGAACACATTCACCCCACACCGACAACAACGGTTGGTGTTCCTGTTGAATGCCGGACCAACCATCATTATACCGGCCGATTTGTATGTGGCACACACTTGGGAAAATCCTATGCGGTAGACTCCAGAAATCGCTTGAGAAACCGGGAGCACTCTCAGCTTTCCAGTTCGGATTTAGGAATGACTATAGCACGGTAGGCCATGAGTGGTATATAATGGAAGAAATAATGCTTAGTATAAGTAATCATAAGGACATAAAAGATGCTTTCATATAATGATGCAATTACGAGAGTGAGGAGATGGCTGAATAATTTTAAATTGGAGCTGGCCGACCAAAAAGCCGTGGTCATCACAGTTGGTGGTCACTGCATAACCTCGAAGCTACATCTGTAATACGTAAGGGTATTCATCGACTGTAACATGACATTTAAGCAGCACATAGAAGCCGCTAGTGGTAAAGCAGCCAGTGTTAACGGAACGCTAAAACTCATTATATGGAATACTGGAGGCCTCGGGAGGGCAAGCGTAAGCTGATTTCAACTGTGAGCAGCTCAGTGATTCTGTGTGTTGCGCTCGTTTGGGTGCTAGCGAAGAAGACGCCCCTAAAATGTATTCGCCGGGCTCATAGGCTCAGTGCTTTGAGGGTAACACACTATCTGCGTCATTGCCACAAAGGTGCCCATCGACTTAATCGCGATCGAGATGAATCGCTTCTACAACGCAATAGAAGATAGACCTACGACTGCAACAAAGAAGAAAGAGAGGCAGCGCTTCATTATGGAATGGCAACGAAGGTGGGAGTAGTCCGAAAAGTATCGCTGCACCTTTAACATAATTCCAAATACTCTAAAATGGTTGGATCGGAAACATGAGGACATGGATTTTTATTTCACGTAATTTCTCAGTGGGAATGTAGGTTTCAATGCCTATCTCTAAAGTTTTTAACTAGAAGAGGACACCTGACAGTTGGAAATCTGGCATATAATAACTACGCTGAGGATTGTGGTAAGCTGAACGATGGATACAACATATCGCGAACACAGAAGACGCCGGGCAAAGATGACCTGCACTTAACAACTGGTCAACAGACCAACAACGGAGTAAGACGACATCGATGTAACAAAGAGACAGCTTAATGCTGAGAACCAACCTCGGGAAGTATTAACTAATGTTAGTGCCATGGGGAGAGTGTGAGAAGACGAAGTAGGAGATTTGCGTTGGTAGGGATCCAACTTAACTGGTTGTGAATTGGAATTCTGCGGTACCTATGAAGGTTTCAACCCGCCAACACAGATAAAAAAAGGTAAAGTTAGGTTAGGTTAGGTTAGGTTATGTTATGTTATGTTAGATTAGGTTAGGTTAGGTTAGGTTAGGTTAGGTTAGGTTAGGTTAGGTTAGGTTAGGTTAGATTAGATTAGATTAGATTAGATTAGATTAGATTAGATTAGATTAGATTAGATTAGATTAGATTAGATTAGATTAGATTAGATTAGATTAGATTAGATTAGATTAGATTAGATTAGATTAGATTAGATTAGATTAGATTAGATTAGATTAGATTAGATTAGATTAGATTAGATTAGATTAGATTAGATTAGATTAGATTAGATTAGATTAGATTAGATTAGATTAGATTAGATTAGATTAGATTAGATTAGATTAGATTAGATTAGATTAGATTAGATTAGATTAGATTAGATTAGATTAGATTAGATTAGATTAGATTAGATTAGATTAGATTAGATTAGATTAGATTAGATTAGATTAGATTAGATTAGATTAGATTAGATTAGATTAGATTAGATTCGATTAGATTAGATTAGATTAGATTAGATTAGATTAGATTAGATTAGATTAGATTAGATTAGATTAGATTAGATTAGATTAGATTAGATTAGATTAGATTAGATTAGATTAGATTAGATTAGATTAGATTAGATTAGATTAGATAAGATTAGATTAGATTAGATTAAATTAGATTAGATTAGATTAGATTAGATTAGATTAGATTAGATTAGATTAGATTAGATTAGATTAGATTAGATTAGATTAGATTAGATTAGATTAGATTAGATTAGATTAGATTAGATTAGATTAGATTAGATTAGATTAGATTAGATTAGATTAGATTAGATTAGATTAGATTAGATTAGATTAGATTAGATTAGATTAGATTAGATTAGATTAGATTAGATTAGATTAGATTAGGTTAGGTTTGGCTAGGTTAGGTTAGGTTAAGTTAGGTTAGGTTAGGTTAGGCTAGGTTAGGTTAGGTTAGGTTAGGTTAGGTTAGGTTAGGTTAGGTTAGGTTAGGTTAGGTTAGGTTAGGTTAGGTTAGATTAGGTTAGGTAAGGTTAGGTTAGGTTAGGTTAGGTTAGGTTAGGTTAGGTTAGGTTAGGTTAGGTTTGGTTAGGTTAGGTTAGGTTAGGTTAGGTTAAATTAGGTTAGGTTAGGTTAAGTTAGGTTAGGTTAGGTTAGGTTAGGTTAGGTTAGGTTAGGTTAGTTTAGGTTAGGTTAGGTTATGTTAGGTTGGGTTAGGTTAGGTTAGGTTAGGTTAGGTTAGGTTAGGTTAGGTTAGGTTAGGTTAGGTTAGGTTAGGTTAGGTTAGGTTATGTTAGGTTAGGTTAGGTTAGGTTAGGGCAGGTTAGGTTAGGTTAGGTTAGGTTAGGTTAGGTTAGGTTAGGTTAGGTTAGGTTAGGTTAGGTTAGGTTAGGTTAGCTTAGGTTAGTTTAGGTTAGGTTAGGTTAGGTTAGGTTGGGTTAGGTTAGGTTAGGTTAGGTTAGGTTAGGTTAGGTTAGGTTAGATTAGGTTATGTTAGGTTAGGTTAGGTTAGGGCAGGTTAGGTTAGGTTAGGTTAGGTTAGGTTAGGTTAGGTTAGGTTAGGTTAGGTTAGGTTAGGTTTCGCTAACTGTGCATTTCTGAGAACAATAATTTTTCCTTTAACTATGTTTTACACAATTTCCGCATGTAAAGGTGCCCATTATATTAATTTTCGAATAATTTACTGTTTAATAAATAATCTGATGGATTTACAAAAAGATGTAGGTACTTATATAAAACGTAGGTATAAAAATGTGGTCGATTTTTTTAACTTGTGTTTTTATGAGTTTTTGTGGATTTTGAAATCCATGACTTGGCAACACTGAGTGACAGAAAAACTGACAACAAAAACTAAAAAGTTGGAAGCCGTTAAAAGTGATAAAATTTTTCAAATCTTTAGGAAGAAAAAAAAAATTAAGTACCCAGTCTGACGTTCTCAGTGTTCAATTCATATTCACAAGTCAATTGAATACTCAAGTTTAAAGAAAGACAAAAACGTAGTACCTCCATTGATTTTCACTTATTTTCAAAGGATCTTACATATGTATGTCCTTGAAAAGTTTTACCAGAATTAATTTTTTCTTAATTTTTCCTATTTTTGTGATTCATACATGATTGCCCTAAATGAATAATGAATTAATAATAATAATTAAAATTTTTAAAACTAAAATCTTTGAAGGCAATCGAAAATTGTTATTCATTGAATGTGACTTCAATGATTTTAAATCGCAAATAATGGCAATCGTTTAGCGTTATTATCTATAAGGATTCGTTTCTTTGAAGGTTCGCATTGAACCTTTAAAAAAAAGACTTGACTTTGACTTTTTTTCGACTTTCTACTATGTACAACATCGAGTACACTTGCTGCGTTTACCTTAATAATTTTAAGTGTTTTGCTGCTATTGCCATTTTATTATCATAATCTTGGTAAAGACTTTCACTAAGTTTACTACTTCACCAGGAAAGGAAACATTCTTATTTCAAATTTAAATATTCCACACCAAACAACAACAACAAACAGCACATCATAATGGAAGGGAAGTTTACCCGTCTCCAACTACTCGAGATAGGACTTAACGATTTTCTACGCTCTTTTCCGTCTGTGTGGGTATGTGTGGGTGTGTGTGTCTTATACAATTTAATATTGATTTCCATTTTGCTTTTTGCTGTTTGTACAATTTCTACAATCACAACAACAGTTTTACACGGTTTCTCTCTTTATTTTATTGTACCTAAATATTTTCGATTTTTTTCCTCGCTTTAAATTGCCATTACCATCACCATCACCCTCATCATCATTATCATCATCATCAACATAAACATAAACATTATCAACTCGACATGAATCGGACAACATCAACCAACCGCCAACCAGCATCATCCAACGCAAACGGTGTCAGCATCATAAAACCATCATAATCTTGGCATTTTGCGTTTATTTTTCTTATAGTAAGTATTTTTCTTCACCCACTCCAATGTACACAGTTTTTAAATTGCTTAAGTACAAATAGACATAAGTGAGTATGCAGCAAGTGAGAAAATGAAATGAAAAACCAGCATAGCATTCGAATGAAAGTTCAAAGTGCATCAAATTCATTTTGTTTCGCTTTCGCATTCATTTCGTTTATTTCGTTTTGACCGATGTCCCTCAAGTATGCAATTTAGTAGTCGCGTTTAAATATACTGTGGTCGCTGTGGTGTAGTGGTAGTGCGTTGGACTGCTACGCAGAGTGTCCGGGGTTCGAATCTCGGCACAGGCAAAATCAAAAAGTAGAAAAAATAATTTTTCTATACGGGACCACCTCTTGGCAGGCAATGGCAAACCTACAAGAGTAAAAATTGCTATGAAAAGCTTTTCACTTCGCCGTTCGGATTCGGCATTAAAAACTGTAGGTCCCTTCCATTCATGTACAAATATAACACGCACAACATGAGTGGATGCGAAAAGTTCGGCCTAGGCCCTCCATGGGCTGTTGTGCCATTAAAAGTAAAGTAAAGTAAGTTTAAATATACTTAAAGTACATTAGAGACCGGTACCAATAACTGCTAGTAAGAGTAAGAGCAAGGCAAGGCAAGGCAAGACATGGGCAGAATATCAACAGCAAGGAGGCAGCAGCGTCTCAGTGTCGTCTGTCTTTCTATCTATCGAATTGTCTTTTCATTTTGTCCATTTGATTTCGTTTAAATGGAAAAATACTTACAAGTTGCTTGCCATACTTACATACTTGCTGAGTGAAATTACTACTCTCAAGCAACGCAAGCAATATAGCAAGCAAACAACAACAAACAACAACAAACAACAACAAACAGCAACAAACAACAAAAGCAATAGCTACACCATCATAGCGCTCCATTATTACCAGCGGAAACACAAGCGATAACGAGCGATAACATTATATAACAACTATACAACAACAACAGCAGCAATAGCAACAGCAATAGCAATAATATTAACAAATAATGTTGTTGATGATGCCACCACCACTACTGCGTTCCAGTTCCTGTTGTTGCTTTCTTCATTGCTCTTGTTTCGCATGATAATGATGATGATAATGATAATGATAATCGTAGCAGCAGCAGCAGTTGTAGCTTTTCTAGGTATGTGTGTTTGCTGAATGCAGGTGCATCGATAATGTTGCTGATTTCTCTCGTTGTATTGCACTTACCTCAGTGCAGTAAAAAATTGTGAAAGTTTTGCAGAAAATTGGATTTGAGAATTTTTCACTATCAATTTATGTGAAATTAACTAAAAGTTGAATTGGAAATTGGAAGCGAGAACTGTATTGAGAAATTGGCAAGAGCAGAAGCGAAAAAGTGGAAAATAAGTATTAAAACTCTAGTAAAATTTTATTGAACCAAATAAATTCGTGTTTGCTTGTGTATAATGTGAAGTCAGAATATCACTGAGATATGAAAGTAAAAGGAAAAATGAAATAATATAGGGAAGTACCCGCTGAGCCTTTCGAATAATGAAAGTTTTATTGACCGAAAATTAGTGTGAAGGGCGATCAAATTTAGTAACTACTCCTACTACTCACGGGAGCGGAACTAGCGCTTAAAGCCAGTTAACTTTGTATCTTTATCTGGAGCTAATGCTCTATAGCAATCTCTTCGATCAAGGTTAAATTGTCTCGAAAAGGTTAAGGTAATGGGTATAGTTTGGTTTTCGGGAAGTGCGAGTCTTCTCCTTTCTTCAGTAGTCGTAGTTTGGCCAAGAGAGACGATAGTCAGTCTGAAAGACATGATGCTTTAATAATGTCTGTCTTAAGTAGCCTTATCTTGAGGTTTTGTTAATGCTTTGAAGGAGGTGTAGGATCCTATGTTGAAGCTATTCTCCCTTCTACTGGGAAATATGTATCGAAGACCTTCGTAAACTACAGTTTGGATATGACAGATTCTGATTTAGATAAGCTGGGTATGTTCGGTACCTTTCGTTCTTGGAAGCCAAAAAATACGCCTCTACCATATAGACTGGTTGGTTGAAATGGTGATTCGAACCACGAACTCTAGTTGCACTTACTTTACTTTACTTTTAATGGCACAACAATCCATGGAGGGCCTAGGCCGAGCTTTTCGCATCCACTCATGTTGTGCGTATTATATTTGTACATGAATGGAAGGGACCTACAGTTTAATGCCGAATCCGAACGGCGAAGTGAAAAGCTTTTCATAGCAATTCTTACTCTTGTAGGTTTGCCATTGCCTGCCAAGAGGTGGTGCCTTGTAGAAAAATTATTGTTTCTCATTTTTGATTTTGCCTGTGCCGAGATTCGAACCCACGCATTACCACTACACCACAGCGACCACCCTAGTTGCACCAGTGCTATTTTAAAGCTTAATCTTCGTTTCCAACTTGTTAGATGAGGTTGTTATATCGAAAGATTTGGTTATATCCATTTTGTTCGCTTTTTAAGTACATATAAAAAGTTTAGTAGTTCTACAATGTTCCTATCCCACAGCTTCTCAATGTTACTGAAGAGTGTGTCCAACCTTTCCTCTCATAGGTCCTGGCATTCACGGAGTAGTGAAAAGCTTTTCAGGTGAGCAAGGTCTCTTTTTCTTCTGATTTTTGACAGCTTCGACAATGGATGTTCTAGTGGGTGTCCATTTTAGCTACCCGCTCACCGATAGACCAGAAACCTATAATAATTTCCCTCTATCTCTGTGAAATCTCATCAGTTCCTATCTATTAGTAATGGTGTTTTGCTAAAATTGTAGTTTAGCCACAACTTCATGCTGAGTCTATTAGTCTACAATATATATGCTTTCTGGAGGTACCGGAACACGAAACTACTCTTTCTCGATTTGAGTTAGTTTGGATACCAAATTAGCAAGAGATTTTTTCTGCACAGCAGAGCCTCTCCTGGCTAGCTCATCGTTTTTTTTTCCATTCTCTCTGTATTCCTATGTCCTGGGACACAGATCAGATAAAGCTCCCTTGGGCCAATACCATAAAGCTCTCCCTAAACTGTTTTACTAGATTAGATGTTGTGATTGCCAAATTCAATGCCTTGATCGAAGCTTAACTATCCGTCAAAAACGCGATATTATTTAGAAACGCTATCCAATAATACATTCGCTTTAAGTAACATAGAGGCATAAGGCTTTCCTTATTGCAAGAACCTCCGCCTGGGAAAGGCAAATTAAAGAGGCGCACAGACTAGCTTAGATTAATCCGTGAATATCGACGTGTCAATGTTGTTTACCACCGTTCTAGAGCTGGGAATAATCGGTAAAAAGAAACCTATCAATATTAGGTTAGGTTAGAGTGGCTGTCCTATAGTAGAAAACACTTGAGCCAAAACAGCCCGTTGTGATAGGGCATGGATGGACCTAAAGTTTAACGCCGATTCCGAACAGCGGTGTGGCAATTTGTTATCACTTGGTGATTTTGTCATTGCCTGCCAAGAGTCAATCCTATTACTTATTCTCATGTATCTCATATGGGTAGTAATGTAAGAAGGTTATGAAAGAGAATTAAGCACCTTACTAAGATGGGAATCGAACCCGAAACATCACGTATGAAAGTTTTGTGCGCTACCCACTACACTGTACAGGGGGGGAGGAAAGAAAACCTATCGGAACTTCCCGATGATTTTTGCAAAACTATCGATAATCATCGACAAACAACGGTAGTGTTCCCATCCATAGCGCTGAGGAGATACGTCGACGTGAATTGAATAGAGACGTCGACGTGAATTGAGTAGAGACGTCGACGTGAATTGAGTAGCGACATCGACGTCAATTGAGTAGAGATGTCGACGTCAATTGAGTAGAGACGTCGAAGTCAATTGAATAGAGACGTCGACGTGAATTGAGTAGCGACATCGACGTCATTTGAGTAGACATCGACGTCAATTGAGTAGAGACGTCGATGTCAAATGAGTAGAGACGTCGATGTCAAATGAGTAGAGACGTCGACGTCAATTGAGTAGAGACATCGACGTCAATTGAATAGAGACTTCGACGTCAATTGAGTAGAGACGTCGACGTGAATTGAGTAGCGACATCGACGTCAATTGAAGAGATACGTCGAAGTCAATTGAGTAGAGACGTCGACGTCAATTGAGTAGAGACGTCGACGTGAATTGAGTAGCGACATCGACGTCAATTGAGTAGACATCGACGTCAATTGAGTAGAGACGTCGATGTCAAATGAGTAGAGACGTCGATGTCAAATGAGTAGAGACATCGACGTCAATTGAGTAGAGTCGTCGACGTCAATTGAATAGAGACGTCGACGTCAATTGAGTAGAGACGTCGACGTGAATTGAGTAGCGACATCGACGTCAATTGAAGAGATACGTCGAAGTCAATTGAGTAGAGACGTCGACGTCAATTGAGTAGAGACGTCGACGTGAATTGAGTAGCGACATCGACGTCAATTGAGTAGACATCGACGTCAATTGAGTAGAGACGTCGATGTCAAATGAGTAGAGACGTCGATGTCAAATGAGTAGAGACGTCGACGTCAATTGAGTAGAGACATCGACGTCAATTGAGTAGAGACGTCGGCGTCAATTGAGTAGAGACGTTGACGTCGGCTCAAGTGTTCAATGTTTGACACTAACAGCGAAGGCACTGTAGCATCATTAATAACATCGGTAACAGTAGAAATCTAACGATACTTGCCGATCTGCACTATGAGCTATCGATATAAATTGATAGTTGGCAATGTTTATAGCAGTCCTACTCAGTTGCTCCCGAGAGGGTAAAAGTGCCGTGCAGTTCCTGTTGAATGTCACAGTTGCGACAATAGCTGCGTTTTATTCGCCAAGTAGTTAACCATGTGCAAATTAAACTATTAAGTTGTAAAATCTCTTCTTTGATGTATTGTCATTCTCAATGACACACCCCGCTAACACTGGCAGCTGGAGGTGATCTTCCAATACATAAGCATAAGCATCTTTCTTTTTTCTTTTAATAGGGGCATAACAGCCCATGAACAGCCAGTGAACATTTTACACATAATTTCTCTCTTTTGTTTTTTTTGCCACACTGTTCTTTTTCTTTTATCACGTACAGTTCACAGCTCAGTTGTTATAGAAATTAGAGATGCTAATCCACATGCTACCTATACATAACATCTATAAATATACGCGTTATCTCTGTCGCTTTTAATGTTGTTTTCCATACAATTATCGCTGCTAGTTATACACAAGTTTATTTGTAATATCTACATTGCAAATTTCTAGTTGAATACCAATCTTAGGTGCAGTTTATAGATTGATTGTATAGTTATTTTTGAAGTGGAAATATCACGAGAGGGCGTGCATGCTAGTGGTTCCAGGTCTATGCTCTTCGGATATGGGGGGGGGGGGGGGGGGGAGGGGATTCTTTCTCGAAATTGTATACCACATAATATTTGTACATGTGTAGATAAAATAAAAAATTTAATCATGCATTGAGTGTGTGTTGTAATGATACACGAAAGGATCTCACAACAAATATGAATACAGGACATACGAAAAACCTACACCTTACTAAATGCATAGCGTAGGGTGCGAAGGTATACCGCATGCATAAATCAACAGCAAATTAACAACAACACGATTGGAGACATAGGTGTTATTAGCCTTCACCTCTCACCACCGTCCCAACCTAATGATGAGAGTTCTTTATTACTCTCCCATCCCAACCAGAATGACGAATAAAACACAGGTATTGCTTATTAATTGTTTGTGTGTGTGTTGCTAGCAGATTGGTATGGCCATAAGTTCTTGCCTTTGAGCGACCTCTCTCAACTTGAGGGCATTCATTGTTGCCGTTTGTTTTCTAAAGAGGTTAATAGAGATCAGGAGCTTTAGAATTTATTGAGCCTGCATTCGAGCCTGAGCTAATGGCTCTAGCATTCGCAGTACATGCTGATCTTTGTTTACTGCTTAGTTTTGTGGCACTGTGCAATGTAGACTAGAAATTTACTTTACTACATATTTACTTTCTTTTCTTCGATTTTATAAATTTTCTAAATTAAATTTAAATTTTTTTTTTGATTTCATATTTCCTTAAGTACGTGATGATTTCATTAACCAAAAAAAAAAGTAAAAATCGAAAAAGACAAAAATGACACATCGACAATAAAAAACAGACAATACACCGCAAAATGAACATCAAACTTTAAAACAATTGCCAAGCGATACTTTTCAATAACATTGACGTAGAATTTCTACTCAATAAGATGAAAATAAAACACGAGGAAAAGAAAAACAAAAAACAAAAATCAAATCCAATTGATTTCCTTCCAGAAGAGTAGCAAAAAAAAAAAAAAATTAAATAGAGCAGCAGCAACAGCAATCAGCAAAATAGAAAGCCTCTGACACTACACTTTGCTACAACATAAAATCATTGCTTAACTGCTCTCCTTTAGATGAAATTCTTAATTTCTGCTTTTCTTTCCATTATACTCACGGAGACACAAAAAAAAAAAGAATGAAAAAAAAGGTTGGTCTGTTGGTTGGCAGGACGCTCAGCCGGTCCGTGGGAAGGGCGAGCGTGGGTACGAGATTCGAGCTAGCAGCGGCCTGAGGCTGGCTGACTGCATGGCTCATCCGTTTCCGTTTCGTTTCACCGGCCTTCGTTCGCAACTATCACGACTACGTATACAACGACAACGACAACGACAACTGCTGCTGCTGCTGCTGTTGTTATACTGCTAGCCTCCAGAGCGGCAATTGTACCATTTTTTCTGTTTGCTTCCGCTGCGCTTTCCTTTTTCCTTTTCCTACTGATTTGCAATGATTTCTTTTTATTTTCCGCCTCTTTTTTTCAATTTAAAATTTTTTCTTCCTGCCTGTTATTTTTTCATCTTCTTAAATTTTATTTGTTAGTTTCCATTTCATTGAATTCGCACACACACACACACACACACACACACACACACACACACACACACACACAAACACAAACATGCACTTAAACATTTTCTACTACAACCTGCCATCCTTCATAAGCCCTTTCTCTCTCGCTCTTTCATTCGCCCTGACGTCACGCTCTCTCTGCTCCTTGCTCTCTTCTGTCGATTCTTTTGCCTGATTGCAAGGATGTTAAATTGTACCATTAGTGAGTGGAGTAGCGTTGTGTCCCTTTTTTTGTTATTGGCCGATTTGTTGTTGCTACTTACACTATTCCTTTACAGTCGCATGCTTTTGTTGCTATCATTGTTCGCTATCATTGTTGCTGTTGTTTTGTGGGCTGCAACAGCAAAAGGGAAAAAGGTCTGCAACACTGACATAAAATGACCAATTTGCATAGTTTAGTTATTTGGCTGCTTCCTGTGACACTTGTAGGCAAAATATACGAACAGGAATGTAGAGTGTGTGTATATTATAAAAAGGACAATGAAATTTTTCTCTCTCTTTTTCCTCCACCCCCATGTAACAAGAATAATTGATGGGCAATAATGCAAGTGACTAAAATGGTTTAAGAAGACTTAAATTTTTGCGAAAAAATATTGCATTTTTGCAAAATGAAGATTTATTTTTCAAATTTTAATCTGTGCAAATTTATTTGAAAGAATTTTATATTTTAAGCTTGTTCTTCTGTATACTTGAATATTTTTTTTACATAAAGTAAACATTCAGACACGTGTCAACAGAGTTGATATTCTATTACGCAATTTGAGAGAATTTTTCTCTCACTCAAGGTAACGAACGATTGTGATTGGTCAGCCAAATTGTTAGCTGAGCGGATTTACTCTTTCTTCTGTCTTCTTTTAATGACACAACAGCCCATGGAGGGCGTAGGCCGAGCTTTTCGCATCCACTCATGCCGTGCGTGTTATATATGTACATGAATGGAAGGGACCTGCAGTTTTATGCCGAATCTGAACGGCGAAGTGAACTTGGAGAACTTTTCTTTGTTTTTACAATTCTAGTTATTTTGTTATAGCATTAGCATCTAAACTTGTCTGGTCTGGTTAAAGGTAAGCATACTATGTATCTTTTAGTTCAATTAATTTACATAACGTCCTTGCTTAAATACAAATACAATTTGCTATAAGCGCGACACATTTCCAATTTATTTTATACCACTTGTGTTTGTGTATGTGTGTGTGTCTGGGTGTGACTGTGTGTGTGCGCGTAACTTTGAGCGGTGGAAATCAACTTCATTCACTACAAATTCCGCTTACTTAACACATTTTTACAATATTAAATACCAACATTCAACATTGACAGCGAGCATCGCTGCTGTTGCCGCATAAAGTCAATTCATTACAAAATTACAACAAAACTGATGAGTTACCATAAAGGGAACACAAACAACAAATATAAAATATAGAAAAAAAAAAATGTGAAAAAGAAAAAAGAAAATTAGAAAAGTAGAAGCAGCAGAGAAAGAAAACAAATGAAATTAAATCGATTTGCAAAAGTTGCCAACACTATGGAAAACAACACCAAGAATATACCATAAATAATAATATCGTGAAGGGGGGAAGGAAGGAAAACTAAAAGAAAATACTTCCGAGAACTATAGCATTAAAGAAGAAAAAGAAACCTTGCAACGCAAACAGCGCCGCTTAAGTCAGGAAGCTCATGATGCTGATGATGATGAGGCCAGTACTTAGTTACTACAGGCAAAGTAGTTGATTTGGTGATGACGGCAGTGCTTAGTGGTGAAACAGTCAGTGGTGGCCGGAAGTACAAAGACGCTGAAAATACTAAGTACCATATGCATGGAAATCAGCAAATGAATTGGGAAAATATGTCCTCAAGTAAGTAACTAAGCGAAGTTATGGCTTCAGCGAAAATTTCACTCCAAACAAATTAAAATTCAATTAAAAAGATGAAATGGCATTTCATGGCTTAAATCTTTTTGCTATATTCGTGAAAGCGCGACGGAGCGATGGAGAAAGTGCGCGACCAAGGCCGAGACTAGTGGACGATAACAAGCAACACTTTTGCAGCAAATGCTACTGTGCACATTCATGCAGTTAGTAGTTGCTGTCATAGTCGGTTTCAGCTGGCAGGCAGCACATTCGTCTTCAAGTGATGGCTGTAGTTGCTTGCAGTTGTTGCTGTGACGGTGGCCATAACTAGTGGCAGTGAGCATTAAACTTCTTTATGCCAGCGAGCGATATTTTCGTATGCTGCAGTAGAATTGTGCTGCTGTGTGACAGCAAAAAGTTTCACTCTACAATGACAGCGCGACAGCAACAGCAAATGCCGCTGATCACGATGATTATGTTGTAATGTTGATGTCAATGTATGGTAAAGGGGGAAAACGAGAGCTAAATTTCGTAACACAAACGTTGGCAAACAAAGCAGAAGCAGAAGCAGAAGCAGAGAAAACACCATGAAAATGATTGCGATGATGACGAAGCTGTATTCTTACTCTATGTATGTGTATGTATGCTGGCTAAGTTAAGAGTAAAGTTGTTGGCAATTTCAAATCCCTGCTAAAAGGCAGACATCACATGCAATTTTCATTTGTAACGTCATCGTCATTATTATTTTCATTGCATAAAAAATAAGAAAAACTAAAGAGAAGATCGAAAGGAAATAACTCTAACCCAGTGTAGCAGTGCCCAGTAGGAAATCAAAATGCTAAAAGCAATGACGAAAGTGCTACCTACTTTCAAACGTGGAGAATCTTACCATCTCGATGATTTCCTCTTATTATTATTATTTTTTAGTATATAGACAACGGTGTTTCTGAAACTCTCGCTTTCCAAAGAAGAAGTCACAGAAGGAATTCCTAACCAGATATTCTGGCAACGCTCCTAAACAACAGTTTGTAGACGTAGGACAGCACTTTAGAAATACAAAAATAAATTTATATATTTGTTTTTTTGTTATAAGTACTAAAAGAGCTCGAAAAAATCTTAACCTATATAAAACTCAATAATTTTTAAACGGTTGATCTTAGAGTTTTGATTTTTTTTCTATTTAATTGATAATATTTTACAAATTACAGAAAAATATAACTTTTATAGTTCTAACCACTATTTATGAACTCGTGGACCTTTTTTGGTGAGCCTTCCATTAGAGATTTGATAGTTGTTTCAGACACCTTTTTGGAGCAGTTTTGGCGCCCGTCTCCTTTTAAAATCTTCGATATTTTGGGACACCTTTTTTGTGCTCTTTAAGTTACTTTTCACAAGAGCCCAATATCTCTCCACTGGTCTTAGCTCCGGAAAATTTGGAGGATTGGCCTCTCTTGGTACAAAAACTATGTTATTACTTTGGTACCACTCCAGAGCTTTCTTACCGTGTGACATGATGCCAAATCGGGCCAAAAATATGTGGACACATTGTGCTCTCGTATGAAAGGAAGAAGCCTTTTTTTCAAACATTCTTTGATGTATATTTCGGTATTTATAGAGCCCACTGTAACAAATGACTTGCTTCTCTTGCCGCATCTGCATATACTTAGCTTGCCATAACAGGAATTTTTTAGAAAATTTTGTCTGTTTTTGTATTCTAAATTGTTCTTCGACATTTGCTCGAGCGTCAGCAACATGAAAATTTTGACCCGGAAGCTGCGTAAAATCTGCCAGTAAATACGTTTCGTCGTCCATTATGCAACATGAATATTTTTGCATGAAATTCGTTTTTAATTTCCGAGCCCTACTTTTGGTGTCTATATTTTGTGCATCATTCCTGTCTGGAACTTTTTGGACTTTGTATGTTTTCAAGCCTGCATTGGCTTTAACTTTTCGCACCAAATAGTCAGAGCACTGGCCTAACCGGGCAGCTTTTCTAGCAGATGTGTTTGGAGATCTTTTCACTATGCTTTCTATTTTCCTGGCTTTCCCAATATCATGTGGTCCTTGTTTTCCTCCCGAACCAGGTTTCCTATCTATGGTCAAATTCTCCTGAAACTGTTTAATAACATTGGAAACAGTTTAGCTCCACTGGCCTTTGCCAGCGTCAGCGGAGCTAGTATAACAACAAACAAAGCAAAATTATGTGATTGATTTTCAATTTCCAAAGATTGTTTCAAAAGATTGTTTCTCTATAGTATTTAACTAGTTTTAATTATAGTTGTTGTTTAACATTATCTCAAATCATACTTTTTCTGCAATTAAGTTTCTAGTCTGTAAGGATTTTGTAAATACCTTTTCCACATTTCCACATTACATTCACTTTATTTATTTACTAACAAAACTAAAACGATCGAAGAAGTGTCCAATATTCTTGTTTTCCCAGATTTCAAGCTGCTTATCGACACAAAAGTTTCATTTAAATAACTTGTATCTTCCCCTTTTGTATACTTAGTAAGTACTAACTTCATTTAAACCAAATTTTTATTAAAATTACCCTAAAAATAAGATCAACTTTTTAATGAGAAAACAAATTAGAAATAGATACTTTTAGGCTTCTGATGAAAAATTTGTACTGTCACTTTTTCGTTTCAAAAGGTTTTCATTCACAACTTTGCTAAAGAAGTTTGACTAAAACACTAAAATATTAGTAGTGGAAAGTAGTAGAAAACAGTAGTAGAAAGTGGTAGTATGGTAATAGAAAATAGTAGTAGAAAAGAAGAAGAAAATATTAGTAAAAATTAGTAATAGAGGGTAGTAAGTTTCTAATTTGAAAGTAGTAAAAAAAAGTGGTAAATAGTAGTGGAAAAAAGTAAAAAATAGTAGTAGAAATAGTAGTAAAAAAGAAGTAGGAATTAGTAGTAGAAAGAGTAGTAGGAAATAGTACTGTAGTAGAAATAGTAGTAAGAAAGAAGTAAGAATTAGTTATAGAAAGAGTAGTAGGAAATAGTGCTGTAGTAGAAATAGTAGTAAAAAAGAAGTAGGAATTAGTAGTAGAAAGAGTAGTAGGAAATAGTAGTAAAAAAGAAGTAGGAATTAGTAGTAGAAAGAGTAGTAGGAAATTGTACTGTAGTAGAAATAGTAGTAAGAAAGAAGTAGGAATTAGTAGTAGAAAGAGTAGTAGTAGAAAAAGTAGTAGGAAATAGTACTGTAGTAGAAATAGTAGTAAAAAAGAAGTAGGAATTAGTAGTAGAAAGAGTAGTAGGAAATAGTACTGTAGTAGAAATAGTAGTAAGAAAGAAGTAGGAATTAGTAGTAGAAAGAGTAGTAGGAAATAATACTGTAGTAGAAATAGTAGTATAAAAGTAGAAGCTAGTAGTATTAAAAAGTAGAAAAAAGTAGCATAAAATACTTATAGTACCTAGTAGAAAAGTAAAATAGTTGTAGAAAAGCAGTAGAAATATTAGTAGTGAAACCAAAAATTCACCCCCGAATACAAGAAAACTACTCAAAATCAACCATCCACAACACTGGGTAGAAATTCCTTGACCAATTCAGGGTCGCTAATGCTTTGTCTAAGCACATAGATGGCAACAGACTTGCGACTGCAAAAACTTCGACTACCTTCTGTCAAAAATATGATTACACACGTTTTAATAAAATTGCAAAATGTGACAACTACACGAAGCTTGACGGCATTATTTAGAATCTATTTCTAATTTGACAGCAATAAAACAGAAACAGTGAAATGAGGAAAATTAAAAGTCAATTTAATGTTGCAGTCGGTAATTAGTTCCACTCTGTCAATAATCTTCGCTAATTGAGGGAAACTGCAATTTCAATTATGTAGTCGCAAGCCTGAAGTTCTCTTTGTGCTTATGGTATAGCTTAAAGAAAGGTTCTCGTCAAAAAGACTATTCTAAGGGCCGGTTTCACATCGGCAATTTAAACTACAACCAACAATTAAGTTATCAAATTTCAGGTTCATCACTCAAAATTAAACTATGTTGGGCAATATTCTGGCATTTAAATACAGCACACGGTTGCATTCTGGTTTGAACAATAAACAAAAAAGAATGAAGAGGATAAGAAAGGTTTTTAAAAAACCCTGTGAAAAGTAATATGTAAAATTTATCAGACGACAATAGTGTTGAAGAATATGAAGTAATATTATTAAATATAAATTTAATAATAAGTCAGCCTTGAGATCAAGCGGAGACTAACTCTTGCCAACAAGTTTTACTATGGGCTCAGTAGGCAATTGATAAGAAGAGCCCTCTCTCGACCTACGAAAATAACACTCTATAAGTCCCTCATTTTTCCCATCCTAATGTATGGCGCGGAGATGTGAACTTTGACCGTCAATGACGAGAGGCTGTTAGGAGCGTTCGATAGGAAGATACTCCGTAAGATCCAGTATGCATAGACGACGTGTATCGAATAAGATGGAACGATGAGCTGTACGCCGACACTGACTTAGTCAGTGGTATAAAAATCCAGCGGCTTCACTGGCTGGGTCATGTTGAGCGAATGGAAGAAAGCGCTGCGGCTAGAAGGGTGTTTTATTCGAACCACGGTGGTGGAACACGCAGAAGGGGACGTCCTAATCTCCGTTGGAAAGACCAGGTGCAGGGTAACCTGACTGCACTTGTGCTTATCAAATGGTGCCAGCGCACGCATAGCAGAGGCGACTGGCGAAGCTTTGTAGAGGCGGCCAAGACCGATCATCGGTTGTAGTGCCAGTTAACCAAGCAAGCAAGCAAGCAATAAGCTTCTTTGGCAAAAGGTGCAGTGCTGCCAAACAAATTCCATATTTAAATATATGTAGTACATACTTGAGCTTAAACCCTCAAAATGTTAAACTCCATTTGAATTACAATCGACAATTAACTTAAATGCCATTCTATTTTTGGTCTGAAACCGGCCATAAGATTATTTTTTTGTGCCACACCCCCTTATTCAAGTCTATTTACTGTAGCATGGCACTGTCAAGCTCTTTTTCCAAATCTTAGTACAGTAAAGTGCAGACTTCGGGAGATATACCGTAAAAAGCATTAGAATTCTATGGAGGTACCACGCCCATTTTTCCGCTGAAAAATTTTACCTCTACGAAATATTAGTATCATACCACAAATTCTTTCTCCGATATCTCTAATTGGAATTTCAGATTATGTGAGAGAAATGACAGCAATAAAACACACCCTTTTTTATCTATGTATTGGGTGTTTGTTTAACTTGAAAGTGAGGGATTTATGTTACAAAAAGATTGCCTTATTTCAATGGCAACCGAATGAATGCACTGTTAAAAGTAGTGTCCATCGGAAGCTTTGACATTTTGCCATCTTTCAAGGAATTTATGGATTCCTCGCGAAAAAAGTACATCTTTTGAGGATATGAACGAATCCTTCCAATTTCTGATACTTGCTTTCAACTGAAGTAAAGCTTACTTCAATAACTGAAGTTAGGGCTTTCTGCAATGATCGAAATAAGTGATAGTCACACGGAACAAGGTCTGGTGAGTATGGCAGGTGAGCCAAAACTTACATACTTACTTAACTGGCACTACAACCGATGATCGGTCTTGGCCGCCTCAAATTTTATATCTACGAATCTACTATTTTCCAAAGAATTTTTAACCGGTCTAGCAACATGTCATGTTGAAAAGTTAAGTTCTCATGTCTGGTCGCATATTCTGGTAGCTAGCTATTTCAGGTTAGAGTAGCATGGCACTAAAGGCTAGCTAAAGTTCTTGTGGTAAAACTATCAGTACTGAACTGCAACTAATTGTGTAGATGTACCCAAAAATAGTGTTAAGTTAATATGGAAAATGCCACGCCTACTTTCCTCAAGCATACTCATATTTTTCACACAGGAAGCTATTGACAAATTATAACTTCGTATCAAATCTTAGTATCATACCATGAAGGGTTCATGAGATATGTTTCAATTAAAATTCAGGTTATATGTATGAGATGTGCCACACCCACTTTTTTAATCCCACCTATATTTCCGCTGTAATATGTCATTGTCAACTAACGCCATTGTACCAAAGCTCAGTTCTGTAAGTATTATTTCCGGAGATATACGCAAGAAACCCATTAATTTTGTATGGGAAGTGCCACGCCCACTTCCCTAAACCTTCTTATGTATAACTGCAAACCTTCACAGAAGGATGAACGTAATTTGGGAAAGAGCAGTTGAAAATTTTGGGAGCCATTAAGAAACAAACAGACAGACAATCCTTTTGCATTCATTTTGATATATATATGTAGTAGAATAGTCTCCGAGGTTCAAATCTTGGCACATTCAAAATCAGAAAGTACCTAGTCCTGCCATAAGTTCTGTTACAATTTGAATATATAAGAAATGAGTTTTTTTAATGTGTTGTAATTTTTATTTTGTTATTAAATTCTAGTGTTTCTGAAAATCAACATCTTATTCAAAATGGTCGCCTCTCGCTTTAATGCACGCCTTTAGACGATCAGGCCATTGGGCTATAGCGGCACGCTTGGTTTCGATGGGTATTGATGACTCTGCTGAAATAAGAGCTTTCTTAAGACTCTCCAAATTTCGGTGGCGAACTTTGCAGGCCACACCCTCTAGCTATGAATACAATTTGTAATCAAGGGTATTCAAATCTGGGCTTCCCGAGGTCCAATCTTCAGCACTAATAAAGGCTGGAATACTCTGACGTAGCCACTCTTGAGTTGTTTTGGCTTTGTGTGCCGGTGCAGAGTCTTGTTGAAAGACCCAGTGTGCTCCATTAAAGAGGGTTATCGTCAAGTCTTTCACCACGCCTTCCAAGACCAGTGTACCTTGTTGGTACACTTTTGCTCCAGTTTTAACGCACTTTTCGCAAAAATGCAAGGAACTGACGTCTTTATGGGATACTCCCCACCAGACCATAACGGATGTTAGATGATGACCTCTCTGAACCCTTGGCACAATAAATTTAGCTTCTTCAGATGTTCTCGTATAGATTTTGTCGTTTTGCTTATTAAAAATTTCCTCCACCGTAAAAATTTGTTCATCCGAAAAAATGATATTTTCATGACCGTTTCTTGCGTGCCACACTGCAAAAGCTTCTTACATCTTTCCAATCGTATTTGTTTTAGCCGTGGAGTTAAAAGATGGCCTGCGCCATCTGCGAAAGGGTGGACGCGAAAAGCTCGGTCTAGACCCTTCATGGGCTGTTGTGCCATTAAAAGAATTTGAAAGAAAGAAGAAGATTTTGTATAACAAACACATTAAAGAAGTTTTATGGGCTAAAAACAGATGGCGGTAGTTTATCGAGTAATGACCAAGACTTGCTTTTGACTCATTACCTTCTCACTACTTGAGAAGGAGTTATAAAAGAGCACGAAGATGTTGAGATGACGACATTTTCTACTGGGTGGTAATTCTCGTTAACTCTTTTCACAGCAATTGGTGGTGGTTGCAGTGGCAGCAGTAGAAGTGTCACTTTTGACACCAATTTCCTGCGATGCGAAATATGTACATGGCCAAGTGGGGAACAGTGAGCGCTGAAGTGACTATAGTTTACAGCTAGAGAGGTGGCGAGGTGGTGAGTTGGCGAGGTGGTGAGGTGGCGAGGTGGCGAGACAGCGAGTGAAGGGTATAAAGATGTAATGGCCATAGTGAAGAGAGCGCATCACATAATTTTTGTAGTTCATTGATGTCGACACGAAATTGAGTGTGACACAAAAGTGTTGCACTAACGACGTATTCGGTGAATTACATATTTAAATGACACCAGTTTCGTGTGACCAGTTTTTATTAGATAAATTCTCTTCGTCTTTGTAGGACAATTAAGATTGGAGAGTAAAATTGATTTTCTATTGGGTTGGAATGAAGCGTGTAATGTGTGCAGATTTAAATTAATATATATGTATGTACTAAATAATTCGCTGCGGTAGTTGCAAGTGAGTGAAACGAAATTATTATTTACTACAATTTAAGTTCTTACGAGTATACCGCAATTGCGTTTATAAACGATATGGCACTATATGTAGAAGTTTTAATACTTTGAGCGATCGTACATCAAATATTAATCAGCTTTTATCAGCCTGCCGCCGATGGCGTAGCAGCAACGTGACTAGCGTTACAACACATATTCATTTTATGACTAGAAAGCGAGTAAAAAATATTACATTTTGTGTAATATGTGTGAGCATATGTGTGTTGGTGTGTGTGCGAGAGGAGAGTGCACTGAAGGGTTGGCAGAAAGAATGAATGGGGTTTGTGTCTCGGCTGGCAACCACTTACTTAAGTTCTGATCAATTTTGTGTGATAAAAGGAATATGGTGTGGGGCGGGCCTCCTAAAAAAACGGATTCAAAAAGCAAAAACAGTACAGAAATGATGGAAGCAACCAAAACGTGTGATGACTGCACGATTGAGCCATTCTGACTAGTTCAATTTTGTGCAAATGAAATTTAAAGCCGATGATATTTTGTCTATTAGAAATTCTATTTTTACTGCTAACGCACAGAAATTGCATTTAAAATGCAGACAGATTTTTTTTTTTTTTGAAGAAATATTATATAAACACACACAATCACACATGCACACATACATATGTACTAAGGTTTATGTAATACCGCCATAATCAACCATTTTCGTTATTTGATTAAAACCCAGACAGATTTTCTGAGATTTTCTGAAGGGCATGAAGGAAGGGTGCTCATGTGAAGTGAATGAATTTAATTAAGTTGTCGCATACCAAACGCAGCCTTGGTTGCATTTGAAGCTATGCACACACACACATACACACACCCGTACATTAACAGTCATGTGTGTATGTGCGCTTCCATGTCGCGCGCGGGTATGTGTGCGTTAGATGTACGTAGCATGTTCACCTCTTTTCTCGTCTGCACAATTTTTCACCCAAAACGTCAACTCTGCGGTTGAATTTATGAAATTACTTTGTAAAATGTGAAAAGCAAACAAGAAACGATAAATCAAACAAGAAAACCACATACTTGTTGTTTTCTTTTTTCTTTTTGATTTGTTTTAACAAGCGTAAAGCATAAAAAAAAACATGCAAATATAAATAAGACAGATTTTTAATATATAAATAAATTTTGGCTTACTTTTTTGTGAATATTTTTTCATGTTACTGCTTATTTATACTTTTTTTTGGAAGAGGAGGTGTCAGTTTTTTCGACTGCATGCACGCACCACCAAAATTAATTGCCACATTTTGTCATTTGAGTGTGCTCCTGTTTTCGTTTATTTTGCTGCAGGCCAAAGCACAAACAACATCGAAAAAATGGACGAAATAACACAGAATAAAACACACAAAAAAAAAAAAACAAAAAATAAACGAACCACATCAAATAAAAATCATCAACAATGACGATTTTATTTTGATTTTGATTTTTGTTGTGTTGTGTAAGAAAAAACAAAAAAAAAAAAAAAAAAATAAACCAAAAATTTGCGGCAACTCATTTGTTAAAATGAGCACGCCCAAATATTGTTCATATGCAAAGAGAAGAAGCAGCAGAAAAAGGTCAACCAGCATAAGCAAGTTTTTACAACACAGACAATAAAAAAAAAAATAAGTAAATGTGTGCCTATAAAATTGTAATTCAAAATTTTCATCATCATCATAGAAAATAATAACACTATGCGTGAAATTTCCATTTCATCTCCCGGTCATGGAGATTCTTACATGGAATGGTAAGGGCACAAACCAAGGATGAACATCCTAGCTGGATTTTTATGGGTTGGCGAAGTTAGGCGATTTTTGAACCATTGTTCCCATTAATTTCAACATTAATATATGACGGCGTTATGCGATTTAAGTCATCAAGAGCTAAAATCCATATCTATGATGATTGAAGGTTGTAGAGATGATTGTTTTTATTTGTATAAATGACCGTAGCATATTCTTTAAGGTGGGTCAGCAAAAAAAAGTTCAGCGGGACACCATTCCCGAAAGAGAAAATGTTCCCTTAAGTGGTGTTGAAAAACCATTAAATCAGTATTTTCGCTATAACTTGGTTATTTGATGTCCGATTGATTTTATATATCATTGGCAAGCTCGCTATTGTATGTGTACGACCTCTTATTTTCAGAACATATTGCCCTGTGATGTCGTCCTCGGCTAGTAATTTAAATTTTTCTTGATATTTTTTAACAAAAAAGTTGGGTTACTCACATTTTGTTTGTTATTAATGCTTTGTAAAATCACGAAATGTGGTCGCTGTGGCGTAGTGGTAGTGCGTTGGACTGCTACGCAGAGTGTCCGGGGTTCGAATCTCGGCACAGGCAAAATCAAAAAAAAAAAAAGTAAAAAAAATAATTTTTCTACACGGCACCACCTCTTGTCAGGCAATGGCAAACCTACAAGAGTAAAAATTGCTATGAAACGCCGTTCGGATTCGGCTTTAAACTGTAGGTCCCTTCCATTCATGTACAAATATAACACGCACAACATGAGTGGATGCGAAAAGCTCGGCCTAGGCCCTCCATGGGCTGTTGTGTCATCAAAAGTAAAAGTAAAAATCACGAAACCCTTCATAAAACATTAGTTCACAAAAAAGTTATAGCGAATAAAAATGCCAGTATACTACTGTGGGCAAAAAGTAGTAAGACTTTTTAATTTAAATTTCGCGCGGAAACCCATTCATCAAAATATTATTTTTTTAAGGTTGGTATGACTGTCGGTGACATCTGTGCCAAATGTCACATCAAAATAATCATTAGTGTTTAGTATACGCTTGTCTTTCTGAAGTTCTGAAGTTCAAAAAGTGCATTCGGCGATTTTCACAATGAGTGAAATTATTCAACAAAGAAGTTCCATTCAATTTTGTGTGCGGAATCAAATTTCTGGTGCCGAAACGTTCAGAATGTTGCAAAAGGCCTTCGGTGATAATTGTATGTCGCGAGCAAGTGTTTTTGATTGGTACAAATTGTTCAAAGATGGTCGAGAACGCGTTGACGACGAACCACGTCCAGGACGGCCATCAACATCAGCTGATGATCAACACGTCAATAAAATCAAGGAATTGGTGCTCGAGAATCGACGATTACCAGTCAGAGACCTTACTGGCATCGTTGGAGTATCGCAAGGATCAGTGAAAACCATTTTAAAACATCATTTGGGCCTAAGAAGAGTGAATGCACGATTAGTTCCAAAATCACTAAAACACTGCATTGCTTTTACGAGACCATTTTGCCAAAAATTCGACTGATATCGTTCCGCAACCACCCTACCACCCTATTCGCCTGACTTAGCACCGTGTGACTTTTGGCTATTTTCTAAACTCCAAAAACCGCTTCGTGGACACCGTTACACCGTTTTGAGTCAATTGAAGACATTAAACATGAATCGCTAAGCGCATTGAAGGCTATTCCGGAAATTGACTTTAACAACTGTTTCGAGAATTGGAAAAAACGTTGGCACAAGTGTATTGGGGCCGGGGGGGGGGATTACTTTGAAGGGGACGAAATAGATTTGGAAGAATGAATAAAAAAATGTGAAATTATGAACAAAGTCTTACTAACTTTTGCCCACAGTAGTAAACTCTATATAACAGTGCTGTATCATTTTTGTATAAGAATGAAAAAGAGAAACTTTCTTTGCGGGGGTCTAATGATTTTTGAGAGAATTAATTTCTCATTAGTAATAAATTAATTACTTAAAGTAATGAAATTACTAGCCGAAGATGGCATTATAGGCCAAAATGACCTGACAAAAAAGTTCGTACGCATACATAGCGAGCTTTCCAATATAATAAACTTGACAATCGGATATCAAATAACCAATTTATGACAAAAATATTGATTTAGTGGTTTTTCAAGACCTCGTAGGGGTTTTTTTTTTTATTTGCCCTGAAACACTCACGGCATAAACTTGTTAAAAGTAGGTGGTGTCGCACTTGATTTTTCGCCCCCCATAGGAAGTGACCCGGCCTAGTGTTTGAACATTAAACACGCACAAACACAAACTCCCATTATTTTAAATTTAATTTTAACAAATTCATAGAACTCTACAGTGGACTTATATAATAATAATAAGTAGATTAACAAAATCGACTATAATACACTGCAGGCCGCCAGCCATCGCGTTCCCATCAAGCAATACAACAAAAGCTTTCGCCTACCACGAATCACTGAACCCTTAGTTGCTGGTTATACTGGTGTTCGCTACGTGATGTGACGAACACATCATATTTTACTCTCCTGCTGGGTGTAGTGGTTACATTGGTGTTCGTTACAGAGTTGCTTTTTGTCGAAATTCAGTTTTTTTTTTGTAATACTAAAGGGTGATTTTTATAAGAGTTTAATTTTTGAAAATGAAAAAAAAAAACACAGAAATTTTACAAAAGTGAATGAAATTTTTATTTGGATCGATAAATCAATTTCTGCCATTTACATAATTTCACTTAAATGTTGCCCGCGGCTACGCTTCAAGTGGTCCATTCTGAAGGTCCTATTTTGGCACAATTTTTCACACATTTCGGCCGGAATCTCGGAATCTCCAATGCCACGTTCAATGTTGCCTCGCAAAGCAGCAATCGTGTTTCGCTTGTCCCTACAAACAAGAGACTTAACATAGACCCACAAAAAATAGTCTAACGGGGTCAAATCACACGATCTTGGTGGGCAATTGACTACACCAAAACGTGAGATTAACTGCTCACCAAATTCGCCTCTCAATTGATACATGGTTTCGCGTGCAGTGTGGCATGTGGCATCGTCCTGTTGGAACTACATGTCGGCCGAGTCCAATTCTAGCATTTTCGGCCAAAAAGAGTGTTATAATCAAACGGTACATTTTGACCATAACGTTGTGGCCTTCATCGTCTTTGAAGTACGGCCCAATGATGCTGCCTGCACATAAACCGCACCAAAAAGTGCATTTTTCGGGATGCATTGGTAGCTGCTGAATTGCCTCTGGCTGGCCTTCACTCCAAATACGGCAATTCTGCTTATTCACGTATCCATTGGGCCAAAAATGAGCCTCGTCGCTAAATGGGCATAGCTTGCGAAAACCTTTTTTCACAACGCATGAATTTTGATAGTAAATTTCAATAATTTGCAAACATTGTTCAGGCGTAAGTCTGTTCATTATGAAATGGCAAACCAAACTGAGCTTAAATCAAGTGACAGCTATCAAAAAGACCAACTCCGAAAAATGTATTGCCAGGTTGAAAACCACACTTCTAGGAAAAAACACCCTTTATATTGTTCGCAACGGCAACACTAAGTGGTATACCAAAAAAACCTTAAACGATTTTATTAATATGGAGCGTGTAATTTATAATAATAATATAATTGAAAAAAAAATGAAAATAATATGATTTTTCTTCAATAGTTTTATGAATAATATATTTAATATTCACTTTTAAAAACTAAAAAAATTCGCAACTTCTCTTTTCTTCATATGAAAATAATGATGTACAGGTTTGCATGTTTTCCTTCAATTTTACATACATTTTTGTTCCTTTTTGGTCGAATAACTCATTGCTAACCCTGAATACTGGGCGTGCTCGGTGTACAATTCACCCAGCATATCGTGTTCGGTGTGAGAGTGAGTAAAAGCTCTTTTTCCGTGTTCGGGCAACAACAATTGCATGTTGTTCGCCGAGTAAAATTTGAATATAACCACAGCCTTACTTACCAACGCTGCCTACGATCGCCGTCATAAAATAAGAAACATCGCTTGTGCTCTCCATTTTATACAAAATTAAAATGAGCTTTATGAAAGATCTTTCATTAAAAAGTGATAATTTGACGAATAAAAGCTTTTCATTAAAAGTAATCATTTTGATATCAACGAAATCAACGAACGTTGCAATGAAATGAAATGGTATTAGAATGAAATGGAATGAAATGAAATTTGATACTAATGAAAAATGAAATGAAATATGATACAAATGCAAATGCAAATGCCAGTTACATATGCAAATGAAATTATAATTGAATGAATTGAGCCCAAAGACAATTAACAAATAAATGAATATTGATGGCATAAATATGGTACATGTAAAATAAAACATGCGAAAAGCTCGGCTTAGGCAATCCATGAGCAGTTGTGCCATTAAATGAAGAAAAGCAGAATATACTAAGACATCTCGCTACAAGGTAGAGTGTGAATTAAAGTACATCAGCGAATAAAACGTAGCTCAACTTGGCCAATCCAATGAAAATACTTCTTAACATTTCCTCTCTCCGCTTCGTTAGTTAGAAAACACTTATGCCCGATAAATTTTTAATTTTTTTAGTATTATTCACCAAAATCTCTTACCTAATTCAAAAAGATATTTTTATTTTTCTGTACTTTATATTTTTTGGTTATCAGTTCAAATAACATTTTTTTGTTTGTCTGTTAAAAGAGAACGGTTTGTGCAGGGATTACAGGGATTATTTGGTATTTATGTTAATAGCTGCCATGAAAACATAAAGATGTATATTACTTAGTACAAAAGAATATTATATTACTTTATTCTATCTTCAAATACCTTCGATTTGAGCTATTGATGACGTAAATCGCATAACTCAGTTTACGAGGAATGATCAAAAAATAACCGTTATTTTAAATTTTTCCAAAAAGTATTTATTTATTCATCAACAACTATCTTGTCCCCTTCAAAGTAATCCCCCTCAGATATAATACACTTATGCCAGCGTTTTTTCCAATCCTCGAAACACTTCTGAAACGCGCTTTTTGGTATCGCCAACAGCTCCTGTTTCGATTTTTCTTTTATCTCCTCAATCGTAGCAAAACGCTTTCCTTTCCGTTTCATCGGTGTCTTCAGTTTTGGGAAGAGGAAAAAGTCAGCGGGGGCCAAGTCCGGTGAATACGGTGGTTGAGGAATGATAACGGTTTTGTTTTTGGCCAAAAACTTACGCACAAGCGACGTTGTTTTTGCTCAAAATTTTGCAATTTTGGAACAATCTTCGCTGCCGCACTTTTCATGCCTAAAACATGCGTAAAAATTGCTTGGCATGAGCCAAACGATATGCCAACATTATCAGCAACTTCTCTGATAGTGATTCGACGATTATCCAAAATCATTTTCTTCACTGCGTCAATGTTTTCATCGGTTATTGACGTGCTCGGGCGACCGGCCTTCCTTAAACCGGTTATACCACAATTGAACTTGTGTTCTGCTCATAGTACACTCGCAAAAGGCCAAAGGCCACAGTCAACATTTCAAATGTCCTTGCGCATTTAATTTAATTTTTTACACAAAACTGAATGCAGTTTCTTTGATCCATTTTTTCGAATAGTAAAAAATCGAAGAGCACACCAAAACACCACTAACCTTTTTATCTGTCAAAAGCAAACTGACAATCCAAAATGGTTGGTATTGCCAACATATATAACAGACATGTGTACCAACATAACAGAAAAAACAAATGCGAAAATCGAACATACGTAACTCACGAAATTTGAAAATAACGGTTATTTTTGATCACACCTCGTACATCAATATTTTTTTTTTTTTTTAATTAATGAAAAACACAAACTTCAGTGGTAAAGAAATCGCTTAACTTTGCCAACCCAGTAAAGTCCGGTTAATGTCTTGATTTTGGGTACGTACCCTTACCATTCCATATGAAAATCTCCATACCCCAAAAGTAATGGTGTAAAAAATACCGAATTTAAGCGAGAGCAAAACTGATTAATTTTAGCGCTGCTAAAGCTTCCACATACTACACGCCAGATACTTTAAACACTTCAAATCGATTTAAGAATAATTTTAGGCTACAACTCGCTCGTTCCAAGTAGGAAACTACAAATGATCAGACTTGATTGAAGAGACTCCTGAGTGATGCTGACTTCAAACCCATTGGCTTCTTACATTGTTGCAAGCATTTCACTTAAAGCAATCATGAACATACTCAGAATGTAGGGCATACTAGAAACCAATGTTGCCAGATTAGTGCTTTTTCCACTAGGTCTAATGGATTTTGAAAAATATGGAAAACGAGACCAATTTTTATTTTGGTAGCAGTGATAGGGACATTTTAAAATTTTCGCATTCTTTGTCTGCTGCTGTTGTCTTATCATTAAAATGCAACCAAAATTAAAAAGAAAAACACACGAAGAGAAACAACAATATTTATTTAAAAGACAGCAAAAACATTTGTATAGCAATTTATCTTATTGTTTTTTTTTTTTTTTTTTTGTTTCCTCTCATTATTGCTATTCTGTTATTGTTTATGCTTCCTGCGGTTGAGGCTAAAGCAAGCGAAACATAACACACAAAAAAAAAAAAAAACAAAATAATATCAAAAATTCAAGTGTGAGAATTATGGTACAATGAATACGAGAGTATACCCAAAATAAATTTTTTTTTTTTGTTTTTGTGGTGCGTAACATACAAAAATTACAGGCTATAAAGCTTACATTGTATGGTACGAAATGAAATATCCACTCTCATAAAAAGCAAATTTAAGAAACTGTGAGTGTGGGAGTAAGTGAGAGTGAGAGTGAGAGTGAGAGTTACTGTTAGAGAAGAGTGCAATAACAAAAACATAATTGCTCCTACGAAATGTTGATGATGAATTGCTTTATGCAAAAAACAAGAGTAAAATTAAAAAAACAAAAACTATAGAAAAGAATAGGAAAACACAAAAAACATAAAACTCACATAATTCACATTTGTTGCCCCATCATAAAATTGTTGAGTGACATTTTATTGTGTTTTTGACAAAACATTCATTCATGGGTAGCATTATTGCATTCCACAAACACAAACACACACACATTCACACATATGTAAATAAATTCAGGTACGAAAACTGAATAGGGAAGGAACTGAAACATAGAAAGTCATACTTAGCTTCAAAGAACTGGGTTTGCTGTTTTGCTCAAGACGTTCCAATTATACCTAAAATATTATACCTATGTAAATGCGTTTTTTTTTTTAAATCTTATAAATTGGCGTGGATTTATAAAGTGGGGAAGTCGGGATCGCTCAAAGCAAATATGTTTTTGTTTTAAAGAATAAACATTTTATGTTAAATGTTCCTATTCTTAGGAGTTCAATGATATCGAAATGTTATGGGACAGGAATGAGGTCCGAAAATTCTTTGAAAGAATAAGACGCCTGACTGATGATTTGCCGACTGGGGCCTCTTCCTGCAAGTATGAAGACGGAAATCAGGCAACACATGTCCAGGGCATAATGAGATTATGGAGGGAGCACTTTTTGCAGCTACTTAATGGCGATACCGCCCAATTACTGACGGCGTTAAAGTACCGCCGTCAGTCGTCGACACCCATCATCTATTCGTCGATTATAAAGTCGCCTTCGACAGCACGATTAGGGATCACTTGTACGCCGCAATGTCTGATTTTGGCATTCCTGCAAAGCTCATTCGTCTTTGCAAAATGACACTGACCGAGTGACCGACACCACCAGCGCAGTGAAAATTGGGACAGACCTCTCCGCACCATTTGATACCATAAGAGGTTTCAGACAAGGTGACTCCCTATCGTGCGACTTCTTTCACCTTATGCTGGAGAAAATAATTTGAGCTGCGAACATCGACATCTCTGGCACTATCTTTTACAAGAGTGTCATGCTGCTAGCATACGCTGATGATATTGACATCATTGGCAAAAATGCTCGAGCAGTCAGTGCAGCATTCTCCAACCTGGAAAAGGAGTCTCGTCGTGTGGGTTTAGTGGTGAACGAGGACAAAACGAAATACCTTGTGTCAACAAACAAAGAGTCACGGCGTCTTGGACAAAATGTCACTGTTGACAATTATACTTTTCAAGTTGTCATGGATTTCGTATACCTAGGACCCAGCATAAACACCAACAACAATGTCAGCCTTGTAATCAAGCGAAGATTAGCTCTTTCCAACAGGTGTTACTACGGGCTCAGTAGGCAATTGAGAAGTAGAGCCCTCTCTCGACCGACGAAAATAACGCTCATCCTTCCCGTCCCAATATATGGCGCCAAGATGTGGACATTCACCACCAATGATGAGAGGCTGTTAGGATCGTTCGAGAGGAAGGAACTGGACGACGTGAATCGAATAAGATGAAACGATGAGCTGTATGAGCTGTACGCCGATACTGACATAGTCAAGCGTACAAAAATTCACCGGCTACTCTGGCTGAGTCCCGTTGAGCGAATGGAAGAAAGCGCTCCGGCTAGAAGGGTGTTTTATTCGAACCACGGTGGAGGAACACGCAGAAGAGGACGTCCTAATCTCCGTTGGAAAGACCAGGTGCAGGGCAACCTGACTGCATGTGGCCTTACCAACTGGCGCCAGCGCGCGCATAGCAGAGGCGACTGGCGAAGCTTTACAGAGGCGGTCAAGATCGATCATCAGTTGTAGTGCCAGCTAAGTAAGTTAGTAAGTATTCTTAGCTAGTCATAGACTGTTTTATATACCGTTAATATCACGGGAAGTTTGGAATTGTGCAACAGACTGGGTAAGTTTAATATCTCACCACCTATTTTGAAAGGTGACCCTGAGAGCATTGCAGGGCAAAGAAAGGTATTTCGCATAGAGGGTCCTCAAATACCAGGTTGTTTTTTTTTTGTCATAACTTTGATTTTTGTTGTGATGTCCGAGCGTCAAATATATCGTTGGAAAGCCCTCTACGAGTAAAACTTTTTGTGTTTATTGACCTCCTTTAATAAGTAAATACACCACCGATTTCACCTTCGACTAGTTATTCCAAGTTTTATACTTTTTAAACGAGATATTGGGGATCATCGATTTTTTTTAAAATAAGTATAATAAAATATAATCTTAACATTCATTAAAAATTTTTCACCAAGTTACCAAGAAAAAGTTACCAATTTTCGTAAAATTCAACCAAAAACGGTAATCGTGGGGTTGATTGGAAAAGAAAGACAGAAGAGAAAAAAGTGAGAACTATGGGTGAACGTTAGCTTTGAACTTGGCCAGGTCAACTTTGTCAGAAAATACATTTGCAGGGAGCTTATTCCATAATCGAGCACTGTGACAGAGGACAAAAATATCTCTGTAATGCGTAGTGAGTTGGAAAATCGTATCCACGAGTAATGCGTGAGTTCCGCTTCAGTTTGGGTAGTTGTGGGAGGCGGGCACACGAACTGGTAGCTTCAAATTGCGCATCTCTGCAGAACATCTACCGTGGAAGCACCGCAAGTATGGAGACAAGCAAGCTACTTGTCGACGATGTTCCAAGGAGATAAAAGAGCTGGAACCCTACTAGGTATCTCCTATAAGCATTATCGCATGGTGTTGAATACGACCCAGAAGTTCAAGCCCCGTTCGTGAAACTCCTGCTCATAGGTGCGAATACTACTCCATTTTGGGATGTAGGAGGTATCGATTATGTGGATTACGTGCCATGGTTAAGTATTTCTTATACCGGTTTAGGAAGCCGGGCACATGGCTGTTTTTTTCAACACTTCAAAAATGTTATTAAGTATTCCATCAAACGTCTGATTGGATGGACATGCCAAGAACATTATGAAACGCTGACTTCGCAATAACTGCCCCAGTCATAATGCCCTACTCAGGCGGTCAACGGAGGAGTGGCATATTCGTTTGTGAGATAACAAGCAACATTGGTCTTACACGCGTTGAATTCAACACTATTCGTAAAATACAACTAAGAAATTTTTTCATTAACGAATCTCAACCATACTCAGAAATTCCGCTCAACACGTCCGAGGGGCGAATTTTTTTCTCTGCTTATCAATGTCGGTAGATTAATAACTTTTAATTTCACTAAAAACGCGTGCTGAAAAGATAAAGTACTTTAACTGACAAGCAAGATTAAATACATTCATTTTAGAGTAAGAAGTGTGCCCCATAAATAACGTATACGTTAAAGTAACGCAAGAAGTTGGGCAACTCAAAATTCTTTCCATACGTTGAGAGTGTGTGCGAGAGATTTTTAGCTATCAGTTAATTTACTTGCAATAATATCCGTCGACAACGTATGCATTGGAACGCATCTCTCCTTCATGTACTCTGTATACTTCATATATTTCGCTCTCACGTACACAAAGAAATCTATGGGCTAGTAGAGGCTTAAGATATTCGTGTCTCTCTGCCACTGTCCACAAAACTTTATGGATTCCAATAATACCGGTACTGTTATTCTCTCTTCAGGCTACTCACACAGCACAATCGTAACAATAATCTCTCTCAGCTGACAGCTTTGTTTGATCGTTCCACATTAGCTGATTAATGTTTTCATTCACATTTTCTGTGGTTTACGTAAGGAATTGACTGTGGAGAGCTCATCGGTAAATTTTGACAAAAGGTTAAGCTTCCGTTTGCATATTATAGTTGTTGGCTGGCAGCCGTGTTGAAGTAAAGTTCGAAGTAGAACAGTTAGTAACTGTAACTGGCAACTGTTTATTTCTAAAATAAAAATTCATTACAATTCATTACTTATACATAATTTAGAAAGAAGAGAAAAGAAATTGTCTTACCGTAGTCAGCACTTCACTTCAACTTACTGTTCAAATGTCTCAGAATCAAATCTAACAGAATTTTCAAGTTCAAATCTAACGGGATTTTCATGTGGTTGAGTTTGAACGAAAGTTATTTGCTGACTACGTTAAGATCACACGGTTGCATTTAATTTCAATATTTTACACCCCCACCCCCGTGAATCGACCTCGATTCACCATCATCAATGTCCAATACCGCCAATCTCGATACCGGGCGACAGAATACGCCGGAGCCAGTTCTAACGTCTGCTCGTCTTGCTTCACCATCCTTGCCAGTGTAGATATTTTCTACAACCCCTCTGCACCAACATCGACGTGGCATGTTTTCGTCACATATAAACACTAGGCTACCTATCTTAATTTTATCGGTCCTTTCACACCACTTTGCTCTTCGGGTTAACGTTGGGAGGTATTCGAGGATCCATCGCTTCCAGAAGTGATCCCGCATCTGCTTAGCTATGCGCCACTGCTTTCGAAAAGCGTATACTGTATGAATATCGTTGGCTGCTGCTGCTGACTGTGTGATGTTTGTTGACCCCAAAAGAAAATGATTCGGCGTAAGTGGCTCTTCTTCTTCAGCCGACACTGGCAGGTGTGTCAAAGGGCGCGAGTTGACGATGTTTTCGGCTTCAATTATAAAGCTTTGCAGCGTGTGCTCACGAGGAGCCAGGTCCTTTAGCGTTTGTCGTAAAACCTTCTTTACGCATCGAACCATTCGTTCCCATATTCCCCCTTCGGATGGGTTTCGCGGACAATTAAAAATCCAATCTATCCCCTTCATAGTCGCTTCATCCAGAACGCGTTCGCAATCAAAAACGTCAGTGAAACCCTTCGCTTCCTCGTTGGCACCAACGAAGTTTTTCCCATTGTCACTGCGAATACGGATGGGCACGCCACGTCGATTAATAAAATTTCGTAAAACCAGAATAAATGCATCTGTAGATAAATCTGATGCAACTTCTAGATGTATTGCCCTCACGGTAAGGCAGGTGAAAATAGCGACCCAGCGTTTCTCATGGCGACGTCCAACAGTAATAGTTAAGGGTCCGAAATAATCGACACCAGTGTATGTGAACGGGCGTATAAACGGCGTCAGTCGATCCTCGGGAAGATCTCCCATTAGCGGAGTAACTGGTACTGATCGAGCTATTTTGCATTGCTGACACTTCGAAATCACATGACGCATTACCTTACGTAGCTGTGGAATCCAGTAGGTTTTCCGGATTTCACCGATCGTGGCTTCAGTATTATGGTGTTTCATCAAATCATGAAAATGTGCAACGATTAGAATAGTGAGTTTGTGATTTTGCGGCAATATTATTGGATGTCTCACTTCGTATGGCAACCAGCTTGCCTTTTCTATACGACCTCCAACACGCATGACATCACGTGCATCCAACTGCGGCAGCATATTGTATAATGCACTAGCCTTATTTACGCCCCTTCCGGCCTTCAGCTCCTTAATTTCAAGGAAGTATGATTCGTTTTGAGCCAAACGACAGAGTAGTATTTCGGCGTCAATTACTTCACTTATAGTCAACCCATATTCGTGGTTATCAGCGGATATTTTGCGGCTACGTTTAATAAAGCGATTTACCCAAGCCACTGTGCGCTTCAAGCGATTAAAATTAGAAAATCTTGCGATGTCAAAAGTACTGGAACTTTCGGTAAAAAACACAAATTTAGCACATACTTCGTCGTCGTTATCGTTTGGCAAAACATGAGTGTTATAGTTAATGGGCCAGCCTTCTGAACCTTTAAGCAAAAAATCTGGACCCTTAAACCAGCGCGACGTGGGTTGGAAATCAAAATCTGATTTCCACCTTGTAGCTTCATCGGCAACGTTCTCCTTGGTGGGTACCCATCTCCAACAGTCTTGGCTTGTGCAGGCGAGGATCTCAGCTACCCGGTGGGCGACAAACGGTTTGTACCGGCAGTGTTCTGATCGTAGCCATCTTAGCACCGTTGTTGAATCGCTCCACAAAACACAGTGAGAAATTTTCAAATTATGCTCCTGAACCAGTGTTTGCATAAGACGTGTTCCTAAAACTGCCGCTTGTAGTTCCAATCGTGGTACTGTCAAAGGCTTCAGCGGCGCACACTTCGTCTTTGCACAAACAAAGGACAACCCCACTTCATTCTTTGCATTGATGTACCTCCAGTATGCTACGGCGGCAAACGCGTGTTCACTGGCATCTACGAATACATGTAACTGAATTTCTACCGGTATGCCTTTAATGAAATAATAACGTGGGATTTTTACAGCAGCCGTTCCACTCAACGCCTTTCGCCAATTTTGCCATAAGTTACTTATTTTATCGGGGATAAGCTCATCCCATGATATATTAAGTCGCCATACTTGTTGTAATAAAATCTTCGCAGCAACCATAAAATGTGCGAGAAACCCCAAAGGGTCGAACACCGACATGACGGTACTTAATAATTCTCTCTTTGTGGGCCGTCTCTCACCACTAATAATCGACTTATCAACTCTATTAAAATTTAATTGATACCTAAAGGTATCGTCATGCGGCTGCCATACAGTTCCTAGGACTTTTTCTGATGCACTCTGGCTTTTAAATTTTCTGCAGACATTCAAGAGTTTATTTTCGCCATTCAGCGCTTTAGCCACTTCCACCGAATTAGAGACAAATCCTCGTAACTCAAATCCTGCTTTGCTGTGGATATCTCGTACTTTCATCGCTGTTTCCATTGCCTCACTTACAGAATTAAAACTGTCCACGAAGTCATCCACGTAGTGATGATCGATGATTGATTTTACCGCTCTAGGACTACTTTCGTTAAACTCTAGAGCGTTCACGGTTTTAATGTAATGAGCGGTGCAAGGTGAGCATGCAGCTCCAAAGGTCATTACCTGCATCTCATAAACATCGGGACGACGAGTACCATCTCCATCTCTCCATAAAAATCGCTGCGCAAATCTATCATCTTGTTGAATCAGCACCTGGTGAAACATCTCTCGAATGTCACCTGAGACAGCAACAGCTCCGACCCGAAAATTAAATAGAATTGTAGGCATGGGCATATAATTTTGTGGTCCCTTCAAGAGGTAGGAGTTTAAAGAAACTCCGTCAACAGTCGCGGCGGCGTCGAAAACGAGTCGCAATTTATTTGGCTTATTGACGTTGACCACACCAAAATGTGGCAAAAACCAAAGTTTAGAGTTTTTTATGGCAGCTTCAGGTGCTTCGAGTTTACGCGCATAACCCTTGGCTATATAATTTGCAATGATGTTTTTATAAGCGTTGGCAAAGATTTCGTCTTTGTTCATTCGCCGTTCGATTCCGACAAGCCTTCTTTCCGCCATACTGTAACTGTTGGGTAGGTAAACAGTATCGCTTTTCCAGAGAAGGCCCGTTTGAAATCGTTCCCCTACACGCTTAGTTGTTGTTTTCAGAATGTGCTGCGCCCGAAGATCTGCTTTGCTTAACACAGCGGGTGCAGATTTTATACCAAAATTCTCGGTGGTAAAGTATTCTTCCACCAAATTGTGTAAATGTTCATCCTTGCACGACTTTACGAAAAGGCATGTTCGCGTTTGTAAAACGTTGTTCGTGGGGCCATACACTACCCACCCGAGCACTGTGTTAACGACATAAGGTCCCTTTTCCCACAGAGATATTGTCTTCGTTGATATGCCCAGGTGACAATGATCAAGACCAATAAGTATTTTTGGCTTGGCATTAGTATACACGAGTTGGTCTCTACTGACCCCAGAAATACCACTTAAATCAGATTCGTTTATACTTTGAATCGGCAGCTCGAAATTTGGTATTGCATGAACATTATTCAATCTGTGACGTTTTTCCATACCCTTACCACTTATCTGAAGATTTACCATGGTCGCGTTAACTTTGCTTTTCTTATCGTCAAACCACTGCAATTGCACGGACTGACTTGCACCTTGGAGATCCAATTCGCATGCAAGGCTTCTGTCCATCATTGTTATTGAAGACCCATCATCCAGCAAAGCGTATGTATCTATTTGCTTATTAGGCCCAAACAGTGTGATAGGCACTACACGGAACAAGATCTGTTTATGCGTAGCTATGTCTTCATGACAACTTAAAACAGCCTCACGCTTGTTGTTTGTCGAAACCACACTATTATCGTCATGCAACAGCTTATTGTGCCAACGTTTACAGTCGTCGGTAGCGCACTCTGCACGGCGACGACAGTTGCGCACAGAATGCCCAAAACCTAGGCATGAAAAACACAAGCGTTGTTTTTTGACGATTGACCATCTGTCAGTGATAGAAGCTTGCTTAAATATTTCACAAACGTGAATTTTATGCGGCCCCTGACAGGCATTGCATTTGATGACAGGTGTGGCACGACTATCGTCAGTTTTTTGTACAGCGTGTAGTACGACTCGTTGACGGTCATATCCCTGAACCATGCAAACAAGCCTCGCAACATCTTCCAACCAAATTGCAAAATTTTCTATAGTTGGATAGGGCTTTATTGTCAATGAATGCTTTGCCCAATCCAACCTTTTACTCATAGGTAATTTGCTCACGAGTTCTTCGAGCAGTGTTGGATTTGCCAGGTGCTGTTGACCATCAACCGATTGCATGAACGTGGCGAAATTTCTTACCTTCGTCGCATATGGCACTAGTTTATCAACTGCATTTTCAGATACCGCTGATATTTCCTTAACCTGACGTAATTGGCTTTGAATCAATAGCTCTGGCCTTCCGAATCGAAATTTAAGCTGTTCAATAACAGCATTTACATTATTTGGGTGAATTAATAATGATTTTACCACGTCTCTTGCTTCTCCTTTGAGACACCTTTGCAGGCGTTGGTTATTCTCTAAATTACCATAACCGTACGCAGTCGTAGAATGTAAAAATGCGTTATAAAATAATGGCCAATCTTCAGCGACGCCTCTAAATTCTGGCAAATCATATAGTTTTCGCATAGACATACTAGTTGGCGGCGAAGAAATGAAGGTTGCAGGCGTAGGCAATGGCGATTGACGACAATGTGAAGTAGAATCAAAAATGCCGTTCGCAGTAGCAAATGTAACATTTTGACTCGGCGCAGCCTCCGCGGCAGAAGCGACAATTTGGCTTGATCGATATTCGGGTGTTGGCATTTCGTTGAAAAATATACGCTCTTTATTAGGGCGATTTTTCGTTGACGACGGCGTATCATTTTGCGTGCTACTTGTATTAAATTGTGATCGCATTTCGTGTATTTGACTCGTAAGTGCGGTTATTTGTTCTTGCATGGCGTTGAACAACTTCATTTGCTGATTAATTACATCCGCATAGGACCCTAAATGTTGAGCAGGTAAGTTAACGGCAGTAGCGCCGACGTTGGCAGAGGGAGCAGCAGAAGCACCCACGACAGCAGCAGAAGACATGGTGGCAGAATTCATGAGATCAGTGTAATTAAATAGCGTGGAAGTATTAGCACTGGCAGCGTTGGCTGTGGCGGCAGAATTAGTTGGTGCAAAAACATTTAATGTGGCGGCAGAATCGCACGCGGCGGCAGAATTGCTGGCGGCGGAAGAATTGTAAGTGTCGGCAGAACTGTACGTGGCGGCAAAACTGTACGTGGCGGCAGAATCGCACGTGGCGGCGGAATTGGTGGCAATCCGAGCAGAGGATGAACCGATGTTCGTAATATCCTTTGTATCTGTATCCATTGTTTGCAGAAGCTCAGCTTGTTGCAAACGGGGACTTCTTCTTGGCGGCGTTCTACGCATGTGCGTACGATATAAAAATGCAGCGAGACACAAATGCAGTTACGAAAAAGAGATGCGACCGCAAGACGTGTGAATACGAAATAAAGATGTTGGCTGGCAGCCGTGTTGAAGTAAAGTTCGAAGTAGAACAGTTAGTAACTGTAACTGGCAACTGTTTATTTCTAAAATAAAAATTCATTACAATTCATTACTTATACATAATTTAGAAAGAAGAGAAAAGAAATTGTCTTACCGTAGTCAGCACTTCACTTCAACTTACTGTTCAAATGTCTCAGAATCAAATCTAACAGAATTTTCAAGTTCAAATCTAACGGGATTTTCATGTGGTTGAGTTTGAACGAAAGTTATTTGCTGACTACGTTAAGATCACACGGTTGCATTTAATTTCAATATTTTACAATAGTTATTGGTTTAAAATTTTAAATTTGTCATTTTAGAACTGCTGTTGTGTTTGTTACCGTATATTGTATTTTAAATCAAGATTCATATAATTCGCTCTCACGTACACAAAGAATTTTATGGGCTAGTAGAGGCTTAAGATATTCGTGACTCTCTGCCACTCTCCACAAAACTTTATGGTTTCCAATAATACCGGTACTATTATTCTCTC
This sequence comes from Palloptera scutellata, assembly GCA_958295655.1. NCBI lineage: Eukaryota > Metazoa > Arthropoda > Insecta > Diptera > Pallopteridae > Palloptera > Palloptera scutellata. The sequence goes on from OY282450.1 coordinate 70,142,420, forward strand.
TTCAGGCTACTCACACAGCACAATCGTAACAATAATCTCTCTCAGCTGACAGCTTTGTTTGATCGTTCCATATTAGCTGAGTAATGTGTTCATTCACATCTTCTGTGGTTTGCGTAAGCAATTGATAGAACTTTGGTGAACTCATCGGTAAATTTCGACAAAAGCTTAAGCTTCCGTTTTCATATTATAGTTAGGGGTTCAGAATTTTAAATTTGTCATTTTAGAATTGCTCTTGTGTTTGTTGCCGAATATTGTATTTTAAATCAAGATTGATTTTAACCTGAGGTTATTTTTACATGCAAATATCCTCTGATGCAGTTGTCGAGAACTATCGAAAGCTAATTTAAGTGCATGACTAAGGCTTTAAAAAATAAATATCTTTAAATACATAATTATCTTTAAATTGTTTGTAACTTCTGTCAGTTTCTGTTGCTCAAAAGACATTCTCTCTTGGTTACCTTTAACTGAAAAATCTAGCCGCTGCTACAATGAAAATTATACTGGAATTAGAAGGAAAAAATAAGAAAAATGAACATTTAAAGAAAATGCTAACAAACTCAGTGTAATTTAAAAAAAAAAAAAAAAAATTGCTTAACTTTTGCATGTCATTTCTGTGGTTCTGTGGAAAAAAATATAAAAACCAACTTGGATGACAAAGCAGTCATAATGAAGATGACTTTGAAATTGCACCACCCCATCAACTTCGACCAAAGAAAGAAGAAGAAGCAGCAATGGAAATCTTTTAAGGATCCACTTACTTTATTTCTACATAAAAATATTTGCATTTGCGAGATGCTTTCCTTTTGATGAAGGGAGTAAATTAAGCTTTTCTTGTTGATGCTGAACTTTCGCTAGCACAATTGCAGCAGAAAAGTGCAGCGTACAAAAAATAAATTTATTTCCACTGCGAACTGTGGAGTAACAAAATTGGCGGTATTCACAATCTAGAGCAAATTGTCTTCTATCATTGCAAATGAAAAATATTTCTGCTACCACAACAACGAGAAAACTATACAACTTACAATCAAAATTTGCATTTGCAATGATGCCAGACCATTTGCACCAGCGATCGTGAATATCGCTATTGTGTGTGCATCTCACTGCCATTGACGTGTCGTACAGAGAATGTCAGGCAGACAAACCAACAAATGGAGCTGCATAGACAAAATAGCACGCTGACTGACAAGCAAAAAAAATAAAATGAAAAAAGTTAACAAACAATTCGTCAACAACAAAAACAGCAAATAACATTTCACCAACTTTACTACAATTTGCAGCAGCAGCTACCGAGTACAAAGTGCGGTAATTTTTATGCTCATTCATTCGCTTCTTGCCCCTTGCTTGTTTGTCAATTTTCACAAACGAAAAACAGACAAAAAGCAAAACCAAAAAAAAAATAAAAAATAAACCGGAAAAATATCCACAAAAGCCGCAAATAAAAAATGTTTTTCCTTTGTCACTCAAATTCAATTGTATCTGTTGTTGAAAGTTGCATCAAATATGCTGCTGCGTTTCCTATTTACGTTTCTCGCACGCTGTAAGAGCTAATTTATAATTTATCACAGCATCTAAAGCATCATCAATATGCAGTTGCAGTGTAATGGCAACATTGGCAAAATGCATGGGAAATTGTGTAGATTTACCAACTTAAAAATGATAGTCGGGAGTGAGCATGCATGTATGCTCGGAGTATGAATGTAGTTGTGAAGTGCAATGAATGAGCAATGCGCATGCTTAACCTACTGGAAAATTGACAGGAGCACACACACGCTTATTAAGCACACATACAACCAGCCAGCATCAGCACTCAGCAGCACGTGAATTGATGTGTGAAAGTGAACTCTTGTATGGTATGTAAATTATATACTCTTTTTTCTTTTGGCTCTACTTTCCTTCACTGGCTTTCAATTGTTGTTGCACTGGAAGTTAGAAAATTGTGCAATTGATTTTAAACCCGGAGCCAGCGCAATCCAACTTCGATCATTGTAAGTAGTTATTGCGAGGAATACTTATTATTAGTGTGCGAAGATCAAGCTGCATCCGTGGTGGATTTCTTAGATCAAGCTGTATCCGTGGTGGATTTCTTAGATCAAGCTAGGATTGTGACTTGGTAGTGGAGATGAAATGTTAATGACGACAACTTACTTACTTAGCTGGCGCTACAACCGATGATCGGTATTGGCCGCCTCCACAAAGCTCCGCCAGTCACTTCTGCTATGCGCGCGCTGGCGCCAGCTGATAAGGCCAAGTGCAGTCAGGTTGCCCTGCACCTGGTCTTTCCAACGGAGATTAGGACGTCCCCTTCTGCGTGTTCCTCCACCGTGGTTCGAATAAAACACCCTTCTAGCCGGTGCGCTTTCTTCCATTCGCTCAACATGACCCAGCTAGCGAAGCCGCTGGAGTTTTATACGCTTGACTATGTCAGTGTCGGCGTACAGCTCATACAGCTCATCGTTCCATCTTATTCGATACACGTCGTCTACGCATACTGGACCGTAGATCTTACGGAGTGGAGTATCTTCCTCTCGAATGCTCCTAACAGCCTCTCATCATTGATGGTCAATGTCCACGTCTCTGCGCCATACATTAGGACGGGAAGGATGAGGGACTTATAGAGCGTTATTTTCGTCGGTCGAGAGAGGGCTCTACTTCTCAATTGCCTACTGAGCCCGTAGTAACACCTGTTGGCAAGAGGACAAGTACACAAAACAATGACGACAAGGACAAATTTAAATTCTATACCCGGCCCGGCAGCCTGGATTTCATCTTTTCTGGAGGCTTTTTGTATTGTGAAAAGCCATAAAGTTAAAGAAAAAGCAAACAGCGAAAGAAAGCGAAAAAATTATATAGAAATTCCAATTGTTGCGGTCAATAGTGCAACAGTTGATACTTCCACGTGCTTTAAGCTTAGAAGTGAATAGCAATTGCAAGATACACATTTGCTTGCATTCAAGAAGAACGTTGAAGTGAATTTCAATTGCAAGACATCAGAAATACTTCCTGCCCCAACGAAGAACGCCGCACGCACGTGATAGAAGTGTTGAGACACCAGAGAAGAGTGGAAGTACGTCTGCAAGAAGAACCATGGTGGAAACAGTTTGAACACTGTTCTTACTTCTATGGACAACGGCCAAATCGTCGATGTCGAGTGAAGCCAGCCAGATGCATATCGAAAGCTGCAGCCGAGCAATCCAAAAAACTGAACAGCCAACAAGAGCTTGACTGTTATGCTGAATTGCAACTGGACGTGACAATAGACTAGCGTTTTGAAAAATTACTGAATCGTGGGTTTATAAACTGATCCCTGTTCGCCTTAAACCTGAGCGCTGCTCTCTTCTATGAACCTGCTCAAAGTCTGACAAATGACGATCTTAAGAAGCTCGATGAATATGATTTTGAAAATTACCACATATAGCGAACTTTTCAGGGCAATGGGGTTCTTACATACGTATTATTTGTTGCTCTGGAAAAATAACAAACAATTAGATCGCATGATGGTGCCCAAGAATTTTACTTCCTTTTGGAAATCAATCTCTTTAAATGGTAAAATGATGGAATTGCAAAAATAATTAAAATTCTAGTGATCACCTTAGACTAAAAACTTCTCTGCAAAACGCATATGAATACGATATCAAAGAAAGTTATTAGATCATTTATGTTTTATAGAATGATCGCATCAAAAATTATGGGCTCCAACCCAAAAAAACTACGATGAATATAAAAAATATTTGTAATTCGTATGATTACTTATGTATCAGTGGTGTGGCGGAGAAAGCGACTCGATTAATAAGCTGCAGAGATTGGCCAGTGAGAGCATAACTGGAGCAATACCAACCTCTCCAACAGCATCCATGGAAGATTCATTAGGTATCACACCTTTTCACATTCACATTCACATTCAATTCGCAGGTGAGAATATCGGGGCAAGGTGATCGTTGAATCGAAAGAAATTTTGATTTTCTTGAGAGACAATATTCCGAAATTGCTTGTGTCGAGGGACAGTCTGCTGCCAAATTTCAGTTCATTAAAACGATTCAAAACCGAACTTTGTAAGAAAAAGAAATGTGAAGGAAGGTATATCTGAAATGTATACTATAGACCAGTATATGATAACAGGGTCAACAGACGGTTTACTAACGGCCGAAGAGACCGGAGCTGGAGTATTTGGTCAAGCACAGTAGTATCTTTTAAGCGGAAATATACGCAATCTCAATCGTAGGTACCAGAACAAAACACAGCGATCCCAACCGATAATCGAGCCACTATCAAGACCTTCAAATCTCACCAGCTAACTCCAAAACTTGTAACGCAGTGTCTTGATAAACTTACTTAATATGCCCAGCTTATTTAATAAGGGTTGAATCTTATAGGTTTCGGGGCGTATTGGAAATGAAATTGCTGATATACTCGTAAGTACTATCAAAGAAGCTAGGTGCATCAACACCTTTCCTAGGACCTGAGCCATTCTGCGGAATGGGTTAAGGAACCTTCTCTCTATTTGCTAGGAAAAAAGGGAGAAACCCAAAGGAAACTATACTGGGAAAACAGATCAGGGTCAGAACACTGGAAAACACTTTTGGGAACATATGTATAACCAAAAATGCTTTTAGGAACAATTGCATATCTGAAAGACGAGTTTAAGGATCATTACAGGAGTACTAACACAGCATTATCGGTTAATCTATAAAAAAAAACACATCCAATGACTCGTGTGGTCGCTGCGGCGTAGTTGGGAGTGTGTTCGCCTGCTTCGTAAAGCGTCCGTGATTCAAATCTCGGCACAGGCAAAATCAAAAAGTAGAAAAAACCATTTTTCTACATGGTCCCACTACTTTGCAAATGTACCATAGTAAAAAAAAAATTGCCTATGAAAAGCTTTTCACTTGCCGTTCGGATTCGGTATAAAACTCTAGGTCTCTTCCACAACATAAGTGGATGCGAAGAGCTTGGCCTAAGGCCTCCATGAGCTGTTGTGCCATTAAAAGCAGAAAGAAGAAGACTCGTCTGGGATTTCCACGGAGTCTGGGATAAGGAGTCTGAAAAGCAAATCGCAGGACGTTTTTTTTTTACTTTTAATGGCACAACAGCCCATGGAGGGCCGAGCTTTTCGCGTCCACTCATGTTGTGCGTGTTATATTTGTACATGAATCGCAGCACAGAATCCCGTAAAAGGAATCTGGGTCACTATCAAATCTGAACGAGAAGTTAATCTGAATTTCATAGAAGTACGAACAATACGAAAACTTCTGTCGGAGGCTGAGCAGTCCAAGAAGGAGCACAATAGATCTTATAGGTAGCGGTGCATTTACCCCCAACAATAATATTAAGTAATAGCTCACATCCTCTTTCAGCCGTAAATTCCCTAAACTGAGGAGAATACTTAGTAAATGCTTAGTTGTAGTCGGTGCAATAATACTTTTAATATTAATTCCCATTGATGCGATTTCTAGTGAGAATTAAAATTTAATTACAATATTTGTTAATGGCAGTCTGTGTGTGTGTGTGTGTGTGTTTGTGTGTGTGCTTTTAACGTAAATGCATTACAAAAAATATTAAATGAATTTCCTTATTTTTATACATTTCCAAACAAAATTTCAATTAATTTTCATTTTCATAAAATTTGCAAAATTTCTAACAGACTCAACCCTTTTCTTGTAGAGAAGCACACGCACACACACGCACACACGCACACACACACACACATACATGCATAAATATACACAATTTACGTCAGAGTACATACAAATGTACGGTGTTCCCATTTAAAATGTGCACCCTTTGGCGCAGTTCTGCACCCACATGCATTCATTTCAAATAATTTCATTTCTTTCTTCATAAATATTTTCACTGCTGCTGCAATGCCCTTGCAAGCAACAGCAATGGCATTGCAATAGCAGCAGTAGCAGCAGCAAGTGG